>JARHVA010004548.1:5000-462500 GCA_037957365.1 Torreya grandis | reverse complement strand
AAAAGTCTAAAGGATAGGATTTTAAGGTAAAATGCCCATGATAATTATTTTAAAGGGTAATTCTGGTAAGGTAAAGGGTCAATAAAAAAAGGTCAAAGACTCATTCTTATCTAAAAAAATATTTGTAGTAAAAATCCCACAAACCCAATTACATTAGGGGAATTTTTTGGAACAAAATGCCCAATAATGTTCCTGACAAAGATAAATCTATGACAAAAAACCAAAAAGAAATAGTCCATGATAAAATTCTGAATGGATAAGTCTAGGGGAAAAAGTTTCGATAGAATTATTGCGGGGAAATTATCATGGGGAAATTTTTTTGGAAAAAATGGCCAACATAATAAACCTAAAGACTAGTTCATGTGGAACAAAAGTTCCTAAGACAAAATCCCCCAAAAAGATGAGTTTGAAAACATAAAACCTGACAAAAACTACTGAAAGGTATAAAGTTAGTCAGTGAAAATACAATAAAAACACTACTTTGCCAAAATATGGTATGAAAAGGACAATAATCAATCTTCTTCTAGAGTTCTACAAAAGCACATAGAAGAGGGGATCAATGTAAAGACTATAATCTAAAAAAAGTGGGTACACATTTCCTATGGAAAAAGTGGGATGTAGGGTACAACAAATGACAACTCATAAGGGGGATACTCATAAGTATTCAAGAACCTAAAAATACATCTGGAAATCCTTAAATTAATCATAAAGTTTTTCACAAAGGAATACTTAAATCAAAAACATAAAAGAGACTCTTAATTATATTCACACAACATACATGACTTCCAATTGTTGGATTTTTGAGTGTCAAAACATGTAGTTTATTTAACCCTTGTTGTGATGAGTTTTTCAAAGGCTTTGATGAGACTTTAGGTTTTAGTTAAATATCTCTTAAAGATAATTAAATCAAGGGAAGCTTAGGCATTGATTTTCTACCAACCATGCATTGATAACCCTGATAGAGATATGTTGGGATCCTTCTCCTTTTTCCATTATTTTCTTTTGATCATGATGTGCAATACATTGACCTTATTTCATCATGTGAGCATTTTGATTTTATTTAAATTTTATTTTGTTATTGTGAAATCATTGGTTTTATTTTATTCTCTTATTTTTTATTTTGTTCTTGAATGAAAAGAGAAGATTTGTAACCCTAGTGAGCTAGTATAATTATAAAATAAATCATTACTAGAACATCTATGCTAGCTACATCTATACTCAGAATTGTCATTTCCATTAGGTATTTAATGTCATAAGTGCATTTCATCCTAATAAAATAAGAAAAAATTCTAAATTTTTATGAATTAATCTAAGAGTAACTTCTACAATCTTGTTAAAATTATTCAATTATGACACCATTCAGAATGATCCATGATTACCTACCTTTATCTTGAGTACTCAAAACATGGAAATACACCTAATTTTGTGAACTAGTCCCAAATTGACTATTCTCTTTTAAAATTTATCCCTTTTTGAAAGTCATAACCTCAATTGGTTTGGATTTTTATCTTGTTTATAGTCACATCAAAGACAATTATGATTTTCATATAAATTAATAAACAATAGCTACTCTAACAAATTAGGAAACCTAAAATAAGAAAGAAAAATACTAAAAGCATGAAAGAGTAATCTATAAAGTAGGAAATTAATCTAAAAAATCAAAAAAATATAATCTAATAAATATGAAAACTGATCTAAGAAAGTATGAAATTAAATCTAATCCTACAACTACATTCATTTGATTCATCAGTTAGTAACATCAATAGATGGCACATCCTTGAAGTAGTGATTCAAAAAATATCTCTTGATTAAATATATGAGCTCACTTCCTTATAAGTCCATTAGATGAAATTAAATATTTATCATGATCTTTAAAATATGGTATGATCCAATCCATAATCAGGAAAACTTATCATGCTATCCTTTCTTCTCATGAGATCTATCCCAACGTAGCACTAGATCTAAAATCTTAAATGCTTTGACTTTTCCTCTCTTATTAAACCACCTCTTGATCACTTTTTAGTGTTTTTTAATTTCTATAAGGCTTTAGTATTTGAATTTCCATTTCTATTATGTCAACTAGTCTTGATTTTACTTTATCATTTGGCTTCATGTAGTGCTACATGAACTGATAAGTGGGTAACTTCATCATAATTGGGAACATTAGCTTACATCCACACACCAATAGGGAGGGTGAAGATTTAAAGGCTTCATTGTGTCTAGTATAGTCTACCCAAAGAGAATACTACATTAAGTTGTGCCAATCCCTAGGTTTGTCCCTAGCTAATTTCTTAATTACATTGATCAGATTCTTGTTTATTGATTTTTCTAGTCCATTTACCTAAGGGTAATAGTTGGATATTGACTTGATAATAATCTGGTTATCATGTGCCTATTCAATAAATTTTGCCAATATAAAATCTAGTCCATTGTCATAAACTAAAGAAATGGGTGTGCCAAATTTGATTATTACATGTTCTTCTAAGAAGTGAATCACATCTTATGTTCTATAATTCTTAGTGTTAATGGCTTCAATCCATCTGGTACAATAGTCTGTGGTAGTAAGTAAAAATTTATGGCTTACTAAATAATTTAGGTTGATGACACTAATGAAGTCTAAACCCTAATGGGAAAATTGCCTTCCTTTAATAATTGACTTTAAAGGCATTGTTAGGTGTACTTCTCTCTTAGCTAGGGCTTAACAATCATGGCATGTTCTAACATGAGTATGAGTATCTTTAAAAACTTTTGGCCAATAGTAGCCCATTCTTAAGATCTTTGGTTGTGATATTTATAAAAGGATTACCACTACCCATATTTTTATTCAAATTCAATAATATTTATTAAGTTTCATCTACTAATACACACCTAAGATAAATACCTGCATAATTTTTTTTGTAGAGGACTCCCTTCTCGATCATGTAGTGAGAATCTTTGATCCTCAAATCTCTTCTCTCTCTATTAATCACTAGGGAATAAGTTATTGTAATTAAATACTATATTATGTTATTATACCATTCTCATTTATATACTTGGGATTCACACACCTCTTCAAACATGATATGAGAATATGGTTTAGTCATAAGCTAGAAAATGCCCTACCCTCAAATGATCTTTATAAGCTTGATCTCTATGTCAAACTATTGTAGTTTGGGCATCCATTTTCCTTGACATTCTCCTAACTCATTTTGTGATAGGGTGAGCTTTATCATAGGATCAAGTATAATGGTGATGGTTTTATTCATCAAGATGTAATGCTAAATCTTCTTCACTGCTTTGACAAGGATGAATATCTATTTGTCGATCATAGAATATCTAAGTTATACATGTTTTAGATTGGAGCTCATGAACACAATTATATGCTTAATATCTTCCTTATTTTTCATGATGATATCCATAATTTTATGCTCTAAAGCAAATGAATATAAGTAGAAATCTTTTGTAAAATTAGGACTGATTAATAATGGATCCTATGATATTACATCTTTAATGTCCTAGAAGGACATTCGAGATTCAATTATCTATTATATTTTGGAATCCTTATTGAGCATGATGTTCATATGTCTAATGATCTTTGAAAATCCTTAGATGAACATCTTTACAAATTTAATATTTTCAAAGAATGATTTGATCTCCTTGTTGTTTAGTCACTAAATTTTAAAATTTCTTTAATTTTGTCTGGATCAATGGTGATCCCATACTTGGTGATGATGTATCCCAAAATATTGCCTTCACTCACTCTAAATATGCTCTTATTTGGATTTAATGAAACACAAAACCTTTGACATATCTTGAATATGGAATATAGGTGACTTATGTGGTCTTTAAAATCCTTTGTAAATACCATAAGATCATCCATGTAGATGATTATGGATTTTCCTATTAGTATTTTTAAAGCATGATTTATGATATGTTGAAAGGTATCTTCAATGTTTATTAGGTTGAATGGAATCCTCTTATAGTCATAAGTTCCCCACTCTGTGGTAAGTTTTGTCTTTATTCTATCCTTAAATTGTACTAGTACCTGATTATAACCTAAAAATCCATCCAAAAAGGACATCATTTTAGAACCACTATTTTTTTGTATCACCTCATCTAGAGAAGGCAAGGGATAATTTTAATTTTCATAAGCCTTGTTTAGGTTCATAAAATCCACACATAATCTAATCTCACCATTCTTCTTTCTTACTAGGACCAAATTTCCCACCCAGGTAGAATATCTTACTTGAAAGATAATTTTTGCACTTAAAAACTTATCCACTTCTCTCTGAATTTCAAAATAGGATTGACCAATCTCTACCTTTGATTTAATGGTTTGTGATCTATATTAAAGGGAATCATATGAGTGATTACATATAGGTCATATACTATCAAGTCTTCATATTTCCAAGTAATGACATCTTTATTTTGAGAAATTAAGTCCTTCACTTGTTGTCTTTCATCTAAGGTGAAGCTTAGACCAATATTAACATAGTGTGGGATATCTCATCTCCTAGATTTTCTCTTTTGAAATCATATTCACATACCTTGGGATGCTTGAGTTGATGAGCTTGAAGGTATACATTGAATTCTCTTTCCAAAAATACCAACCTAGATGGAATTTGATTCTCTTTGAGGTTGATAATGCCTTCTTTATTTGATTCCTCTTGATAGAGGTGATTAATATCTTTATCATCAATGACTTTGGATTTGAATTCCCTTCAATTAGTTAAAAGCTAAATAATTTGTTGGTCATCATAAAAGACCTAGAAATTTTCTATGTTATCTAGAATAGAGGGATAAGGTACCAATTCAATAGAGAACTTCTTTACCATGGATTTTTATAATGGATCTAGATTAGTAGTAGTATCTAGTGAATTGGTTACTTGATTTTTCTCTCTATAAAGGGCTACTATGTTGAAAGATTCAAAGCTTTCAATCAGTTCCCATGCTCTATGATTATATATTCTTAAATAGGATAGCTTGCAATGATATTTATTTTTGACCTAGTTAATCACTAGCTCTAAGTTGCCAAATATTAGTATCTACTTTACATTATTATTGAGTTAAAATTGTAGTCCCAAAATTAGAGCCTCATACTTAGCTCATTTTTAAGTTCATAGAAATTACATGTATGCTACCAATAACCTTTTACCTATGGATTAATTAATGTTAGGACTTGTTCCAAAGTCTTAACATTAGGTTAGATTTTTGTTAGATAATAAATAATTATTGTAAATGGGGCATGCATCTTCTAGTAAAGACACACCTAGTTTTCATGTTTTATATTTATTAATTAGAACCACCTTATGGGTTGTTTTCCCATATTTAGTTGGTTATAGGATTAGTTGTTTTTACCGATGATTAGTAAAAACTATATAAATCCATGTTTGCATTGTAAAAGGGTTAACGGAGTAAAGGCACCCTTATGTACTTGATTTTTTTAATTTAATAAAATACTTGTGCACTCGCACTAAGCGGTAACAAGATTCAACCTATTTGGTTCAGGAGTTATCAGTGGTATCAGAGCATGGTAATTTTGAGAGCTTGGTGAATTCGAAGAAGGCTAGGTGAAAAGTCAATTCACGTGATATCATATTGGCATGAAATAAGGTATACCATACAAAATAATTTTTTTTATTGGTTTAAATGTTTGAAAAATTATTAAACTATTTTAATTTTTCAAATTTTTTTACATTTAAACTTGTATATTTTCTATATACCGCAATCTGGTCATTTTGGCCATTTGATACTCCATTTTCATGTGTTTAAACTCCAAATTTGGCATAAAAATGAATTTTTAGCATTTAAATGTTATTAAATTCATTGTTTTTTAGCAAAAACTAGATTTGTATGGCCTATTTCTTATTGAAAACCTCTAAAAATTTCCATTCATGGCTACCTTTGTTATTTCCATTCATTCTCAAGCCTCTTAAAAGCTAAAACGCCTACAAATATCATTAAAACTGCTATTTTTGCATTCAAATTGAAAATTTGGAAATTTTTTGGACTTGTATAGCCTTCCAATGCCATGGCTTCATTTGAACTCATTCTCTACAAATATATCTCAAAAAATTTGCCAAAACTCAGTTAGAATTTATTTTATCATGCCTGTAAAGATTTGTAAGACCTATGTGAGAGAGAAGAGGTGAAGAAAAAACATCCAGGAGCAGCCATGGTGTCTCATGGAAGAATGGCATAGGGATAACACTCAAGAAAATATTTTTTGCTATTTCTAAAGTTTGCATTCATTAAATTTTGCTTAGTGCGTCCCACGAGAGAAGCTTGGAAGAGAAGGCTATAGAAGGGAAAAAATTTGAATTTATTTACTCACATGTAATTTTTTTTCCCTCATACACAAAATCTGGTATAAGTAAAATTTTTTGAGTGTAATATCTTGAAAATGCTCGTAGAGCAATTGATTAAGCCTATTTTGTAAGAAGTTTGCAAAGGAGGAGGTCAAGGGTTCAAATCCATTCTTTTTGAAGAAAGTTCTTTTTGCTTTGGAATATGCTTTTTTTGAAAAAGGAATATTCCCTTTTTAAATCTAATTATTGTAAGACGCATACTTATTATGTTATTTTAAAAATTGAAAAAGGGGAAATTCAATCATATTTATTTTACATTATTGTGGTGATATAAGGGTGTAATTGGTGGAATAAGGTTGTAATTTGGCAAAATAAGGGTGTAATCATTCTTTTTTGGTAAGGTTATGTGCAAAACCCATCAAAAATACTTGTTTTTTCTTTTACGCTCTACACGAAGGTTAAGTGCAAAATCCTATAGAAATAATGTTTTGTGCAGTGAGTGTGTTATTTGTTTCATTTCTTTTGCATTTTGTCAAAAATTTCTCTATTGTACTTGCTTTCATTTCAAAATGCCAAAAAATGCAACATTTGCTTTCAGATTGTGATAGATTAACAATTTCCAATTATTCAAATTGGAAACGATTGATGGAGGCTTCACTAGTTTTTAATGAGTTATGGGATATTGTTAAGAATGAAAATCCGACATTACCAACAGAGCATGCTAAATTAGATATATTCAATTTGCATGATTTTAAGGCCTTATCTCTCATTAAATGTTATTGTACTTGTGATACTTATGTTCATATTGAAAATTCTCCTCATAGTTACACTTCATGGAAAACATTGTCAGATTTGTATGATAATAAACCTAAGCATAAGAAGATAGATATTCATATGCAGTTATTTAATTTGTCATTAGATGAAGATGGGGATATGGGAGAATATATGTCTAAGTTGAAAAATATCACTACCGAGTACACTAAGGCTGGTTTTGGAAAACTAGATGATGACCTTATAGTTACTACTGCTTTGAAATGACTACTCCTATAGGAATTTTGTTGAAATGTTTCATGTCTCTGACAAGATCATAGGGATCACCTTTGATAATTTGGCTAAGTTTCTCATCCAACATGACCTCTCTCTACCCAATAAATCCAAGAAAACTAAATAAGCCCATGTTTTAGAGTCAAAGCCTAGTTCATCTTCATCTAGGCATCAAAACAATAAAGGAAATAATTATAGAGGGGGTAGAGGTTACAGAGGAGGCATATATCAAAATAGAGGTAGGGATCATTCAAATATTCAACAATATAACCAATCACATTCACATGAAACAAGTGATCGATGACATGGTCACAACTCACATAGGGGCATAGGTCGAGGTAGATCAGATATTCAGTGTCATAGATGTGGAAAATTGGGTCATATTGCCTCATAATGTAGGATTCCTCTTGATAAAATTTAGAGGCCACAAAAAGTGACTAAGACTAACTTTGCTCAGTATGCCGATCATGACTATGATGAATCTAGTAGTGTTACCCATGAATCTACATTCACTACTTTGAGGAACATTGATTATATTAAATATGAGGCTAGAGATGAGCTCATAGATGTATGGGTTTTAGACACAAGAGAAACCAAACACATGACATTTAGGAGAGATTTATTTTGGTCTTATAAATAATCTTCTCTCTCTCTAGTTACCTTAGCAGATAAGTCTATGCATATACCACTAAGACTTGGATCTATTCAAATTCTTCTTCCTAATAAGTCTATAAAATACTTGGAGGATGTATGGTATGTTCCCACATTGAAGAAACACTTACTTTATTTGGTAACTATTCTAAAGAAAGGTTATCAAATTATGCTTGGAAATGGGCTCATTTACATCAATTCAGTGAAGGATGATTATAAAACAATGTATACAAGATATGAAGATGGAAACTTGGTTAGATTGCATTGTAAGGTGCTTCCTCCCAATATATAACTTGTGATAATTATTGACACAGGTACAGGTACTATGTCTACACAATAGTTATGGCATCTCCACTATGGAAATTTGAATATCCACTCTTTATTGGATTTGTAGAGATATGGTATGGTGAATGGGTTGCACAGTTTTTGCAAAGATAATATTCTTTATGAGTCATGTGTTTTGGGCAAAAAAATTAGGAAAAATTTCCTAAAAAGTCATCTTGGAGTGCTAACAGATGTTTACAGTTAGTTCATAGTGATGTATGTGACATGAAAAAGTCATCCATTGGTGGGTGTAGATACTTTGTCTTGTATATTGATGAGTTTTCTAGGATGACTTGGGTATTCTTTATGAAAAACAAATCTGAAGTTTTCGTTAAGTTTTTTGATTGGTTACACTTAGTCAAAAATTAAATAGGTTCACATTTGGCCACTCTTCATTGAGATAATGGAGGTGAGTATACCTCAAATGAATTTGTATATTATTTTTGAGAACATGAAATTCATCAACAATATAGTAATGCTTATACTCCAAAGCAAAATGGAGTATCTGAATGAATGAATAGAACTTTAGAGGGCACAACACATGCCATGTTACACTATAAAAAGCTTGATGATAAGTTTTGGGCTAAAACCATTGGTACTACAGTGTATTTGAGAAATAGGTCCCCCAAAGTTTCACTTTTGGTACAAACTCCATATGAGGCATGGTATGGGTTTAAACCCAAAGTTAAACACTTGTAAGTGTTTGGATGTCTTTGTTTTGCTTTGGTTCCTATTAAACATAAAACTAAGTTAGAACAATGAAGTCAAAAATGCATATTTTTTGGTTATTCTAAAGATAAAAAGGGGTTTTGTTTGCTTGCACAGGATTTAGGCAAATTCATAGTCTATCGAGATGTAATATTTGATGAGTTTAGGACTATGAACACTGTAGAGATTAATTCTCAACTTGATAGATTAGAGAGGAAAGCTACAAAAAGAGATAAGGGTTTGAATAATGGGGATAACTCTTTGAAGTTATGGTATGAGACTCAAATTCCTTCACTTTCCTCTTCATCTACAAGTTCACAGGTTGATGACTTAGAAATTTTTGAAAATTCTCTTTGTCCCCCTTCGAATAATGCACATGATGAGAATTCTGGAGTCCTTAATTTGAATAATTTGTCTAAGTATCCAAAATGGGCTCAAAGTAATTTTTATAACTTGACAGAAGATGAAGTTGGTTTAACAAGGCCCAAGAATTCTCAAAAGTAGGTAAACTATGCTATGGTTGTTACTACTTCTTCCACTGAGCCATCCACTTTTGAGGAGGCATCTACTGAAAATGTTTGGCAATAGGTAATGAAATGTGAGTATGATTCCATACTTAACAATAATACATGGGTTTTAGTTGACCCTCCTTCACATGTTAAACCCATCAGATGTAAATGGGTTTATAGGACTAAGTATAAATTAGATGGCTCCATTGATAAACATAAGGCATGACTTGTTGCAAAAGGATATGAACAATAAGAAGGTATTGACTATGAGGAAACATTTGCACCAACTACCAAATGACACACTATTCATATGGTACTTGCCTTAGTAGCACAAAATAGTTGGAAAGTACATCAATTAGATGTTAAAAGTGACTTTTTAAATGGTGATTTATAGGAAGAATTCTATATGAAATAACCTCAAGGTTTTGAACAGGTGGGTGCTGAACACAAAGTATGTAAATTGACAAAATCTTTATATGGGCTCAAACATGCACCCAGGGCTTGGTATGAGAAAATGGATTCATACTTGAAATCCATTGGTTTTCATTGCAATGAATCTGATGATACTTTCTATTTTTGAGTACAGGGTAAGAAAATGGTGATACTTTTTCTCTATGTAGATGACTTGTTTATTACAAGTAATGATGAAAACCATAACAAGTCTATGAAGGAATTAAAAGATGGTTTTGAGATGATAGATCTTGGACTTCTTCACTACAATCTAGGCATAGAGGTAACTCCGAAAGAACATTGTATTTTCATTTCATAAACTAAGTATATTTATAAGTTATTAGACATGTTTGGCATGAGTGATTGCAAACCTACCCTCACTCCCATGGAAAGTAACTTGAAATTGTTTAAGGATGATAGCAGTGCTATTTTTGATGGCACCACATATAGACAATTGGTGGGAGGTTTGATATACTTGATGACTACCAGGCTCGATATTTCATTTTTAGTTGGAATTTTATCTAGGTTTATGCATGAGCCTAGATAAATTTGTTGGCATGTATAAAAATGAGTACTTCGTTACCTTCAGGGAATGAAAACATATGGCCTTAAATACCACCACAATAAGAACTTCAAACTTGTTGGATATTATGATGCAGATTTTGGTAGATGTGTGGATGACAGAGTGACAACCGTAGGATACACTATGCATATCAGTTCAGTTGCCATTGCTTGGTGTTGTAAGAAGTAGGATACAGTCATAAATTCATTAGAAAAATTAGAGTATATTTCAGCATGGGATGCTTCCAGAGAAATTATTTACCTTCATCATATTCTTGAAGATCTTTAGGTTTCTCAGTTTGCTCCTACATAGTTATACATTGATAATCAGAGTGTAATCAAGACATCCAAGAATCTAGTGTTTCATGCCAAAAAAAACATATGGATGTCAAATACCATTATCTGTGAATGCTAGTGGCAAAGAAAAATCTTGATCCAATATATTGCCTAACTCTCGATCAAATAGCTGATATCTTCACAAAACCCCTTAACAAAATCAAATTTGAAAAATTTAGAAAAATGCTTGGTATGTGTCCAAAGACTTTACTTTGGATCATAGGGGGGTTTGTTAGGACTTGTTCCAAAGTCTTAACATTAGGTTAGATTTTTGGTAGATAATAAATAATTATTGTAAATGGGGCATGCATCTTTTAGTAAAGACACCCCCATAAAATAAACTTACTTAGATTAATGTTTAGGTAGTTTTCATGTTTTATATTTATTAATTAGAAGTACCTTACAGCTTTTTTTCACATATTTAGTTGGTTATAGGATTAGTTGTTTTTACTGATCATTGGTAATAACTATATAAATCCATGTTTGCATTGTAAAAGGGTTAACAGAGTAAAGGCACCCTTATGTACTTGATTTTTTTGAATTTAATAAAATACTTGTGCACTCGCACTAAGTGGGGACAAGGTTCAACCTATTTGGTTTATGAGTTATCAATTAACTCAATTCCTATATCTGATCTTTGGTTAGATATAGCATCGTCAAAGTGCATAGTATATAGCTGATTCGATCCTTTAGGTTCTCAATGTTGTACTTGATTCTATACAGTAAAATTATAAATACCAATGTTGGGTGACTCATACTTTACGTCTTCATTCTTGATGTTATATTTTATAATGGGATAATTCATTCTCAAGTCCCTATCAATTATGATTTCATTTACAATTCCCCTCCATGGTATCCAAATATAAGAGAAGTCTATAGATAGATATCCATTGAGTGTTTTGGACCAAAACCTACTCAAAAATAGTCTATATCCTTTGGGTATGTATACCATGAGAATGTCATAGGTCATCTAGACTCATGGTTTATATGTTACTTGAATGCACACATTGGTGAATTCTCCAACTACTAGTACTATTGTTTTATCTAGTTGTGAAATTGTTCTCTTTGATGGACTTGAAGTGAGACCAAGATTTTGATATATGGATGTGGGAATGATAGTTTTAGATGCTCTAAAATCAACTATATATTTATGAATATTCTTAACAAATGCCCTGATAGTCAATACAAAGGGTGGAACTTCTAGCTTACTCTTATAGATGATCTTTGCATCAAGAACCTTCACTTTGTCTAGAGATGCTTTAGTTATTTCCATAGGAGATTTGAAAATAATCAACTTCCATAATAGCTACTTCTATTTAGGGGTTTGAGCTAAGTCATGACCAGTTATGTTCACCTCGATATCTTCATATCCTCCACAATGTTGTATCCTCTATTTGTTGGTTCTTCTTTACTCTATAGCTGATTGTTCCCATTTGGAGGGGGTGAATTATTACCTACTTTAGGATTAGGAGGAATTTCCATGGTATTTGGAGGAGTTTATGTTGTAAGTGGATGCTTATTCATTAGATTTTATGAACCTCATCCATGTTATGTTCAAGTTCATTGTCATCATCTTTTGGAAAGAGAAACTCATGAGTTTTGAAGAACATAGAAATAGTTGAAAATACAGGATCTAGATGATGCTCAAGAGAATTATGCATCTGATCTTATCTAACCATATCTCTTTGGAAGATTTTTATAATGTTGCACAAAATTTAATGTAATTAATCTCACCATGTTTGGAAGTATTGTGAATTTTGTACCAATTGGGAAGAGCCATTTATACTTTGTTGATTTCTAGGAGCTTGTTAGGCTACTCCACACTATTTTTAAGTTGTTGAAAGGTCAATTTTATCTTTGGAATCCAATGCTCTTATTACTATTTGGGACATTTGTATTTCCTATCTTCCTTTGTATATTTAAGAATTCATTGATCAATTTTTAAACCATCATATGGATAGATCCATTTATACCTTTGTATAACCCATATCTTGTAAAATAGTAGTGGGAAGTGTAGCTACTTGTTTATTTTTTTGATAATCATTACTTGTCATATTATTGTTCAAGAAGCTAAAATTTGGCTATGTTGTCTATGTCAATAGAGGTATTGTGTACAATTGATTTTGATTGAATACAAGAACATTATACTTCACATGTGGTATGGGATTGAGCACTAGAAATCCATTTTTGACATTAGAAACTCGAAGTTTTTGGAGATTGACGTGCCTATATATGTTGATAGCCTCTTCATATGCTAATCTCAAATTGTTGACAATAAATGCTTTTCTTAGGATCATGGTAGTGATTAGGTCTAGGGTATTCTTATAAATTTCCAATATTAATGGATTATCTAGTTTATATCCTATGATCATCTAATTGTACATATTTCATAAACTTGCATTGTAATCATGGATGGGATAATTAAGTTCTCTCCTCATGATGGTGAAGTGATAATATACCAAACTAGGATTTGTGATGTATCCAAACTGTTTAAGAAAAGTTGCTTGACATTCATCTGAAGAAGTGATGGAATTTATTTTAAATTTAAATGCCAATCATAAGTAACATCCACTAGAGTAAAAGATAATAATATACATGTAACATATTCATAGACAACATTAATTATACTTAATTTAGATTTAAAAGATCTAATATTTTCTTCTACTATTCATACTCCTGAAGGATTAAAGGAAGGTAGTTACTGTTCAAGATTCTATGGTAAATCATGCACATCTCTTAGGATGGCAAGAGAAAATCTAACTAACTAGTGTTGAGCCATTATTTTATTAATAAGTAAAGAGTTCTTTATGGGTAAGGGGTTCACTTATGGAGGAGGTGGATTATTTTGAATTAGGACTATTGGCACAATGTTATGTCTCCTATGATCTATCAAGGGTGAGACAAACTAGCCTAAGAATTAAATTTGGTCACTCTCTTAGCTGACTCTAGTGAAACTCTACAGCAAGGATAACTACTATTATTAGGGGTGATGACCCTCCTAGTGCCAGTGAGATTGTTGATGTGGATTTTATGCATACCATTGTGTAATAAGGTAGCCTCTAACATTTTAGGATCTCAATGGAGGTAAAATTCACTCTAGGGTATGAGTTTTAAGTATGAAATATTTAATGGCCTATTGATGGAATAATTGGTAGGGCATCTAGGTTATTAAAAAGGTTTTTAGATGAAAGTGTGGTCCATAAATGATAGTGAATCTCTTTATGAATTAGATGGGTGACTAGATTCTAATATAGAGTGGGTAGTTCTCAAAACAAATTTGAAAATGAGGGAAGGGTAAGGAAAATAAGAAATATTCTATGGTTTTCAAGAATTACTTCCCTAGTTGGTTTCTAAAATGACAAACACTCTCAGAACCTATGACTATTTCTATCAACGATTGCACACACACAATCAGACATGGCTAAGAAGTATAAGGAAATAATGATGTAGGAAATTCATAGGCATTACACAAAGGTTGTTCCTTTTGAGGTAAGTATTGAACACTATTACTCAGGATATTATGGCTCAGGCTAGTAAAGTATTTGAGGTATTTGTTACACACACATAGAAAACTACATCAAAGAAAGCACTCATGCACATGTAGAATTATGAATCAATTTAAACTTAATTATCCTAATCAATATATTTAAATAGTTTTTTTATATCTATAGATTAGTACATCAATCAAAATAATCAAGAATCCATTTATAAATATTGCACACTAAATCTTATTGAAACATACAACCAGAAAAGTAACAACTAATTACACATAAATTGGAAGAAAATACACAAACACATTTGTTGACAATCAAAATTCATGTTTCTCTTATATTTACAATTATCTAACAATAAATATAAGATGGATTACAATTGTTTATATAGACTTAGGGAAGGGGTCACCTCATCCACCATGTTTATGAAAGTTCATTACATGTGATAGGTAGAACATGAGTTCTAACTATGGTCTAAAACCATGTAAGAGTTTACTTGAAGTTATCAATTTAAAATAACCTTTTTAAACGTAATGTAACATGTGCATGTGTAAAAAGACAAAGTAAAATTTTACAATTATAGCTTGAACTACATACAAACTACAAATATATGCACCATTTATATAATTATTCATGCACAAAGTCTTAGCCTTTCACAGGTTGTTAAAATAACCTGCTAAATATGTTTAGATTAGACACCTTCAAATGGAACTTAAACATGAATCAATAATAAGTATCACTTTAATAATGCTTTAGAACTAGTGATGTTATTTAACTATGATTAATCAAAAATAATTGTGCAATGCTTGTTGCCTATGTTTCTCACTAAGTTTGTATCTTTGAAAAGTCAACTTAGGACTCAAACCTTCATATTTTCTGCATGATAGAATGTGAATGTGCCATTTGATAGATCTATAGGGTTCTCTATGTACCTTATAGTCATATCTTGAACATATTTATATCGTGTGGTGGATTATCACTTGTTTTATGACCTTTGTAAAATCTTCATTGATCTTTCACTATTTATATTCATGTACTAGGCTCCTACACATTATTGGATCCATATGTACTAGGCTCCCAAAATATTTCCACTTGTCATTTCTAGATTCACCCATGTAAAAATAAATGCAAAAGTGACTTAGCATGTATATATATATATATATGATAAAATGCTTGACTATAGGTATGACACTTGTCAATTCCATGGGGTTTTTGGACTCTTGATTTTTTTTACTTTGTTTCTTCTCACGGGTCATTGATTTGCCACCTAGGCTTCTAGGATGTTGCCACCTATCACTCCTCCAGAGTTTTGATAGTAGGGCATTCAAGTAAATTGTTTTATAATTTTTGTGTAGGAAAATTATTGTGAACTTTTTGTCATGGTATTATTTTTGTGGACCAAAATTTGTAGGCTTTTTACATGAGGCATGTATATAATCATGGAAACTATTTTAGATAAAATGTCAAAAGAAATTATCTTAAAGAGGCTTATTTCATTAGGTAAAATGCCCATGGAAAAACTTTTAAATAATGAAAATTTTCATTAGACAAAATGTCTAAGACACAACTTTTGAAGGAAATGGTTTGAGGTAAAACATTTTGGAAAAATTATTTTAGGGTAGTTATCATAGGTAAATTATTGTGGACAAAATAAATGACACAATTATCCTAAAGGGTTTAATTCATGGTAAAATTACCCAAAGGGTGTACTTCTTATGATAATTTTTAGTAAGGAAGGGCTTGGGATAGAAATCCCAAAGGGTAAGTCTAGTAAGGTAAAGGGTCAATATAAAAATGCTTAAGGGTCTACTTCACAAAATATGAAGGGTCTACTTCATAGGGAAAATGTGTAGGAAAAAAGTCCTAAAGGGTAGGTTAAAAAAATACTAAAGGCTAGGTTCAAAAAGGATGAAGGACAATTATATTAGTGAAAGTGCATCGACAAGATTATTGTGGAGAAAATGTATCGAGTGAATTTTTTGAAGACCAAATTTTTTTAGACTAAATATCTAAAATAAATTTGCTCAAACAAATAATTTCCTATCAAACATCCCATAAAAATAAGTTTGATACAATTACAATGCTTTAGGGAAATTATCTAATAAAGATAAGTCACTTTGGAGAGATTATTTTAGATAAAATGTTTGCAATAATTATCCCAGCAAAGGTAAGTCTGTGATGAAAATTCTAAAGGATAGGATCGCAGGGTAAAATTCCCATGAGAATTGTTTTGAAGGGTAAGTATGCTAAGGTAAATGGTCAATACAAAAAGGTCAAAGGGTCATTTTTGTCACACAAAATGTGTTCAGTAAAGATCCCTCAAACCCAATTCTATAGGGGGAATTATTTTGGACAAAATGTCTGCAATAATGTTCTTGACAAAGATAAGTTCATGGAAAAAATCCTGAAAGAATTAGTCCAAGACAAAATCCTATATGAATAAGTCTGGAGAAAAAAGTTTCAGCAAAATTATTGTGGTGAAATTATTCTAGACAAAATGTCCAACACAATAAACCTAAAGACTAATTCATGCAGAATAAAAGTTTTGAAGATAAAATCCTATAAAAAATATCAGTTCTAAAACATAAAACCTGACAAATACTCCTGAAAGGTATAAAATTAGTTAGTGAAAACATAATACTAATTCTACTTTTCCAAAGTATAAAAAGGCCAATAATCAATCTTCTCCTAGATTTATACAAAAATACATAGAAGAGGGACTCAAAGTCAAGACCATGGTCTAAAAATAGTGGGTCCCCATTTACTATGGAAAAAAGGGGAATGTTGGGTACAACAAAAGATAAATGAGCAAATAACATTTGAAATTTTTCTCTTGGGCTTATTTTATTTATCACATAGTATAATATTGCATATCCATAGAGAAAAACTACATCTCCCTTATGAAATCATAATTATTAAATCAAAATCACATCTACTTATAACATAGACTGTTAGTGCAAAACTACAACTACATAGTGAATTATCACAACTTATGAGGGAAATAATGCAACTTCACAAATATAATCTACATTTCCCTATAAAATATACCATTAATACAATAATACACTTTAACAAAGAAAAACGGATTTCATGATGTCAATAATGCATATTATGAATGCAATATCACAACTACATGGAAAAGTAATTTTTAATGACATAATATTGCATTTTTAGATGCAAAATCAATTATTTTGAGTCAAAAATTCACTTACCTAGTGTAATACCATAAATTGTAAGTAGAAAAAACTTTAATCATGTTTTAACTCACTTACACAATGGAAAACCATAAATTTTAGGAAAAATTGCATAAACAATATCGTAACTCCACAGTTTAATACCACACCTACCACATGCAAAATCACAACTTCCTATGTCTCAACCACAAGCTTTGTGTTTTCACTTTTTTATTCATCAAGTCAAAATTTTATCATGAGAAATGTTATCAAGCAGCCCTAAATGGCCATGGGAAGAAATTTTTGGGGTGCAAGTCCCACCAGACATGCCATTATGTAACATAGGATTATAAAGAGGATCATTATTCTCTTGTTAATAAATAAAATTCAAAAAAATCAACTTCAATATAAACTAACAATTCTTTCCTATGTAATAGGTTGAGCATAAATAATAAAAACACAATTAAGATAACTAAAAACACAAAAGATAAAATCCCTTTGAGCTTAATTTTAGCTCCAAATCTGCTTGTTGAGGTTGTTGGCTTGTTTGGCTATGTGCTCAAGAAATCTTTATCAATGAAGCTCCATTACTCCACCTCTCCTTGTTCACCTTGGCTTGGCTTGATTAGGCTTATAAAAAGGGAATGGTAAAAAGACAATAATAAGCTTTGTATGTATTTTTGTATAATAAATTTACACTAAGATAAATTAAAGATCAATAGATGAGGCCTTGTATTTATAGTTTCTAAAGTTATATTTAACCTAAGTGTAGTTAGGTTAGGAATAACCATGATTGAGTTAAAACTAACCCTTTATGAGTTAAGGATAACTATAGTTGAGTTAGTGAGGGGACATGTAATTAATATTTGGGATAGAGATCCCATCAATTACGCATGGCTCTCCATTTCTAAATTTATTGCATTTATGGAGATATTTTAAATTCCTTAACATTGAGGATGATGATGCCATCATAATCTCATATTTATTGAAATTTAATTTTTGAAAAAATTGTTTTCATTGATTACACAATATGCTTAACATTTTAGGAATTATTCAAGTTCCCCACTTAATGGGTCCAAAGGTCAAAAGGCTAGTTTTTAGGTCTCGATGTGATTAGAAATGAATCTATCAGAGATTATTATTACATATAGGATAATACCCCAAATAGGAATTCCTCAACATGACTTTGAGCACTAATGTCTGATGTGTAGATGAAATTAGGGAATTTAGTGATTTATAGCCTTAATTTACACTACTTGGTATAAATCAATATGAATTTTGACCAAAAACTAGTTATGGAAAAAATGGGGTGCCTACAAATCTCACTCCCATTGTAAAGGATAAACATGTATTATATGATAAAATTATGCCCAATTATATGGATCTTGATAGTCTCATTGATTCTTCTTATTCTAAATACTCCTTAAAATCCTCTCATGTCAACATTCATGATAAAGGTTTGGGCACATATAATATAAAAGATGATTTTCATGTGGCTAAATTTCCAAGATTTCCTAAGTCCTATGTTCATTCCAAGATGTAGTGGCACTAGAAGGTAGTAACATATTTTCTTCGCAAACCTCTTCTACTCATTCTAAGAAAAGCTTTCAATCAAGAAGAATTTAAAATAGAAGATAATTAATGGATATACAATGATGATTTATTTTCTTGATTTCAAATAAAAATGGATCATATACCTAATAAAATCATGTCCCATAATTCTTACAAGGTAAAAGGAATGGGGGAAAGAGATCAACATAGAATATATCATATTATACCTATCAAACATGATAAAAAGAAAGGTCTCAGATACAAGCCTATGGTTGTACCCACCTATCATCAAAGGATCCACCTTGTGAATTAAAAGGTGATATTCCCAAGCATGACACAAAGTATTTTCATTGTATTTATGATGATATTTATATTACTAACATGTTTGACACTCATTATGTCTAAACTATTTTTACTATCCCTATTATTCCACTCACTCTACATTATCATGACCTTATTAATTGGGACTAGCAAGACTAGGATATCATTCTTGATACATTTAAAAATGAATAATATATTATTGAATTCATGACCTTAAGAGAGGGAATCCCTATATGTTGTAATAAATAAGGATTTGTATACACTTTAGACCTTGTAGACTACTTTGGTGAGCAGGTAAATTCCTTTAGTCAAAATAAAAATGAAACATTGAGATCCATTAGTGAAAACATTTCTAAGGCACTTTTAAAATAGGGTGAAAAAAAAAATATGTGTTTTTTTGTGAAAACTATCTCATGTGCCATTGGATGGGGAAGTTGGATCTCTTTCATAGGAAGCCTAGTTATCCACAAGTCCATGCCTATCATTCAATATAGAAATCAAGATTGAAGAACATAATGAGTTTTAGTGTATGGTTATAGAGGATCCACACTTATTCATCAATTGGCCTTTACTTGAAGTTAATGATTTTGATTCCTCCTATATGGGTTTGTTTGAAGTATAATATTATGGGTGTGATTATTATCTACCTTTTTTTCCTTCTATTATGGATTATGGTTCCACCCTTCTTATGGAAGATACAACAAAGGTCAACATTCATACTATTGATGACCAAAATATAATAAATATTTGTGCATCCCTCATTGCATAATAAATTTCATTTCTCATTACTCTTCTCATATAATTCATTGTCATATTTACCTAGACTTATTCAAATATGCCACGTCTAGATCTAGTATTAGTGGTACATCACTTGGTTATACATCCATATGCAACATCAACTAATAAAAGGTTAAGGAAGATGCATCATGGATTTATATATTTGTCAAAGTTGAAATATAAAAATTATCGATAATAAGTTTTATCAAACCTATTCCATAAGTATATTGGATTTATAATGTAGTGCCACTCAACAAGAAGCTAGTAGGCATTTGCATCTATATATATATATATATATATATATATATATATATATATATATATATATATATATATATATATATATATATATATATATATATATTACATCTTAATAAGTTTTGTCCAAAAGATGATTGCCCATTTCTAAATATATGCATGATTATGGATTCAATGGCAAGCTATTATATTCTATCTCTTTTGGTTGTTTTCTTGGGTTATAATCATATCAAAATTTCTCATGAAGATCAGACCGAGATATCATCCACTACTTCATGTGGAACATTTTGTTATCCAGTCATGCCATTCATCTTGAAGAATGTTGATGCCACTTATCAAAGGGTAATTATAGACATATTTAATTATATTCCACATATTATTATAGAATATTATGTCAGTGGCATTCTAGGCAAATCAAAGACTCATTATAGATCACCCAATAGTATTACAAAAAAATTTGAGAGGCTCCATGAATATCATGTGTAATTAAACCATAATAAATGTGTCTTCAAGATTACATCCATAAAATTATTTATCTTAGAGGAATCTATGTTTATCAAACCAAAGTATAAGATATTACAAATATACCTCATTTTACAAACTTGAAGCAGCTCTATAGTCTACAAGGGAAGATCCAATCCATTCAACATTTCATTTCTCAACTAGCCGATCAATCTCACTATTTTACTCATATTATAAAAAATAAGAAAACTTTTAAATGGAATGAATAGTATTAATAATATTTTTTAAATTTAAATCAATATTTGGCTAATTCTCTTTTTCTTTTCCCTCCAATGATAAGAAATCCTTTCTCATTAAATATCTCTATAACTGACAATACCTTGGGGGTACTTTCAACTCAACACAAAGATCAAAGAAATGAAAGAAATGTTTATTATTTGAGATAAAAATTTATATCCTATTATTAAAAATATATCTAGATGTAAAACCTTATCTTTAATTAGTATTTTCTACATAGAAGCTAAGATATTACATGTTAAACAATAAAACAATGTTGATTTCTAAAATAGACCCTAGGAAATATCTATTGGCAAAATCATCTTTAACTAGTTGTATGGATAGATGGGTGATGTTCATCATTGAGTTTGATATAGGTTACACAAAAAATAAATTTATAAAATGGAAATTTATATAAAATAAATTGGCAAAAGCACCTCTTCTAGATTTCTCTCCTATGAATATGCATTTTCTAGATGAGTCTATTATGAGCTTAATTGAAGCACAATAATTGAAGATCTATTTTTATGGATGCTTTAAATATCATATATTAGACATAAAAATACTTTTTTTCATGCCATAATGTGATATAACTCCCAAGGAAATTTGTATTAGTTTCCCATATACAAATAACATTGTTAAATATGAAGCTTTGCTAGTTAGACTTCATCTTGCAATACAATGGAAAATTCAAAATCTACAAATATATGGAGATTATTGGATCACTATAAACGAATTTATTGATAAATACCAAATAAAACATGACAAATTTTTACCCTATAAAATTTTGGTGGATGAGCTTAAACAAAAATTCAAATCCATATAGTTTGAACATGTTACAAGAGCCAATAATAGATTTTTTGATACTAGGTATACTATTGGATCTATGACTAAACTTGATTCAACCATCACAAAGTGATAGTTTTTGATTTAAAACATTATTATTCTAGCACATACTTTTTCATATTTTGAAATGATCTATGTCATTTCTAGTCATGATTCTCCCTAGTATTCTAGTATTTATTCATATATCCAAGATTAAACAATTACCCCTAGCTTATCCTAAAATTTAACTAAGTATTTTATCCGTAATACTTCCCATTATATTACCCTTTGTATCATGCTATATCATAGTGGATATTAAGTAACTAAGCTTGAATGTATAAATATGAGTGAATCTAAATTAACACTAAGGGAAGTTGTTAAAGGCAAGTGTGGTGAACATACTAATTATTTTGTCATAGATAAAAAGATTCTTTTTATTGGATACTATTGGCCTACTATGGTGCATATGAATGTACATTTTTTGATAAATGGTTTCCATTTCAACAACACAATGATCTTATACATACTCCAACTCAATCAATTAACCAGTTATGACTCCTTGGCCATTTTCCGCATGGGGACTTAATCTCATTGGCTAGATCAACCATACTTATTTTGATGGATAATCATATCCTTAATATAATTTATTATTTCAAAAAGTGGGTAGAGGAAATCCCTCTTAACTATATTACCATTAAGTACATTTCAAAGTTCATATTGAATCATATCATCTTTTACTATTGCATTCCATCTACCACTATATCTGATAATGGTGAATCATTCAAAAATAAAGATGTTTCTACTATTTGTTTTGATTTTCATATCACTCACAAGTTTTCAACTCTATAATATCTACAAGGTAATGGAAAATATGAAGCTTATAAAAATACGTTGATCAAAATTCTAAAGAAAATGGTTAATACCTATGATCATGATTGGTACGTGAAAATATTTCTAATTTTATGGGCTTATCATGCCAATGCTCACACTCCTATTGATGAAAATCCTTATCCTTAGTTTATGTCTTTCAATAAATTTTACCTATTTCATTATGAATTTCATTACAAGGTGTTCTTGATGAAAAGGACTACATATTAGTTAGATTAGTAAAATAGGAACTTTTAGATTCTAATCAACTAGCTACTTTAAATCATCTCAAGGAAAAATTATATTTTATAGGGTTATAGCAAGATAATTTTTTCTTGATAATTTGAGCTTGGTGGTCTTGTGCTGAATATAATCAAAAGAATAAAAATGTTAAATATAAAAATAAAGGTAAATTCAAACCAAATTGCTTGGGCCCCTTCAATATCACAACAAAATATGGATTAGGTACATACATGTTGGCTACTCTATATGGTGATAAATTTTATGATCCAATTAATACAATGCATACTAAGTGTTTATATGCTTAGCTTATCTTGTTCTAGCTGATAGGTGTTCCTGATTAGGTCCATCTCTATCTATTATGTCTAAGTTATCTCTATTTGGCCATGCTTGGGGTATTATGTTCTATATATGGAGATTTTTTATCTTCTAGATTGTGAGATGGTTATGGTTCTCTTGAGTTATTAAAAATTCCTATGCACATTCCTATATACAACTCATTCCCATCTAGATTCATTGGTGTAAAAAAGATTTTTCATCTTATTCCCTTCTATTTTTGAAAGGTTATCACATATTATTTTTGTCTTTGATCATTCCCTTGTTCATGTCTCATGTTCATATTATGGAATCATTCCCATGAGTATCTTTCCCTTTTATAGGTGTTTATGATGTTTTCATTTTCCATTTATATTTGTATATTATCTAGTTAAAATATCCCTATTTAAATCCTATTCTAAAAATTTATAAAAAGTCAATTAGCCTAAACATCTTAAACATTCAAAAGTACAAAATATCCTACATAGTAGTGTTTTTTATCACAAAGTACCCATTTATAGTGTGTCATAATTGATTAGTTATTCTCTTGGTTTTCAAATTGAGTCTCTAGATAATCATATAGAGAGGGCACATGTTAGTGTATCTCATTGGTGATTTTCATTTCCTCATGATTGAAAATATTTCTAACAATGGTACTAACTTCCCATGCTCTTTGTTTTTTTTGAGCT
This sequence comes from Torreya grandis, assembly GCA_037957365.1. NCBI lineage: Eukaryota > Viridiplantae > Streptophyta > Pinopsida > Cupressales > Taxaceae > Torreya > Torreya grandis. Next base: position 438,385 of record JARHVA010004548.1, on the reverse strand, counting down.
TATCATTTACACATTCTCAACATTTTTCAAACTTATCATTTCCGCATTCTCACTATTTTTGAGCTTATAATTTCCACACTCTCACCATTTTTTGATATTATCATTTCAATCTCTTTCCATTTTTATAAGTTCATATATCATGTCATCATCATTTGTGAGTTTTACCATTTTGTCTCATGTTGTTCATTATTTTCCCTAATTATACTTGTTATTTTTCTATGTCCATTTTTAGTCAAACTATAATCCTACTAAATTATACACTCTCACTATTTTGTGAGCCTATTTTTATGTCTTCTATGTCATCAAATATATTTACTTGTAATCAATTATATTCATTCCTAATTTCCTTTAGAGAACTGAATTTGGCCAAAAATTCATGCTAGATCCATTATCCATGGAACTATGTAGGTATCATCCACTTACTTAGGGCATTTGGAGTCAGATCAGCCACTTCCTTCCAATTTTTATATTTCCCTTATGGTCATGATCATTTTACCATACCCTGAGTCTCAAAGAGTAGTGCATTATTATCACACACACACACACACACACACACACACACACACACACACACACACACACACACACACACACACACACACACACACACACAGAGAGATTTTTCTATATGCAATGTTTACTTACTTTTGTTTAGTTGTTTATGAATGGAATGTTTACTTGATTTCATTTTTGTGTTTCTAAATGGAATTATTGTATATTTCTCAACTGCCTTAGCTTATTCCATTATGCTTCCCACATGACTCTTGATTTATTAATAAAGATGTTTAGATCTGAGTGAATGTCTTTGATCTTGATTTCATAGATTATTTGTTTACTTAGTCTTGCATTATTTGTTACTCGAGTTCCCTAATTTAATACATTATGTTTCTAATTTAAGTATATATTATTCATATCATTATTTTGAGTGGTGAACACTTGTATCTAAATCATATTGATTTTAATGCATCATTTTATACATTTGAAAACTTGATTGTCCATATCTTGTTTTAACTATTATACATTTATATTTTGAATTCAACTTGTTACACACTTTGAAAAAAAAATGTTATCATGATCCTTACTAGATTATGATTCATATTATCATGTGAAATATAAAATCAAGATCTATAGTGGATATCATGTCAATGAAAACAATCAAATACATCTCTATCTATTTGATATAATCATCAAAAAACTAACAAACATCATGATTATCAAGTATATTTGTCACATCAAATTTTAATCAAGATCATAATTTAATATCAAGAGCATAAATAATCATATTTAATCTATGAACAAGATACATAATATCAAGAGCATAAAAACTCATATCTAATCTATAGACAAGATACATAAGTAAATGCAATAGAGAAACACATGATATAAAATAGAATATCAATAATACCATGTATATATATGAAGAGTGTCCATATACATCAAATGGGGAATGCACATCAAAAATGGAGAGTATAAGTACAACCCAACTCAGTTGAGTGTTTAATCAATACATCCAGAACATAGATCAAAATACGAGGTACAATATCTCTAGTCTAGTCAATTGACTATGATTATATCTTAATTATCTATCCATGTGCTCTCCTTGATGAGAAATATATCTTCACCATTTGGTGGTGGTGCTATAGGACCCATAGTCATTGAGTATGGTGTGGGATATACAACTAATCTAGATAAGGTTAAAAACCTATGAGATCAAGAGTAGGATATATATGATGACAATTACTAAGAAAATTACTCTAAAAATATAAGCCTCTTAGTGGATGTAAGAACTACTACCTTATATAATGTATTTTATTATGAAACCTCATCCTTATCCTGAAGGATCCTATAAAGAATGAATATAACTCCTCTCTCAGTGGTAACCTCTCTAGCCTCATCTTTCTTAGTATGTAACTTAGTTATTATTGCCTACAATTTATCCCTATCAGCTTGTAGTTTATCCTGATCTATATTTTCCATATATCTCAGGGATACCACCTACATGTGACCTTATATAATGTCATCCCTCTCTGATCAAGTTGTCTCCCTCTTAGATCTCAGAGTTTTCCTCTTGGTAGTGAGATGTCTCACTACAATATGTAGTCTAGATATCTCCACTCTAAACCAAGATATCTCTACATGATCTACCATAATATACCCATGTGATATAGATAAATTTTGATAACATTGATATAGTTAGCCTTATAGTCCTACTATCTCTATCTCTTGAGTGCTAATTTTTTGTCTTAATATAACTATGATTTCATTTAGCTCTACTGACATGAGAGGTCTAGATAAGCTAGCCTATCATAGATCCTCTATATTGTATGTTCTCTAACTCATATATGGCTTGTCTATGTCCATCTAATCCTCCTCTCATATAATCTCTACCTCCTCCTCCACATACTCTATCTCCACATCATCACCCTCCTCTATGTTGATATCTTCTAGATCATCAAACCCACCAAAATCCTCTCCATACTCCTCTCCCTCCCCCTTTATCTCCTCAACCTATTTTACATCTCTCCTCACCACAACCCTATCCATAGGATCTCTCCTTACCTATGTATCTACACCACCCAATGAAATAGTCAATCTAACTAGATGTTGATTAGCCTACCATATAGTGTATACATGTGTAACCCCTACACTATCTAGACCACTTATATATGTCTAACCAACATTGGGTACCGATTTGAATCTCACTGTAACCTATAATCTATTTTGGGTTGGCCTCCACTCTATAATCCCCTCATTATGTGAGTAAATTTGTGTGGCCCTGATGGTACATCTTGGAGAATACCAAACTATCATAAAACCTTATCTAGTCATTACCACTCAATAATATAATCCTATTTCCCAATAATGTAGAATGGATTGGTCATGTAAATTATCACCTCTACATCCTTCATCCACTAAAATTAGATGTCCTAATATGGCCTCAATGTGATGTCATCCTCTTTTAAGTCATCAATTATGAATCTATAGTGTTTAATATCCCCTAGATGACCCATGTGATCTAGTCTTATCTGATCCCATCCATAATTTATAGGCTCATATAGTGTCTCATACCATTACATACCAATAGGGTGCACAATAGCTACATGATCCCATGCCCATGTTTGAATTAATGTTAAGGGGCATATACTCCAACCCCTATGATGAAACACATAATGTAAATCATGATATAACTAAGCTCATATATATGGTCTCAACATAAATAAAACTAAGTGTGATAGCATATCCATTACTACATCATCGAGCCCAATATGAAATATTTTTTTGTTTTTTTCATGTAGCATAATGCTACTAAAAACAACCATAAAATAAAGAACAACCTAGTCATATACTATCAATACATACACATCCTCCTCGATCATGTCTACTCAAGGAAGGTTTGTCACTAGATTGATCTAATCGATATCAATGTAGCCCATATATACCATCCCAATACTTAAACTCCTATTAGCTCATATAAAATAACTTGTCTTACATATAGGTAATAAGTATAGTGGATGACCCACGATGGTAATGTGAAGTATGTGTTGAACATCCTCCAAGGTCATGATCATCTCTCATTTTGATAAAAATAATGTAGATGCATTTAATATCCATCTTTTAGCTAACATACATAGTAAAGAATTATCTACTCTAATCATGGACATAATTCTAATATAAGACAATCAAATGGTGTCACAGAATCCTGGTATAAGCCCTATCTAAAAACTAGACATCTATATGATGTGTGAGCACCACTATCAACTAATAAGGACTCCAAATCACTCCTATAAATCAATCCAAATAATTTTGTTAGTACTTTATTTATACTATCTACATAGTATTTATACTATCTAATCATGTTTACTTGTTTAACAATCATCATGTCTAGTTTTATCTTGATCCACTTCTAGTTCATTAGTCAACTTTGGTGATTTTTCTATTGTTAAAAAAAAATTCAATTTACCTATGTTGTCTCTTTTTATAAGGATGATATCATTGATTAAAAGGATAAATCTATTGATTAGGTAGAGCACTTTAACCATTTTCACCAAATAATGATTTCATCATTTTCATGGATGAAATATCTAATTCCTATGACACTTTCTCTAAGCATTTGATAATTTTTTCCATTTTCAAATATGAAATCACTTTTTCATGAATGAATTCATCAATTCAAGAATGGTGGTTTTATCACAAATTCAAGTTTAATAAGTAATAAATGTTATTAATTACAAAATTAAAAAGAAACAAAGGTACTTTCTAGTGGCCCCATCCATCAAGGTTGTATGTGCACTCTAACCTAGTATGGAAGTGATCTCAATTGTCCTTATCATGTCATTTTGTCTTGGTCTCTCATGCACAAGTTATTTATGGTAATTTTTCAAATGGGAGGGTGAAATTGAACTATGTTTATACCCCAAGATGAATCTATAACCTTTTATTTTAAATATTTCCCCCAATTGTGTTATTTTTATTTTAGTGAGGCTCATTTTTATTCGTAATATTCATTTTTTCCACCTTTTCTTGTTCTTTCATTTTTTATCCCCATATATTTTTTATACATCATTCTATGATCATTTTGAGGGTTCACTCAGGCAAAATTTTCATGACTATCCCCTTTAGGGTGCATCCAAGGCTTAACCAACATCACTTTGGAGAAAGTTTGAGCTCTTTTTACTATAAATTTTAGTAAAAATTCATCAAAACTAATTCTTATAAATATTTCATCTACACTCAATTTTATGACTTTTTTATTCTTTTAAAATACATTACTTTGCTTGTGTCCTACAACACCTTCTCAAAAAGGGGAAAATATAGACACTCTAATTTCATCATTTATGCATCAAATTACACAATGGACCGACTTATTATAATTTTACACATTATGAACATTTATCTATTCAATTCTCTATTCCCTAATAATTTGTTTGTTAAATCATCAATTTATCTACTTAATTTCCTCTTTTGGTTCAATTATTGACTTCTTTGATCAATTTCCTCTTCTTTGTTTAATTTTAATTTCTTTGATCAATTATCATTCTCTATTCACTTACTTTATTTCTCTAAATTTTAGTCTAATGATCAATTCATCACATTATATTAATTAAATAGTTATTTGAATTATTTAATTAATTACTTTTACTTATAAATACTATTATTTTCCCCCTAAGTGTATATCTTCATGCAAAATAGAATCTTAAGATCTAAGGAAACACCCTTAAGAGAATAATAATTATGTAAATAATTAGCAATAAAGTGGGATTATCCTCCACCCTTCATACTAGAAACAAGATGAAGGGCCCACCTTTGAAATCCATGTGCTCTCTTGGAGAGGATGTTACACCCTTAATCTTGATTGAGATGAATGGTTTATTGTCATTCATATTTTATATTTACAAAGAGTATCCTTCACCCTTCATATTTATTGAGATGAATGGTTTATTTTCATTCATATTTGATATGTAAAAAAATAATCCTCCACCCTTAATCTTTATTGAGATAAAGGGCTTATTTACAATCATCTTTGATATTTACAAAGGTCATTCTCCAACATTGATCTTAATTGAGATGAAGGTATTATGTCATTTATCCATGTTTTTTATTCTTATTCACACTTGAGGACCCTTAGTCAACCTTTAATCTTGACTTCAAGATGAAGAGTCCTAATTAATCTAATATTTTATAAATAAGACAATTCATATCACTAATCTAATGTTTAAGTCATATAGCAAATCCTTGGCATTTTATCAATATAAATTTGTTCATTAATTAACATTATTTCATCAAAGTGTTCATATTACATAGATTTTATTGAGATGGTTAACTTCAAATTTGCTTTGATAAAGACCATTGAAAAGTTATATATGAGCTGCAACTCAATAAAAATCAAGATACAAAGGAGGTTTACATGGCGTGAGTCTTTATGAATTTGTAGTCTCATTGGTATTTTGTTGAGATTTGGGGTCTTGGTTTATTCTTTAATATTTTTTATCACTTTTATTTTCTTGATCAAACTTTCATTCAAATATTGAATTTCTACATTCTAATGACACAGAAGTTAGAAATTAAATATGAAGGAAATAAATAAAAAATTAGGACCATCAAAAACAGGGATTTGATCATAAAGAATTAATATAAATTAATGGTATATTGAGAGGGATATAATGGATATATAAGGATACAAGTTTCCATAAAAATTATTATAAATCCTTATCAAAGAGAAGAGACTCTAGTCAAGTGGTTAAGGTTAAGAGATATCAATATCAAGTACATATAGAACCCCACCTAGCAAGCATAAGATTTAGATAAATATTTAAGTATATATATCATCCTATGAAGGCTATATATGAAATATAAAATGATCATATATTCTAACATGTTTACTACTCGTCAATACCCATTATAGATTTATTGGTGTATTGTGAATATTAGTTACTAGTGAGACATAGTAGGTGGCATAATCTGTAAGATGATTTAGATAGATAATGATGTAATGAGACATTTTAACTTATTATACTATCCTACCTCACTAAAATTTACCTTATATATATATATATATAATGAATACAATTATATATTTTGATATTTGAATAGAATAAGATATGTGCCAATAATATCATGTCTTTTAGTGTGATCAAAATTTTATGATATAATTTTAATTTTAACTTTGCCTTTTATTATGATTTAGATTTCAACTCTTTTGGATTTTTTATTTTCCCTCTTCCATATGAGTTTAAAAAAAAACAATGGGTGCAAAATATGACTAACATAAGAGAGCCTACACCTATATTATAAATATGATAACCTAAATATGAGGATGCCTAAATAATTATAGACTTGTACCATAGTAAATATTACAATATATAAACTAACCCAAGTGTGCCTCAAGTGAAAGGAAATGGAAAATATGGGGATCATAGAAGATCCATCCATGTGAAAACATGATACAAGGAATATTTTGTAGTTTCTAACCATAAAATATAGAGTTATTCTTTATAAGTGATCAAGGAAAAAGAAGGATCTAAAATTACATGAGGATGTAAGTCAAATCATGGGAAAAAAATACAAAAAATTTAAATGGTATGAAATATTATAATCATGTCACTAGGGAATCCATATTAACCTACATAGAATCTATCACAATAATTTATAAGATAAATCATCTTAAAAGAGGGTGAATGCATAAATATACCAAAGAATCACAAAGAAATTAAGTTTATTGAAAGATGCTAGAAAATATGAAAATCTAAAGGTTCTACCTAAGATCCAATAGAAAAACCAAGGCTAAATATAAACCATTCCAAAATATGGGTAATACAAAATGATAAAAAAAATAAACATAATGGTGTTGCTTAAGATCCACAAGGGAAACTACAATTATAAATTATCCCAAAAGAGGAAAAAGCCAAAAATGATCTGAAAATGCTAAGTTTATGCAAATTATCACTAATTCTCTAATTTCATATTCTAAAATATGTTTTTCTCAATTTACCATAAATATGTAAAAAATGGCTTATTTTATTAAAATTTAGTATTTAAATTTGAAATATAATAATAAACTAAAATAATACATAAAAATATTCAATAAATTAATGATAGATTTCAACCAACTTGGACTACATCTTCATGTCCACTCTAAGTACAAATAGATTGATTAAAATGATGCAAAATACACTTTCTTGCATTAATGTTCTCCCAATAAGGGGTTATATCTTATAGAATAGAGCATTTTCTCTAAACAATGGGCTAAAATTTCTCTATACTATCTCTAGGTGGTGTTTTCAATATAATATTAGCCTCTTAATTTCTACTCATCCAATAACTTACATAAAACATCTTTTGTTCTCCCTACATAGGTGTAAAAAGTTACATTTCAAATATATTTTTTTGAATTATATATTTTTTAGGAGCTTCATGGCCCATCATTTAGGTATTTATCCTTTTATCAAGGATGTTGGGGTTCAAATCCCCCTTAATATGCCTTTTTTAAGGCTTACTTATCCCAAAACTAAAGGATATATACTAAATACCTCATTTGTGGTTCCAAAAATGGCATAACACACTTGGTAAGATGCAAAAATGGGTCATATAAAGTTACAAGGTCTAGTCTCATGCCCCATTATATTCTTTTGTACAAGCTTATATCACTTTTATTAAGGTTTAAGCACATTTTTATCCCACACTAATTTGGTTTAACTTAATTTAAAAAAATCATTATTATTTCCTTTTGAGTCAGTCATGAGACCATGCATTGTTTGGAACTCAAGATTGGATTAGTTCTTGGTAGTTGTGACATGGGTAGCTGGCATATTCAATTAAGCAACAAAATGGATTAATATTTATCCACATGGTATTAGGAACTAATATTTGAAATATTTGTAATTTACTCCCACATTGGTTGTGGGAAAGTCTGCAACATAGTTTAAATGGAAACTCACCTTCATAACGTTATGAAAAAGATGGTAGGGTCCCCCTCATTACAAAAAGAGGACCCCACACACTAAAGGGCCCCAAATTGTAAAATAGTGTTTAACCCATATTATCATGTATGTTTTTAAATACCAAATGATAAAAAATAAAATGACCCTTTTATTCTCTCTAACACTTGCCACTATTTAAGTGGTCCATGTGTCAAGACTTGATTGTTCCACCTTGTAGTGTTGTATAATCCAGTAAACATGATGATGTCATCTCTATACCCTATATAATTTTTTTTCATGTTTGTATTCAAATTTATCATTCCATAACTTTTTCATATGGTGTAAAAATGACTCAATTAAAATTATTTTGGAAATATCTCGACAAGATATTTAATGTGTAGTTAGTTTTGGAAATATTGAAAACCATATGAATGTGTCAAATGTGTGGATACTCATAGATCAAAAAGGTACTAAATAATTATAAGGAAAAAAATCCCAACTAAAATATTATTTAAAATTTAAATCTCAAAGGTGTTACCTAATATCCACTAGGGAAATAAAGATCAACTATAAATCATCTTCAAAGAGGGGGAAGCTAAAATGTTGAAAATCAAAACCCAAAGGTGTTACCTAATTTACGAAATAGAAAATAAGATCTGACTATAAATCATCATAAACATGGGGGAATATAAGTATATAACAAATAATCAAAAGGAAACTAAGGTAGTTACTATAAAATGTCAAATTTTTATGATGTTATTTAAGATCAACTAGGGATAGAAAGGCTGACTATAAATCATCCCAAAAGAGAGGGAAGCTAAAATTATAAAAAATAAAATAAAATGTAAAAGTGAGACCAAATATCCATAGGTAAATTGAGTTTTAATGTAAAGTGAAATAAAAATATACAATGAAAATATAATATGAAATATAAAGTAAAGAATAGTAAATATCATGATACAATCAAGATATATAGAATGAGCATTACACATTATAAAGATAGAAATATGAGATCAGATAATGTAAATAAATGTGAACTAAATATGAAATAATGAAATATATACTTAAAATATTTTGGTATATATATACACACATCATTAATAACATCTATCAAGTCTCACTATAACTAATATCTAACTCAAACCATGGTGTCTTCTACCTTTTTTGGGAGTCATATGAGGACTAACTTGCATATGATCTCTAATTAAAAAGTATGCACACTATAAATAAGAGGAAGTATAACCTCCTAATGAGAATAACATAAGTGAGGAAGAGAGGTTTCCATTCATGAATTAATGAGAGGCACACCCTTATGTTGAAGAGGTGGTTTTCATTGTTGGGGATATTCTCCTTTGCCCTATGTGGGTGATCTAAACCTTACTTGAAATGTTAATTCAAGGGCCTTTAAAACTATCTAAAATTATGTTGAATGGATTCCTTATGTAGAAGACATTATACCTTTATAGTTATAGGTATATAATAAAGTTTAATATTTGAAGTTGACATGCTTGGTTGAAGAATAAAATTAACTAGCTCAAGATGAAGTACATCTAAATATTATCTAAGGGGTTGATAGTCAAATAATTTATACTCATCCCATGGAATCAAAAATAGAAACTATGGTTAAAATATTGAGATGATAAAATATCCATGGTGGGACCTCAAATTTTGGCTTATAATGTGTTAAAAAATCTTGTTAAGTTCTATACTCCTAAAATTAATGACCATTGACCTTATCAAACTCATGATATTGACATTCCTTTGTGGTTGGTGGGCATGTTTTCATGTCTAATCTATTTGGACTAAGATAATGAAATATGTCTAGAATCTTGCCAAACAAGTCATCAACTTCACCAAATAGAGCTAAAAAATTGTCATGTACTAGATTGATCCTCTATATACTCAAAATCAATAAGAACTAGTTTTATATTCATAGATAACATGTCTATATGAAATGAACCTGAAATATTAGAATATACATAGAAATGATAAGGTCTGATCATAGATCAATTATGAAGCATTCCTCAAAGAGGCTCATAAATGATTGGAACTATGTGTGAAGTATGAATTGGCTCCATATTTGACCTATAAACATAAATAAGAGAAGGAATAATGTTAGGAATGTCAAATAGAGAATGAATGATAGGTATAATATTTTTAAATAAATTTATGCTAAAATTGAGGTTTGTTGTAAGATAATTGAAGAGATGAATGGTAATGAAGGATTTTTGTATCTTTGGCTTGGATGTAGCCAAAAAATTATGATTCATCTAAAGTGTAATTTTTATCATAATCAAGAATGATTTTATTTTAATTAAGTTATTTAACCACCATGTCACTATTATATTTATTGGAAGGAGGATTCTTAAGAATAACCATATAACCAAGAAACTCTTTAATTGGTTTCTTATGAGAATGGATTGTAAAGTAGGTAAAAATTGGGATTTGATACTAGAAATAAGGTATATTTTTAATTTCAAAACTAATCTCATCAATCTCATCATCATAAAATTTATTTAATTTGGGTGGAATATTTCTCACAAGATCAAGGTGTTAAATATAACCTCAATTAGAGTTGACATGATAATTAAAACTTTTATATTAATAACATGGTATGCTAGGTAAAATTTCAAGAGTTATGATTTTGTAAACACCATATTATTATAATTTTTCAAAATTATAAGGTTTGGTATCTATTTTTAAATTATAAATGACACCCATGTAATGAAAATTCACACATTTTCATGCAGAAGCGGCCATGAACCTCAAACAATGATAGAATATATGGATAGGAAAAATATTATAATATTAATGGAAATTGAAAATCAAGACATTAAATCTAATTTTAATAGGTGGTATTATAACATGAGGGTAAAAAAAATCCTAATGTATGAATTTGTATATAGTCATATCTTTGGCACATGATTTTTGTACACTTAAGGTTGCATTCATAATATCCTAAGGTTTTAATGAATTCCAATGAAGTGGCACAAGTGATAGATACTTTTGATATCAAGGATTGATTGACCTGGATGTGAAAAAATTGGATGCTAATAAAAAAATAAGGGTCATCCACATGAATTAAAATTTATTCATGGATCATAGATGTGATAGGAAATTTTAAGGAAAAAGACATATCTTTATTGAGATCAACATGGATGGACATTTCTTTGTATTTTTATAATATAATTTCCTCATACCCAATAAATGTATATTATTTAACCATATGTGGTGGTTGATTAATCATCATAAAAATAAATTTTTCAAAAGAAAGTTTACATGTCATGGAGAAGTCCTGATGATCTCAAGAAACAAGATTTGAGATGGGAGTCTTGTTTGAAATTTGTCCTGTTAAGACCAAATACCAACCCCTACATTAAAATTTTTGTGTCTTAGTTGTATTGGGTATTTTATTAATATTTTTAACCATATTTATGTGTTTTTCCATCATATGAAATGAGTGATTTTTAGTGTCTAGTCATGGTCTTGTCTAACTTTCATCTTGACGTGAGATTATTTAGTATGTTTGGTATATAGAAGGTATGCAAAAAATAATGAGCTTATAATGTGTGATAAAAATATATAAAATTATCATGAAGATCTCAATTTAAGGTGATAAGTTAATTTTCATGACCTTTAATGGCAATTTTCATTTGTAAAGCTATGCCTTTATTACCTAAAAGGACAAATTTTGGTCTTAAAATGTGAGATATGGTGTCAAAAGGACATAAAATTATTAAAATACTTATCAAACACCTTCAAATACATGTAACTACCTTATTAATAAGGTCTTATGCTTTAAAAATTACATTTATGCAAGTTAAACTGAGGGAAAAGGTTTTTTATAAGCTCACACGTGCCAATTTTGGCCCCCAAAATATGTAAAAAAGCTTATTATTTTTCCTAACATGCTTACTGACTCATGATATTTTATTCATTCCCAAAAAGTGGCAATTAAATATTTAGTTATGAATAAATATGTAAGAAAGATCCATTTTCAATGTAATTTCATCAAATGTATGGAATTATATGGATTTTCTATATAGTTAATGCCAAGAGAAAGAGTGAGAGGATATGATATAGGTTATAGAAGATATTTAAGGTAAAAATATTAATAATAGGCCCAAAATTATTTCCCTCTAATCATCTGGCTTGTTTACACATAGTGAGATCCCCTTAGGTTTGTAGGTGGTACGAGCATGAGAGAGAAAATCAAGGTCTACATATTAGGTCAGATAAAGTAGTCTCAGAGAGCTTCCAAATATGGAAATATGTTTTAAAATTGGTATTGTCTCCTTCATGAACCATTTTTTTGAAATCAAGGAACTCATTATGGCTCCTTCATCTAAGCAGGTAGTTAGTTTTCTATGTTTTCTCTTCATCAAGGCATCATAGTAGAAAAAGTCCATGTTATGGAGATTATTAGGAGAACATATAACCTTTACATGGAATTCATTAGTTTTTTTCCACAAATATGAGGGAAAAATAGATATCAATAATATAAAAGAGTTCAATTTTTTAGTCTATAAGCATATGAATAAGAATTATACGGTCCAAGATAGAGAAAGGGTTTCAAGGTTTTGTTGGATTCTTGTTTGAGAAGGTGTCCTTCATGTTAAAATACTTTCATGAAATATTCTCAATATTTTATTCAAATTATTCACAAAAAGAATCCATTAGTGGCTCAGAAGAGTTCTCAAATAGTTACTATTTAGTAAATGTTAATATTTTATAACATTTGTTAAGGTTTTTATAGAATTCTAGGTTTCAATTTCACCCTCTTATCCTCCTTCAAAGGCCTCCAAATTGAATCATTTGGTAGAGGATAACCCTATATCTAAATAATATCTTAAAAGTGGTTTTTATATTCCCATTTCATGTTCTTATCACTCCATCTTATTTCATGTTCATTCTCACTATCTTTCACTACCATTCTCATTGTGATCATGGTCCTTTCCACCCTCCATTCATGGTTTTCTATCTCTCTTTCCCATCCTCACCTCTTCCAATCATCTCCATATCATCAATCCATCACAAAGAGGATTAAAGGATTGATAAAATATTCATGATCATTAAAGTGTGGTCTATAGACCAAGAGACTACTACTTATCCAACTCAAGAATGACTACCCCTAGCTAATACACCAAAAGTCACAAGTTTCTCCTGATGTACAATGAAAATAAGGGATAGAATATATTTTTTTCAAGATATTTTCTCAAATATATCTCCCTAGGTTTACATTAATCAATTAATTGTTCATAATAGACAATTTTTGAGACTTCTTAGGGCCTGATTCCTACTCATAGTTTGTACATAAATAGTCCCCTAAAATTGAGAAAGGACATAGTCTCTTGAAGGTTGACATCATCAAATAAATGTATTATTAAAGGTTGATAATAAATTAATGGTTTTAAATACATCATATTTATTCATTCATTCCACAATATCAAGTATTAAAACAAACATTAAAGTGTATTAAATGACTCCTACATGCATGTGTTCTCAATGTCAAAACCTGCAATAAGTGTCTTGGTAGTCTAGTCTGCAATTCCTATGTAAGATTTTGGAGGCTAGTTGTGATAAATAAGTGCATAAATAGTGATATTTTTAACTTTAATTATGTGGCTAAATAATAACACATGTCAATTTATTGAATGGATCAAGAAGCACAAGAAGAGACCTACAACTAGTTTTAAGGACAGCGATAAGCCAAGGGATGGACAAAGCTAATCAAGGACTTAAACAATGTATAAATTTAAGAGAGATTTTATTGAGATTATATAGATCATTATTTATAGTAAATGGATCTTTAATATCTCCTATTTTTCAATATCTCCAAGCATCCTCAGACCTTGCTATAGTTTGTACAAGGACATGACATCATGCATAGTCAAGAATATAGTGAGATAATAATATTTTCAAAAAGATGATGGTGGTGTGAAGTAAATAATTTTTAAAGGATATGAATATAATTTTTTTATAAATATAATTCCATAATTGATAACCAAGATCACTTTTGGTCATTTTCATGAAAATGCATACCTAGAATTGGGTAAAAGACTTTTCAAGCATGTTGATAGTCAATATTAAGACAATGAGGTCTTATCATGACTTTTTGGTTTCATAAGGTTTATGTAATGTTTTTAGGATCTAAAAAAATTTATTTATGTTTTATATTAGACTTTGAAACTCTAATGGTACAAAATACCCAATCACACACCTCCTAAACTCCACCTATAGCCATGAGATCACATGCTTTTCTTTAAGATGGTAAGAAAGATTATGACACAATGGTCTATAAAGGAGTTTAATGTTAATTAGGATGATTAAATAGAGAAATTATGATATAAAATCATCAATATATCATGATTGGTCTTCAAATACTATTTAACAAGTCATTCACCATAAAAAATCAACACCTACAACTATAGGTACACAAGCATATCTTCAATATCATGAAGGATAAGGGAAAACCAATCAATGGTTGAATATTATGATAATTAATGGTTGAAAAATAAATAATGGTGATATTAATTCATAAATTATTATGATGGGGATTATAAACATTGCTTAAGAGTCAAGGTCAACTGTATCATGTACTTCTATAACCATACAAGTGACATTTTCTCTCTTACAGGCATGTAATCTCAAGATACAATGCAAGATATTTTCAGTCAAAGAGTGACCAACGAATTGTATTATTTAAGTCAAATAAATAATATACATCTAAAAACCTTATTCATTACTACTAAATTACTCCAATGATATGACGATGAAGTTAAAATAAGCTTGTATGGAGTATAATTGTGTAAAAACCTAAAAACATGCATGAAGATTAAACATGACAAAGAAAATATAAGAGGGATTTTTAAACTCACTTAATTATTATTCCAAGCACCAATTCATGGTATAATTTTTCAAAAAATAGATATAGCACATCAACATCATCTAAAACAATGTTTATACCTAGTCATAATGAGTCTCCTTGAGGATATAATGTCTAAGAAATGTTACATAGGTATGCAATGTAAATAATGACATATTATACCACCATAATAGGTATTTTAATGAAATTTAAAATCATATTCATCATGATAAATCACAACTGAAGGTCAAAAATAAGAACATAGTCATATTTCTTATGATATAGGAAAACACAATGTTGAGGAAATTCACATATAGTCCACTATATGCATCATCTAAGCATGAAACTTGGTGGAGTTGGTAATCATGACTTGATATACCTATCCATCATCCCTATTATCTAAAATTATGATGGTAAATACTCATTATTTTGTCAAAATTAATCCCTTATCTATTAATAATCATAAAATAAAGAGGTAGACTTATTGAAGTGTTTCAAGTGTGGTAGAGGGTTTCAATCTCATGGAGGGTATTTTCAAGCATGAGAGAATGATTTTAAATATCCATACATATATTTAGGGGTGATAATACTCATATTTAAATTAAACACATTCCCTTGAGGGATAAATAGAGAAGACAAACACCAAACCCTCAAGAGACACAATCATCTTGTTAAACTCTTACATGGACTAATTCTTCATTTTGTGGTCATGGAAATAGTGGATAGGATAATTTAAACCTTGGAGGAGGTTTTAGAGTTTATGAAATACATAAATATAGTTTTTTTAGACCCCTTAAGCTCCTCAAATTCACACATAATCCTCTATATCCACTCAAAGCCCAATTTCATCACATAGATATCCTGATGTGATTTTTACAAGGAAGTTCCTACTTTTCATGGTTGATGAGGGGATCAATATACTTAATTTTCATGGAAAGTGGTTTCCCATTAGATTTCTGTACACTATGAATAATCATTAATAATTTATGGACCTATAAAACCTTTACAAAACCTTCATAACCACCAAATGGAGAAAAAAATTTAACCTATGCATCCAAATGGAATGTGTGAGATATGAAAATAACTATAAGGTCTTCTCAACTCTCTTTCCCACTTTCATGACCAATTATTTGGCATGTGCATTACCTTTGTTGCATAGACTAGGAAAAATAACTCAATTTTAAGACAGAAAGCAAAGGAAGAGAGGGTATTTACACATTAAAAATATTTGAGAGGAAAGATGGATCTTGAAATTTATCAATAACACTTCCATAATCATCAACAAGGGTAATTTGGTTCATTTCCATAGGTCAATAGATCTACAGATCAAGATAAGGAGTTGTTTACATGTAAGGTAAATAATAATGGCTTGATCAAGCCTATATCATGACTCAAAATCATATTTTATAGGATATTCATGTTTTACACTATATAAAAGTGCTTATTAACTCACCATAAAGTCAATATATTAAATAAATTATGTATACACCTATGCTTGTCCTTGACATCACTAGAAAAGGACATCAAAATGGGGAAGAAGGAGCCAAATCAAAATCATGAGGGTAATAAAAATCATCATGAACATAGTCTCCAAGTTATAATATAGATTTATGATAATTTTAATCCACAAGGAAGAACTATAAATGATCATCTTGGCCAAAAAACACTAGACACTATCTAGAAGGCCTATTTTCCACTTCGAGAGGAGATTTCACATACCCACCCTGATACACACCTTATAAATGGGAATATTAGGAATTTGGGGTAGTTAAAGGGACTAATAAACTAGCATTTTATGTAATTGGTTCAAGCATTAAAGGCCTATGCTTTATGAACAAACATTAAGAACCGAAAACACCCTTAAACCCTTATAAAACCCTACTAACATACCTATTTGTGAAAAATTGGAAAGATATGAATCCAAACTCATTGAAACCTCTTTAATATCACCTATTTCATAAGATACACTCTGATAGATACATTATAATGGCCATTAGTTATATGGACTTGGTAGAAAATAAGTTTTTGAGGGAAAAAGTCACAAAAGGTGAGGTACAAGGTAGTTTCAGGTAATTCCAATTCATGGAGAGTTAAGTTTGGAATTTTTTATTCCTTTTAAAACCATAAAATGATCAAAAATATTATTTTAAGTTCCCTTGGGAGCTCATCCAAAACATCTAATCTATAGGAAATGAAGGGAAAGGTAACTAGTCAATTAGTTTGACTAATTTTCATGTGGTTCTTGCTAAGAAAGACCCATTTTATGATATAATGCATTTGTTCATGTCTTGAATTCACATTTTTTTCATGTTTTAAAGGTTATATGTAGGTTATAATGGCCACCAAGAACAAAAATTTATACTACTAGTCATAGTTTGTCCTAGTAGGCCTATTTAGTCAATCAAGTGAAGAAAGAATGGTGTATAAGATTGGTGATAAGGGATAATGTGGAGTTGTCACACCATTAAAATGCTTAAAATCATGAAAAACTACTACTTGGTGTCAACTACATGCTTAACTAGTCCATGTGACGAGTTAACTAGCCTTTTACTTCTTCAAACACATGCAAAAATCATCTTGAATTCCAATTCATGAGCTAACTCAGTTCACCAATAGTTTTCTATTCAAAGTGTGGCATAGAATTCTAGAAGATGATATTGTATAATAAAAATACGTCACGCCACTTTGTTTTCAATTCCAATAATATCATGTAATCAACATGCAAGATGCTAGACACAAGGATAAGTCTAAGAGATTATCATTTGAAATTTGTAATTGAAAATTGACTTCAAGTTCATGATTAGTTATTTTCTCCTTCTCTCCTCTATGACACATTAGCTATATCTTATATTTGTTTTACTATATATTAAAAATTTAAGGCCATTTTAAATATCCATCTCTTAGGTATGATGAAACTCTAGCAACATTGAGCTTTGTAGACCTCTTGAGACAATAAAATGACTATTTTCATATTCCTATATATAGGTTTAGTGTGTTATATTGGTTTGATTTGTATATGTGGTAGTATTATCTCCCTTGGTAGGTCATAATATCACCTAGTTACTAGTATTCCATCTTATTTAGGTCATATATAATGATTGATATTGAATGATTAAGCTAACAATGGATATTTTGATTGGTTAGTGCGAAAAATCAAGCCTACCATCATTACCCTCATGCTTTGATCACTTGATGAAACCTCTATGTTAAATAATGATTCATAAGAGTCCTTTGGATTTGTAATATCAGTGATTTTTAATGTTTATTAGTGTTTTAATAGTTCAAATAGAGTGGATGAATTAGTATTATAGATGTATCACCATCAGTAGAATATGATTTCTATTTTTATTATTCTTTCTAACCCTTTTAATCCCAGAAATCAAAGTAAATTTGATTAAGGTAACCATAATCAATATATAAGAGGATATAGCCTCGTAATCTATAGGTTTGGTCTAAATACAGGTATCCCAATACCTTATACCATCCAATGTTTTTCCATGTTTGAAGGAGATCCAAGTAATCTACCTTTAACAAGATGTAACCTCGATTGCTAACAATTCTTGCATGCTTGGTGGGATAAAAATTCTACCATTGGAGTACACATTTTTAGCATATTGGTCTTTATAAGTAGTTTCAAATATTCATATGTTCCTCATATATAAGGTAAAGGGTAAATTTTGTTCATAATTCATAGATTTTTATGTTTTCTAGGCTATAACAACCTATGGAGCAGACTTGGGTCATTAATATCCTTATAAATAGTTCTAATATGATCCATATACATATTTTTATGATCCATATCATCTTTATCATGAGCCTCACCTATTTAATATTTTTGGGAATATTGGAGTTTTATTCTTAATTTAGTTAAGGTTTTGGGTTGACTAAATTAGTAAATAATATTGAAATAATTTAACCACTAATTTGTATAATTTATTTGTGTTTTTAACCTTTATATAAATATCAATAAATATGGATAAAATAAGACTTAGCTTAAAATTAATTGAAACAATTAGTATATGGTTTTATATTGGTTTTGAATGACCAGGATAGTATCACAAATCAGGATCTGGCTTTCATTTTGTGAAAAGATAGGAGCACCAAAATAAGACACCCTAGAGTTTGATGTTATTGTCTTCTTCTGTCACCGTTATCCAAATTATTCACAAAGACTTTATTTTTATGGGTTTTTTTCCTATCCCTATTTGGGCCTACCTATGAAATCTTGATTACTGAAAGTATACAAAACTCCTTATAGATCTAATTTAATATTCAAACCCTATACTTCATTAATATTTGATAAGACTTTGAGAAAGAAGGGGGATTAGTGTGTATAATATGCACTTAATGTGTATCCATAACCCTTATGTGGGTAGGCTACCTACATATCAATACTTTAAAGAGGGATCAATCCATATATAATTCTCCCAATTAATGTCCTTTGTGCAATAATGTAAATGTAGATGCAAGAATACTAAAGTGGGTGTGCTTGAGGTGGCTAGGGATGGGTGAGATAATTTGGATATGCTTGTAGCTATATCAGATGTTTGTATATAGAGAATAGGGAAATTATATTTAATGGTTTTGCTTATATTATTTCTTGCTTTGTAATATTTTCTAACCTCCTATAAATGAAATTTGAATGGGATTCTATAGATATCTATTGGCCATGGGTCAAATGCATTCATGATAGGATGAAAAGATGAAGGATAGGAACCAAAAATAAATAACCATTAGAGATCAAAATTTAATTAGATAGGAGTGTTGAAATAGGACACCCTAGGTTCTAACACTATAGCCCAAGTTGGGCACTCATATCCTATAGGTGCAGGACCTAGTGGGATAGGATTGGCTTAGGAAATGTTGCCTGGCTAAGGTGGAATGACCATTGATAAATCTCAAGATGATTTTGAATAAGAAAAATGGTATCTATAAGGGTCATCAAAGAATGTAAGAAAGACCTATGGGTTGTGTGTCACAAGCCAAACTCAAGCTACCAATTTTGACATTTTATATGACTATTTTTATCCCCCCTTATTCTAGTGATGTATCAAAGTGAAATACTAGGATAAAGGAAAAGTAAAAAGCATACTTGAACTTACCTACAAGGGAAAAGCTCATGAAGTTGTGTGATTTTGGGTGTGCATATAGAGATCACATAATGAAGTGTAAATCTAAAAAAAAATTAGGAGTAGATTAGTTCTTACTAGACACGTTATGTCTAAAGTAAAAATGTACAAAAACTAGGTAAAAGAGAGAGGAAAAGAAAGGAACGAATACACCTCACTGAGTGTGTGAACTAATACAAAACCTATTTTGATGTTGAGTGATGTTAAGTGATTTTGGGTATGTGATGAATGATTTTTTACCAAGAGTAATATCATGAATAGAGCTGAGTGCTCAATTCCCTAAGAGTGGATCAAGAATGCAAAGGCTATCCCTTTGGCTTCATCATCTCCCAATAAGTGAATCCATGTGATCATTAGTGTGTTAATCAATGTTTAAACTATGTCTAATCCCTTTGAGAGGTGGCTAAATAATACAAAGGCTATAATGTCATTTATCTCCATTATTACCCTGTGAAGTGAAGCTATGAATTGATAATGGTATGAATGTGTGTCATACGAGATGGCTTCTGAAGCATATGAATGATCTATAATCTAATAATGTGGCATGGATAGCCAAATTTGTGTTGGAAAATAGGCTACTTTTAGCCACTCAAAAAAGGTGGAGATTAGTCTTGTATGAAAACGACTCCAAAATTGGGTAATAGGATTATGTGGAAGCCACTCAAGAATGATGCCAACCACCTATAGATGGAATAAGGCACATAACTATTGAGAATGCATCGGTAATGTCATAAATTATAAAGAAGAGAAAGAAAATGTGCCATGCACTTTTCCCTCAATCACTAGTGTCTATAATAAGGATTCTAATCTATAGGTTATACCAACTACCATATCTAAAATTAGAAGTGAGATCCATCATGCCATGTATGATGCCCCTATATCTAGATTATTTGAGAAAAATTGTATTAAAACTATTGATTCTAAAATGAATTATTGTTGACAAAATTGTAAATAGTCTTACCTTTCTATCTATATTTAGAAAATGTGTTTTTTTTCTATTTGGATAGGAGTGCCAAAATGACACTTTGTTATCCATTATTGTAGTCCAAAGTTAGGGCTCTTGTCTTATTTTGATTCTGAAGACTTTTCTATAATTGTCACTATCTGTCTGGTCTATTTTACATGATTTGAAGTTTAAATATTATTATAGGTGTTCTAAAAATTTATTTTTGACTGATTAGAGGTTCTTATCTCTATTACAAAAACCCTTGTGTATTTCCCCTTCTTTTGATAGTAGGAACGAAAACCCTGGAATGACTATCCTTAGAAGAAAGATCACTAAAATTGTGTTATGCTATGAAAATACATGATAAAGTAATGATAATCAACAATATATCTCAAGATATACCGTGGTTTGTATGAGATATTATTAGATAAATAGGGGTATGCCTATATAGATATAACAATGTAATAGCAATTAAAATATAGTAAACTAAAACTAGAAATCTGGTTAGTTGTTAGTTGTAAAGGAAGGATGGAGAATGATGTCCATCATGGCATCCAAAAAAGAAAGAGAATGCATGATGTGTATCATGGCATTGTAAAAAATTGAGAAGCAAACAAGCATGTTAGGCAATAAGTAATAAACATATAATAGTGGCTAAGGGACCAAGCAAAACAAGGGACATGGGTACAGAAAGTAATCATACAAGGTATGGTCAAATGCCACATACACATATAAATGAAATAATCATGGTTGGCACAAGGGCCATAATTACATATAACACTACAAAAAAGGGACATTGGAAAATTTCCTAAGGCACGCATAAGACATTGAATAGGAAATAAGAAATGCAATCATATCTATCTATGCAAAGAAAGAAATGAAAACATGTAAATACTATAAATACAATGACATCTAACTAATCAAAGTAAGAAGTGAAATTATGAAAGATATGTAGTACAAGACTAGGTATATATTAATAAATACACAAGTTATATATACTAGTGACTGTCGATAGATTAATCTATGTAAGCTAGTAAGTAATGTATATCAACATGATAAATAGTGTGTGCAGTGCAAGAATGACATAACCTAGATGGTGTAGTCATGTAGAAGATGTCCCCAGTGGGTAGATATATCGATGTGTCTCAAATATATGAAGTAAGATTCCCCCTTGATGGGTAGAGTGAAGCAATAAAGGATCTAGGAGTCACTGCACACACTCAAAGATCAAGTGAAGCATGGTAATGTAGATAAATTGACAAATAATAGTTTTGAACAACAAAATGTAAGTCTATCATGGTAGTAGAAATGTAAAGCATGGATAATGCAAACAATTAAATTATTTTTGATATTTTGAATTATTTGAATGTTTTTGGTATTTTGACATATTTTAATGTTTTTGGTATTTTTTTTATAAGCTATGTATAATTAATCATAAAATGACTATGTACAAAAAATTGAAAAGAAGCCAAATACAATCGAGCATTAAGATATTATGTATAATAAATTAAGAAATTATGTACAAGAAAGAATTGGAATAAATGATATTAACTAATGAATCTCATTAGAGACTCCCTATCATGGTATCATGTATCAAGGAGAGGGTTCATGCATGATCATGAAGCACAATGGAAGGGCTGATATTGTGGCACTTAAAGCTATGTATGTTGTAAATTCTCTAAAATATCTATAGTGGAAACTAACTATGGGGTCCCCATATAACTCTAATAATTAGATGCAATTGTAGGGATTTTAGAGACCCATATGGTAGTAGGAAAATCTCTTTGAACATGTGCTCTATTTGTAGAGGTATTATACTTCAATTATACTACCTTGGGTGTGAACACTGTAGCTAGAAACTATCTATAATATTGAAATTATGGTTTCTCTAAGAGAGTAATCTATGGAAGTGTATGAACTCTCTGTGATGGAAATGTAGGATTCACTATGTCTAAATCTAAACTAGAGGAAGAACTATAACTAGTGGAGAAGCTGAAACTAGTTAGTGTAAAGTAGAAGATGGTTCTAAAGTGGGGAGTGGAAACTCATATGGAACCCCATCAACTGTAACAACCTAATTAACATGAATGAATTTCAAACATTTGTGAACTATTGAAGGTACTACTCAAAGTTTTTGAATCCATGGTTAGCCAAGCAAAATATCAAAAACTCATGCATTGGGAATAATAGTAGATGGTGTGGCCACATGTGTTGTACTAACCTATAAGGGAAGTACAATCTGACCTAATTAACTCTATCTATTCCCACTAAATCTATGGATAATTGTGTCCATCAAAGTAATATCCTACTCTAAATATCCCAAATGCTATAGTAATGTCATAGTTCACATTTTCACACTAAATCCATTATCAATGAGAACACTATGAATATGATGATGATTAATGTAAGCTCTAATAAAAAGTACATGGTAATCCCAATCATCCTCAACTATCTCCTACTCTAAGAAGGAGATGGAAGGTCTAGTTGGAAATCTATAATTATAAAAATTAATTAGGTTTCTTAAAGGATGTGACTCAATTGAAGGTACCCTACATGTAGATGGTGGTGGATGTGCATGATATACATGGTGAACACCTGATGTGTCCCTTGTATCCCTTTTAGAATTTTGTGGAAGAGGATCTAAGAAAATTAAGAGAGCCTTATCTTGTGTTTGATTTACTTGTAGAGGCTCAACTAGAGTGCCAATATCAATAAAATTACCATCTATCAAGTCATGTATCTTATGTTTTAAACTGATGCATCTATTTATTGTTTGACCCAATTCCTTATGAAATTCACAAAATTAATTATGATCATATCCCCATGGAAGAGGATTTTTTGGATCAACTTCTTGAATAAGAGGGAGAGATATGATATTACATTTCAAAATTTGTTGTAAAACTCTAGTTGGAGAAATTGGTAGATTGGTAAAGGTTCAAAAAGGAGGTGTTGATAACACTACTTATTGATGGAGCTCTGAATTTTCATTTAGTATAGGTTGATTCTAAATTTTGTTGTCATTGACCTTGACTTTGTATGGTACATTTCTATTACTCTTGGTTGTTTTTTGTTATACTTATGTACTTGAGTTTGCCCATTGAAATTAGTTGGATTTCCCTTAGTGTGTGACATAACTCAATGAAGGAATAGAACCTTTTGAACATTATTGATTCATGAAAATATGGTATAATACTCTATTTGAAGAGATCTTGTAACTCTTCATCGGCCATGGGGCTAGTCATCTTAGCTAAGATAGTCTTATATTGAAGAACATAATTTGTGAGATGCTCATTTGACCTTAGTTTCTATTGTGAAACTTGGGCATAGGAATTATTATCACTAATGTTAATTCTAAAATGATATACGAACATATTATTTAAAGGATTAAATGTATTGATTGAATGATTTGGTAGACTATAGACCAATTTTAAATCATAATCCTTTAGATTTCATGGAAATAGCTTGGTTAGTATCCAATCATCTGGCAAATAGTTCAAGCATGATGTGTGAAAATGTATCAAATGTGTCTTTGTATCACTCTTTCCTTAATATAGAGTGATCTTGGGTTGAAAAAAACCTAATGGAAATAGTGTCAAAGCAATATGACATGCCAATGGTGTATGTAGTAGAGCAAAAGAATCCAAAGCCTGTGTTGGTCTAGAATCACCTTGCTCAAGATGTAGCACCTTGGATTGAAGAGATTTAATATCTTACACAATAATAGCCACATGAGGAGATAAAAATTTACTAGCTATAGTTGGTGGTGGCATATAGGAAGGTTGGGCTGATATAGGGGGTTGTTGAGACATAGTTACCCCTGTAGTGTCATTTATAATTGGTTGTTCTATGTTTTAAGATGATTGACCATTATTTTATTTTTTTTCTCTTATTGTATTATTTTAATCATATCATCTTACATGTTAGGGTATTTATTTAAGAGTTCTTTAAGTTCCATTTTATCAGTTTGATCAAAACAAGTGTATCATGCCATTATTGAAGTAGGAAAACAAACTAAAAATTGATTGAATTTTTCATAATAATTTATAATAAGCAAAGTGCTATGGAAAGAAAGTACTAATTAAAAGAAATGTAAAATCCTAAAAATAGAAAACTAGAAAATGCATAAAAAGGATACAAAGCTCACAAACAGTAAGGTGATACCTCAAAATAAATGGGATCTAGTATATGCAACTAGGGTTTTTTAAAATGATATTTTTAAAATTAATAAGGAATTTTAAAAATTAATGTGAATTTTTTTATTTTAATATGAAATTAAAACATCAAAAAAATATTATAAAACTCTTGATTTAAAGGGACCTTGTATATGTAACTAGGGTCTGGAAGAAATTGATTTTTTAAAATTACTATGGAATTTTAAAAATTAATGTTAATTTCTAATTTAAATATGCAAGTAAAAAAATTAGAAAAAAATTGGAAAAAATCTTGATTTAAAGGGACCTAGTATATGCAACTAGGGTTTGGAAGAAAAAGATCTTTTTAAAAATTACTATGGAATTTTAAAAATTAATGTGAATTTTTTATTTAAATATGTAGGTAAAAATTAGAAAAATTATTGGGAATTTTATAAAGGAATTTTCCCTAAGGTTTCTAGGGTTTTTATGCACAAATTAATTAAGTCAAGTTCACCAAATGATTTAACCATTTTGGGAATATTGGAGTCTTATTCCTAATGTATTTAAGGGTCTAGGTTGACTAAATCAATAAATAATATTACAATAATCAAACCATTGATTTGTTTAATTTATTTATATGTTTAACCTTTCTATTAATAGAAATAAATATGGAGAAAATAAGACTTAAAATAAATTGAAATATCTCTTGTAGGGTTTGATATTGGTTATCCAGGACTAGGATAATGTTCAAATTATGATTTGGCTTTCATTTTGTGAAATGATAGGAGCACTGAAATAGGACACCATAGAGTTTGATGTTATTATCCTCTTCTACCACTATTATCTAAATTACTCACAAAGACACAAGTTTTTTGGGTTTTGTTCATTATCCCTGTGTGATGCTATTTGTGAAATCTCAAATTTAAAAAATTCTAGAAAACTCCTTAGAAAGATGATTTAATATTGAAATCCTAGACTTTATTGAGATTTGATAAGACTTTAAGAAATAAGGGGTGGTTAGTATGTGTAAGATGAATTGAACATGTATCTAAACCCCTTATGTGGGAATGCTACCTACATACTAATACTCTGAAGAGGGATCAAGTCATATGTAGTTATCCCACTTATTGTTCTTTGTGAAATAGTGTAAATACAGATGCAAAAAAGATAAACTAGGTGTGGTTGAGGTGGCTAGGGACTTTTGTGAGGATTTGGATAGGCTTGCAGTTATATTGGATGGCTATATGTAGAGAATAAGTAAATTTGATTTAGTGGTTTTTCTTGTATTCTTGCTTGCTTTGTAACATATTCCAACCTCCTCTAAATGAAATTTGAATGGGCTTTTATAGAGATATATTGGTCATGGGTTGAATGTAATCATGCTAAGACAACAAGATGAAGGATATGAACTAGGAGGAAATAACTATTGGAGATCAAAATAAAATTAGATAGGAGCACTGAAATAGGACACCCTAGGGTCTAGTTCTATAGTCCAAGTTACGCACTCCTATCCTACAAGTGTGGGACTTAGGGGATAAGATTAGCTTAGGAAATGCCACCTAGTTGTGGTGGAATGACAATTTGGAAATATTGGAATGATTAGGAATAAGTAAAAATGTGTCTAGAAGGGTCATGAGAGAATTAAAGAAAGACCTATAGGTTGGGTGTCATAATCCACACTCAAGCTACCAATGTTGATATTTTATATAAATAAACTCACTAGCCTATATAAAACCTTATCATCAGTATGGTGATTCATACCAATCTTATAATAACCCTCATGAGCCTTGTTCTATTCAAGATCAGTTTATTAAAGTTCCAAGATAATCCATTTCAATTTTCAAACAAACCATGTTTGGATATGAGAAACATATGGTAAGAATATACACTCAAAATATCTATGGACAAGAGATATCCAAGAATTATATTGATAACATGAAAGCATCATTGCATCAAACTAAAGAGGTATGTGCATCTTTCATAATACAAGGCCGTTTAAAAGTTAGTAGTGATATCCTTGAAATAGTGGTATAATTGTAAACATTGAAGAGAAGTTGGTAGTTCTTGAGAAGAATCCATTCCTTATTGATCTACCTTTTTCCCTTCTTGAATATCAAACAAATGTATATCATATCCCTCAATATTCCTCTCAAACCTTGCCAATCTTTCCTACTTGGAAGTTTATCCTAGAGAGACCTCAAAAGATGCTATAAGACTTTTCTGAAGAAACTAATTTTTATGTTTCATAATATATCATATAAGATCCTTCATATTTTAATCACCATGGAGAGATCTCTAGTGATTTGGTTCATAAATTTTAGGCTCGCCTTGCCATGAAAGTTGAACTTACAAACCAATAGCTTTAGTAGTCAATATCAACTTCAAAAGCAACACAATCTCATTATTAGGTTCATCCTTTCACACCTATGGCTGAAATGATTTCAAATTAATGTGTCTCCAAACCTAGGTTCATGACTTGGAAGTAGATCCAGAAGTCCAATTAGAGTGAAGAGCATTCAATTATAAGTCTAAGTGTTATTATGGAAATAAAGTAGGAAATCATTTAGGCTCCACTCTTCCATCCTCAAAATCCCAAGGCCTTCCATTCATGAAATTCTATTCAAAATAACTTTTAGTAGAGAGAGGAGGTGAAGGTTATCAAATTTGAGAAGCCCCATGAACAAAATCAATCATCTATGGCAACACCTTTGGACCTTCCTCATCATATTAAATATTTTCAATGGTCTACCATGTCACTTTTTGAGAAGGAGCCTCTCCTTTGTGAGGAAAATAAATAAAGTGTAATTGAGATGAATGAATATGAGAGAGTCTTTCATTAAAATGAAAATAACATCACCATTGACATTGTGCTTTTCAAGGAAGAACATGATCCAATCTCTTAGAGTGTAAAAAAAGATTAGTTGAAAGATATTTTTGAGATAGAGGATGAACATCAAGTATAAGATGAGATACACAAAGAAGAGGTATTAGTTGAGAAAAAGAAGTTATTTCTCAAGAGAATTTTGGTCATATAACAATTGTTCTTCATTAAGATGTTCCTCAAGAGCTTGTAGTAGTTACCATTTAACCTTGGAGAAAAGTTTTATTTCTGGGTAGTTGTTTTAGGTTGTTTGTCATGTTTCAATAATTTAATAGCATAAGTAATAGTCTGTTGTCTTGATCTTATTTTCATTAGGTAAGTTGTCTTTGTTTATTAGTTTAGTTTTTATTTTTTATATTTTTTCATTGTGTCTTGTTGTTACAATCAAAATAGGTGTTAATAAGAGTAAAATCATGTTTTCCAATTCAATAGAGTCATTAAGTTAAGTTGGTGTTTTTCAAAATTATCATTGTCATGTGAAATTCAATGAGTTCTCTTGACCAACAAGATGGTCAACCCCTTTGAGTCACCAAAAATGTTAGAAATTTAGCCTGTCAAGACCAAATTCCAACCCCTACCTTAAAAAAATTTCATGTCTTAGTTGTCTTGGGTATTTTATTCATGTTTGACCATCTTGATATCTTTTACCATCATATGAAGGGAGTGAGTTTCAGTGTCTAGTCATGGTCTTATATCACTATCAGCTTGTCCTGATATTATTTAGTATCCTCATTATATTAAAGGTATGGAAAAAATAATGAGATTATAATGTGTGATAAACATATATAAAAGTCTCATGAAGAGATGAATGTAATGTGATAAGGTAATTTTCATGACCTTTAATGGAAATTTTCCTTTGTAAATCTATGTTTGTATTACCTGAAAGGAAAAAAATTGGTCTTCAAATGTGAGATATGGTGTCAAAATTCCATAAAATTATTAAAATTTCCTTTGAAAACCCTTAAAATATATGTAATTACCTTATTCATAAGGTCTTATGCTTTGTAAATAACATTTTATGCAAGTTAAAGCATGGAAAAAGGTCTTCTATAAGCTCACACATGCCTATTTTGGCCCCAAAAGATGTCAAAAAGATTATTATTTTTCCTAACAAGATTATTTACTCATGTTATTCTCTTCATTCCCTAAAAGTGGTGGTTAAATTTTTATCTATAAATAAATATGCAAGAAAGATCCATTTTCAATGTAATATCGTGTAAAGTATAGAATTGTACAACTTTTATGTATAATTGAGGCCATGATAAGGAAGAAGATGATATGGTAGAGTTTATGGAATATATTTAAATAAAAAGTATTAAAACAAGCCAAAAACTAGTTCTCTCTAGTCATCTTGCTTTTTCTCACATAGGGAGAACCCTTCAGGTTTACACATGGTACAACCATGAGAGAGAAAATCAAGGTCTATAAATTTGGTCAGAGAAACTAGTCTTAGATATATTATAGATATTTCAATTGGTTATCAAATTTTTTTATCTCCTTTATGAACCATCCCTTTGAAGTTAAGGCACTCATTATGGCTCCTTCATTTAAGAAGGTAGTCAATTTTTTGTCTTTTTGCCTCATCAAGGCACCACAACATAAAATTTCTAGGTTGTGGACCTTATAAAAAGTAAAATTAACCTTTTCATGGAATTTACAAATTATGTTCCACAAGTGTGAGGGCCAAATGGAACTCACCAAGAGAAAATATTGAAAGTCTATAGTCTACAAGCATATGAAGAAGAATTGTATGGTCTAAGAGAGAGAAAGGGTTTCAAAGTTTTGTTGGATTCTTGTTTCATAAGGTCTCATTCATGTTAATTTAGTTTCAAGGAAAATTATAAAAGGTTTCTTAGAAATATTCACAACAATAATCCATTAATATATCTCAAGATTTCTCAAGGAATCACTGTTTAGTAAATGTTATGGTTTTCTAGCATTTAGTAAGGTTTTTTTGTAGACTTCTAGGTTTTAATTTTAGCCTCTTATCCTCCTTCAAAGGACTCTAGATTGATATATTTGGTAGAGAATAACCCTATGTATACATAAGACCTTAAAAGAGGTTTTTATATTCCCATTTTATGCTCTTATCACTCCATCTTGGTTTATCTCCATTATCACTATCTTTCACTACCATTCTCACTATGATCATGCTCCTTTCCACCCTCCATTCATGGTTTTCCATCTCCCTTTCCCATAATTCCCCTTCCACT
This sequence comes from Torreya grandis, assembly GCA_037957365.1. Taxonomy (NCBI): domain Eukaryota; kingdom Viridiplantae; phylum Streptophyta; class Pinopsida; order Cupressales; family Taxaceae; genus Torreya; species Torreya grandis. Next base: position 407,801 of record JARHVA010004548.1, on the reverse strand, counting down.
CATATCCATATCATCAATATATCATAAATATAAGTTAAGGATTGATCAAAGCTTCATGATCATTCAAGTGTGGATTGAAAACCAAGAGACTACTACTTATCCAGGTTAAGAATAACTACCTATGACCAATACAACATCTTTGAGTTTCTCATGAAGTACAATGAAAAAATGGGTTAAAAGATGTTTTTTTCAAGACATTTTCTCAAATATATCTCCCCAAGTTGACATGTATCAATGATATGTTAAAAAGACACTATTTTTGGGCCTTCTTAAGGCCTATTCCTACTCAAAGTCTGTATATATATAGTCACATATAGTTAAGAAAGGACAGTCTCTTTAAGGTTGACATCATCACATCAATGTATGATTGAAGGTTGGAAATAAATGAAGGGTTTTTAATCCATATTTTTTCTTCATTAATTACATAATCTCAAGGATTCATCCATAAAATAACATTTAAGTGTATTAAATAACACCTATAATCCTATGTTCTCAAAGTCAAAACCTATAATAAGTGTCCTTTCAGTCTAGTCTAAAAGGCCTATCTAAGTTTATAGAATCTAGTTTGGATAGATAATTTCATAAAAATTGAGATTGATAACCTCAATTAGGTGGTTAAAGAACAACACATGTCAATTTTTTGAATAGCTCAGGAATCACAAGAAGATACCTACAATTAGCTTCAAGGATAGTCATAAGCTAAGGGGTGGAAAAAGCTAATGAAGGACTTCAGGGATATATACCTTTAAGAGATAGGTTATTAATATTATAAATATATTTATAAAATGTAATGTAATCTTGAAACTCTTACCTATTTTTAAATCTTTTCAAGCATCCTTAGACCCTACTACAGTCTATGCAAGGACATGTCATCATACACATTTAAGAATATAGTGAGAGAAAACTATTTTCAAGAAGATGATGGTGATGGTATTAAGGAGATAATGTTTCAAGGAAATTCATATAAATTTTGTATAAATATCATTCCATAATTGATAAATCTACTCATTTTTTATCATTTCCATGAAAATGCATACCTACAACTGGGTAAAAGACTTTTCAAGCACTTGATAGTTAGTCTTGAGGCAATGAGGTCTTATCTTGATTTTTTGGGTTCATAAAGTTTTTATCATGTTTTGAGGATCTCAAAACATGGTGTGATTTTTTATATTAGACCTTAAATTTCTAATAATACAAAATACATAGTCACACACCTCTTCAATGCCACCTACAACCATGAGAGTAGAGTCTTTTCTTCAAGATAGCTAGAAAGATGAGGACACAAAGGTCTATAAAGGATTTTAATGTTCAATAGGATGATTAAAGATAAAAATGATGATATGAAATCATAAAGAGATCGTGATGGGGATTGAAACACTATTTGATAAGTCATTGACCATAAAAAATCAACACTTATAGTGATAGGTACACAAACATATCTTCCATCTCATGAAGGATGAGGGAAAAGTGATCAATGGTGGAACCTCATGATCATGATTGGTTATGAAATAAATAATGGTGATTTTATTTAATAAATTATGATGATGATGGTTATAAACATTACTTGCTAATCAAGGTTAACTATAGCATGCACTTATATAGCCATACAAGTGCCATTTTATCTCACACAGTCACGTACTATGAAGATACAATGCAAGATACTTCTATTCAAAGAGTGACCAATGAAGTTAATTATATTTATAAACTAACTAATAGACATTTTTAAACCTTGTTCAAGACTACTAAAGTACTCCCATGACATGAATATGAAGGTACAATAGGCTTGTACAAAATATGATTGTGTAAAAGCTTAAAAGCATGCAAGAAGAGTGAACATGCCAAGGAAAAGATAAGAGGGAGTTTTAAAATAAATTAATGATTTTTTAAAGAACCAAGTCATGGTATAATATTTAAAGACACCTCTACACCACATCAACACCAATTATGATAATGTTTTTACATATTCATAATGAGTTTCCATGAGGAGATAAGGTTTGAGAAAGGTTGCATAAGTCTACAAGGCAAATAATGGAAGATGAGACCACTGTAATAGCGGTTTTAATTAAATTTAAAATAATATTCATCATGATCAAGAACAAATAAATTAAAAATAAGAAAAACACAGTCATACGTCTTATGATATAGGAAACATAGATAACTCAAGCTAAATGTTGAGAAAATTCACCTACATGCCACTATATGCATCATCTAAGAATGAAACATGGTGTATTTGGTCATAATGACTTGATATACCTATCCATCATATTGGTGAGGTAAAAATACAAGGGGAACTACTCACTATTTTGTCATAGTTAACCCCTTATTTTTTGACATTCATTAAAAAAGTAGCTTGACTTCTTGAAGTGTTTCAAGGTGTGGTAGAGTATTTCAAGATCATAGAGGGTCTTGTGAAGCATGTTAAAATTATTTAAAATCTCCATAAATCTATCTATGAGTTATCAAGGCACCAAACCCTCAAGAGAAACACTCACCATATTATACTCTTACGTGGACTAATTCATCATTTGGTGAGAATGTATGTGGTGGAAAAGATAATTTAAACCTTGTAAGAGGTCTTTAAGTGGATTAAATGAAAAAATATAGCTCTTTTAGACCCCTCAAGATCCTCAAATTCACACACATTCCTCCACAACCACTCAAAGCCCAATTTTATCATGTAAGGATCTTGATGTGAATTTCACATGGGAGATCTTAATTTTTATGGTTGATGATGGCTTAAATATAATCCATTTTAAATTTAAATTTCTTTCCCATTATAGGTTGATACACTATGAATAATAATTAAGAAACTATGGACCTCTAAAACCCTTGAAAAACTGTCATAACCACTCGATGGATAATAAAAGACAAATTATGCATCCAAATGGCATGTTTGATCTATGAAATGAACTTGAAGGTTTTATAAACACCCTTTATTACCTCTATGACTAATTATTAGGCATGCGTAGTACCTTCAATACATGGACTAGGCAAAATAACTTAATTTTGAGATATAAAGTAAAGGAAGAGAGGGTAATTGCACATTCAAATGATTTGAGAGGTAAGATGGGGTATTTAAATTTCATAGGACCACTTCCATAGTCATAAAAAATGGTCATTTGGTTCATTTTCACAAATAGATAGGTCTATAGGTCAAGACAAGGAGCTATTTGCATGGAGGGTGAAGAGGAATGGCTTGACAAAGCCTATATAATGATTATAAAGCATCCTATATAGTATTAATGTTGTACACAATATAAAAGAGACTTTAAAATGATCATAAAGTCAACATATTAAATAAACTATACACACACCTATGTTTTCTATTGGCATCACTAGATAAAACCATCAAAAGGGGGTAGTAGGAGACAAAGCAAAGCCTTGAGTGCACTCCAAATCATCATGAACATCATAATTATATCCTAAGAGAGATTTATGATAATTTTCAGCCATAGGAAATCATTATCAATGATCATCTTGGCCAAAGAACACCATACACTATCTAGAAGGCCTATTTTCCACTCTAAGAGGAGATTTCGTGTGGTCACCCTGATACACAAATTTTTCATGGGAATATAAGCATTTTTCAAGAGTTAAAGGGCATAATACACTAATAATTTTTGGTATTGGTTTATGAAATAAAGGCCCAATATTTATGAATAATCATTAAGAACCTAAAGCACTCTTAAACCCTTGTAAAACCCTACTAACATACCTATTTGTGAATAGTTAGTTAATTATTCATCCAAACTCATTGAAACCTCTTCAATATCACCTAGACCATAAATTACACTTTGAGAAATCCATGTCCATGACCATAGGTTGTATGGATTTATTGAAAAATAAATTTTTGAGATAAAAAAGAATAAAAGGTGATGTATAAGGTAGTTTTAGGTAATTACAATTCATGGAGAGTGAATTTTGACAATTTTTATTCCTCCTAAATCCATCATATGATCATAAATATGCCTTCAATTGCCCTTGGGAGCTCATATAAAATATCTAGTTTGTACAAAATAAAGCAAAAGCTAACTAATCAAATAGATTGACTAATTTTTAGGTGTTTCTTGCTAAAGAGGATAAATTTATTGATATAATTCATTTATTAAAGTCTTAAATTCATCAATTTTTCAGTGTTTCGAGGTTCCATGCAGGTTCTAAAGGCCACCAAGCACAAAAAGTTAGGATACTAGGGCTATTTTGGCCTAATAGGCCTATTTAATCAATCAAGTAAAGAAAGAATGGAATACAAGATTGGTGATAAGGGATAATGTGGAGTTTTAAATCCCTTAAACTAATACACATCTTTAAAAATTGGTTCTTGATTTTAACTACATGCTTAACTAGTCTGTGTGATGATTTAACTGGGCTTCAACTACTTTAAACACATGCAAAAATCATCTTGAGTTTTAATTAATGAGTTAAATCACTTAAATAGTATTTATCTAATCAAAGTGTGATGTATCATGATAGAATAGGATCTTTGATGAGACAAAAAAGGCCCACCACCCTGTTTCTAATGACAAGAAGATCATGTAATCAACATACAAGAAACTAGACATAAGGAAAACTATATAAGACTATTATTTGTAAATTATAATTAAAAATTGAATTGAAGTTCATGATTATTTATCTTCTCCTTCTCTCTTGTATACCAAATTGTCTAGAGATTCTCTCAATTTTTATATATTCAAGCCTTTAGGCCATTTTTAAATATCCCTCTCTTGGGCATGATGAAACTCTCCCAAGATTGACCTTTGTAAACCTATAGAGATTAAAAATGACTATTTTTAGATTCCTATATATAGGTTTAGTGTGTTATATTAGTTTGATTTTCACATGTGGTAGTAATTTTCTTCTTGGTAGGTCCTAATCTCACCTAGTTAATAATATGACCTCTTATACAAGTCACATACAATTTTTAGTATTGAATGATTGAGATAACAATGAATATATTGACTGGTTAGTGCATTGAATTAGGCCTATGATCATTGCCCTCATGCTTTGATCACTTGATGAAACCTCTATGTGAAATATTATTACATAAGACTCCTTTAGAGTTGTGATATTAGTGATTTTCATTATTATTTTGTGTTTTAAGGGTTTGAATATAGTGGATGAACTAACATTATAGGTGTATCACCATTAGAAGAGTAGGATTTCCCTTTCCAGTAATCCTTCTAACCCTTTTCATCCCAAAAATCAAAGTAGATTTTATTAAGATAAGCATAAGTGATATATCATAGGAAGTAGCCTCATAATCTTGAGGTCTGGTCTGAGTATATGTTTCCCACTACCTTAGATCATTCCAATGTTTGTCCAGGTTTGAAGGAGATCTAAAAAATCTACCTTTAAGAATGTACAACTTGGGTTGCTAACAAGTCTAGAAAGTAATTTCATAGGATCCCACCCCTAAAATATAGTGTGAGATATATATCACTACAACAAATTTACTAAATTATAAATTAGATTATTTTTCAATGAATCTAAAAGCAAATTATTTATATTTGGTTTCAAATTTTATAGTTTTGACACTATCGATGTAGTTGAGATAAATTGAGCTAAGTATATTGGCCTAACTGATGTAGATTGTAACATAGAAACACCAAAATTAGACTACATTAGTCTAACTAATATTGTAGAGTTAAAATTTGGTAAATAAATATATTGTACCAAACTAGTTGATATAATAAATGTTAGATTAGTTTATTTTGATTGTACTTAGCTGGTTGATACAATTAAAATAAGAAGGTTTAATAAATATATTATAACAAGGTTGATGATATAGTTAAAATTAAATTTGAATTAAAATATTATGTTGAGTTGATTAATGCAATTAGAATAAAAGTCATTGAGGAAATAAAATGTACCAAGCTAACTAATACAAAAGGATTAATTTGAAATGGTCTCGAGTTAGCTCATACAACTATGGAAATAAGGAACTATATCATGTTGTCTGAAGTAGTATTATATATAATAAAGTGTACTATTATGGATGATACAAGTAGTGATTTCTATAATTCAAGTAGATTAAAAAATTGTGTCATGTATAATCTTCAATTATTCTATAATTTATATAATAGATGTTAGTTTGAAGAGGATAAAGATCGATGTATTAAGGAACATGATTTATGGTGTTGATGTTCACTAATTATTTTTAAATCATTATAAAAATGATGGATAACCATGGTTACAATAACATTAGCATTTTCCAGGGAATATGTGTGAATTTTATTATTATCTTATTGACTTTGAGTATGATTTAGAAGAGAATTGGAATAGATGGTAAGGTGAACATTGTCTTGGTGAAGTGATTCATGTTTGATCATGGAGTTATGAGAATTATCTCCCTTATCATGGGCTTAATGACACTCTCTATTCATATCTTCATGATCAAAGTTTTTACCAAGCAAAAATAAAAATCTAGATGTCTAAGTTATAACTTCCATGAGAATTAACCCAATTTGAATGAAACTAATAAACTTTTTTGGTGTCATATCAATGGTCAATAGGATGAGAAGGATAAATATATCTAGGTGAGGTTAAATAATGCATATGCTTTTATCATAAAGGGAAATATGTTAGTTTATTTTAGAATTATTGTCTTCTAAGGGAGGAGGAGGATATTGGAAGGGACTTACATTTATAGGTGAGGAGAGAGTCACATTGTTAGGATCAAGAATGTTTTTTGGAAGTAGTGGCTTGAGTTACCTATTGGGATGAAATATATTTAGAATTAACATTGGTATTAATTTGATTAATTTGGGTAGGCAAACAACAATATAAACCTTCCATATTAGTATCTATATTAGGCACGGTGGATGAGGAATGAAATATGGAATTTGAAAATTGATTTTCCCCAAGTCCTAAATGAAACTTGTGAGTAGGGGATCAAGGATTTTCCTTATGTAATTCCACCATGATGTGATATATAACCATTGTTTCTTTACCCATATGCTCAATATGTTCTTGGATAAATATTTTCATTGGATCTATATATTCTATCACATTCCTCTTCAACTCATAGTCTTGGAGTAGGTTGCCACATTTAGTGATTTTAGGATTTTTATATGCCTCACAGAATTTTGATCTAGTGGAAGCCATATTACAATAATTAGTATAATTATCTTTAGATATAAAAATTATAATTCATTGAAGTATTTTCATAAAACATAAGGATATTATTGAAATCCATAACATTAGTATTATTGTCTTAAAATCCTTGAAAATCATGGTAGGTTTCCTCTTCAGATTGTTGAAATATACATTGAATTTTTAGAGAGAAAGACAAAACTATATCAAGTTGGATAATGAAGTTGGTTGCATAGGAATTATAAATATACACTATATTAGTATTGCCAATATATTAGTTTATATCAATTTGACTTATGTAGTTCGGAAGAATTATAGATCATATTAAATTGCCCAATATAGTTGTGTATATAATAAAATAATATGGGGATAGTTTATGTATATGGGTTCAAATTTTTTATAAAAAATATAATTTTAGTGAAGATTTAGATAAAAATTAAAAATTTGTAAATGTAAAAATTATCCAACCATAGGTGGATAAGATTCTCACCAGGTTCACCATAATGTATGCACAAGTATGATGACATATAAATATCCTCTTCATTTTATTATGTTATGAATAAAATAAGTTCATAATTATATATTATACATATACATAGATGATTGGGTAAGAACACAAAATAACCTTTGACCTAATATATGGTAATTTACACTCAAATTTTAATAGGAAATTATTTAAAATCCTAATCCTATGATATGGGTTATAGCTCTCACTAAGTCTCGATGTAGATAAATTATTATAATAATGATTGTATAGTTTAAAATAAAGATTTATATTAAGGATATAATAAGAATAACACATGAAAATAACTAATTAACAAGGGTAACCTAATGCAATATAGATAAAAACACTAAACTAATAAGAGGGTGATTGGTGTAATGATCAACCAATGGGTGTTATATGAAACCTAAGGTGATAATTTGAAAGCATAAAAAACCATATATCTATGCTATCTTATTCAAAATAAGTAGAATCATAAGAAAATATGAACACATACATTCATAATAATAATAATAGTATATAATATACATAGTAAATATATGAAAGATAATAGGGATATAGATACTTACATTTGGATAGACCCATCAAATCTTAAATATCCATAATTGGCTCAAGTGGCACTTTACAAGCAATGTTTTAGGTTGAATACCTCAAATCTAAAGATGAATAAATGATTATCCTTAATTGAGGGATTTAAATACTTTGTACCTTCATAGTATGACTTATCCTATTTATTTTCAAAGACATTATAATACTAGAAATCTAATATAATTCTCTAAACATATAAGTCTTATAAATAATACTTAGAATCAATAATTTGAGTGAAATAAAAGTAGATAGATGTGTTTCATCTATATAGTAACGAAATATGACACATATATTTATGGATATAGTAATATAAACCAACCCTAAATTTTAGGATAATTATATCAATCATTCCAATATATTTGGAAAATATTGATTGACATCATAATATATTAACCATGATGATACACTATAGATGACAAAATATATACTTAGAACTTTATCATCTAGGATAATATACTACATGGATGACAATTATGAAATAAACTATATCTTTTAATTGATACAATAGGATATAGGGAAGTTATTAAATCTATATGAAAAGAAGACAAAGAGATAAGATGGAAGGAAAATAAAAGGAGGTAATACTAATAGTAATGAAGGTATGATAGAATAGTATGCAAACATATCTTTGAAAATATTGTGAATCGATCCCACATCATTATTGATGTAACCATTAAAGCATGCTTTTAAGGACATTGATGCACTAGTAATCCCCTATAAAAAATTTCATTAAAGTGATAAAATGAAACATATTAGGTGTATAAACTTGGGACTTATCTATAATACATGTATATACTATTTTAGATTGAAAAAATATACCACATTATTCTCAAATTATGAATATATCATTAGGGGTAATCAGAATCCATCTATAAATCACTCTAAATAAAAACCAAATAAATAATTTTTAAATCAAATAAATAATTTTTAAGTATCAAATCCTAATCATTAGCTACAAACATAAAGTGAAGGAGTAAAATTACATAATCACACTAGGTGTGAAAACCACATGTAGATATATTTCCCTCGTCAAATTAATAGATACATAAGCAATGGTAAATCATCAATAAAGGGTGATTTGGGTTAGCTCAACCCATAATATTTTACCCATTTTTTAGGTTTATAATCCTCAAAAGCACACCTATGGACTTAAAATAATAGATAGTGATTTATGAAGTTGCACACATCATCAGTGTTAAAAATCATGAATACAGAGTAAGAAGAGACATGTGCAAGTGATAAAATAGTCATTATTTATAATTTCCTCACGAGTTATTATTAACCAACAAGTAAATATCAAATAATGATACTAACTAATATTGATAGATTTGAGCATGTTTATATATAGAATTAGTTATAGAAATAAATCAACCATAGGCTCTATTCATCCTAATTTTCACTTCTATAATATATTCATAGTTAGACACTCATTTAAAAACTCTTAAGTACACACCATTTTTACATACTTTATTTAGCATATACCATTTTAAAACCATTATAATGAATCTCCATCTCTTACTTTTAGATGTATATTTAAATGTCATATCATTTTTAAGGTGCATATAAATTATTAATTTATAATAACATAAACATTTTTAGCTACACAATATTACATTAATAGGTTTTTATTGTTGTTAATAACAACAATAATATATAAGATGATTATATATATATATATATATATATATATATATATATATATATATGTATGTATGTATGTATGTATGTATGTATATATGTGTGTGTGTGTGTGTGTATATATATATATATATCTACATATATATATATATATATGTACATATATATATATGTATGTATGTATGTATGTATGTATGTATATATATATATATATATATATATATATATATATATATATATATATATATATATGTATATATATATGTATATATATATATATATATATATGTATGTATGTATGTATGTATGTATATATATAGTTATTTGAATTTATTATAATAACAATATATTCATATATAATCAGTTAGCTATTTGGGATATTGTTTATGTGAGAGATTGTATGGATCTCACCATCCTGAATATAAGAAATATATTTCCTATATAGACATTGTAATGTTTTGAATAAATAAAAAAAGTGTTGAGTTGAAGAATTAAAAGTAATAGGATATTATTATTTTGTGTATTCATTATCTAAGAATTTTCTCAAGTGTTTTCTATTTGGCTTATCAACCAAAATCAATATATGGTATCAGAGCCAATATGAATCCCTAATAAGCATGGAGGGGAAATGTTATATTATTCTTCCCTTGTGTATGAAAGAAACTTTTATATTGCTTTTTATATATTTTTTTCAAATATTTCTTTATCATAAAAGGTGTGTGTTCGTTTACTGAGGCATAGGATAAATAAATTTTATTAGAACATAATTCAATCCTAATCTAGTGGAAGAGTAAAGGATACAAGCAGTCTTCAACATTTTATGTTTTTTGGATCTCCTATGGCATAGTTTTCAATCTTGTGGAGTCTTCACTATTTGTACACACTATGATTTTAGATCTATTTCATAGTTATTCATTTTTTATGATCTACTCTTGTTAGCATCAATCCTCAATGGATATTACTCAGTAAAGAGTCACTGTGGGTAGATATATCATATTGTATACACTTGATCTGGAAATAGATGACTTGTTTGTGTATTTATCTTCTATTCAATCCTAACCATTATTTACATTCATCCCCATCTTGTGAATTCTATCAAGATATTGATGTTGACTCCTACACACATAAATATATTTTGATTCAATCAAGATCTATGGATGAGAGGTGATGAAGATTGACAAATGGTGCAAAGGTAACAAAGTTTCCATAAATAACACTCCAAGAACCATACCACATCAGATATTAAAAATATCATTCCAATGTCACTCATCCATTTGAGTTTATTACAATTTCATATATCTACAGACACGTCTACTAATCTATGCTTGAATATCCTATCTAGATTTGACAATCTAAATGAATTTGACATCTTCTATAAAGTGTAGTTCATCTATGTGAGAATTTATAATTGGTCTCAATTCTATACATCCTACATCCTACCACCAATGTGATTATATGAGTTGGAAACATTCCATGCACAAATTAAGAAATGCTAAGGGAGACATATATGAATTAACATGGCACACATTCAAGTTACCATGAATTTATTATAATAATTTTACATCTAATTGGTTTTATTTCTAAGTTATAAACTTTGAAATTTGAAATAAAATTTGTTAACTTGACTATCAAGTACCTACTATAGGATTATAGAGGTTAATGCATTATAATAATTTGTCTAAGTATATTATTTTAATCATTTGTGATTTATTTAGTTTTTTAGTTTCTTATAATAAGTTCCAAGTTTTATTTAGCTTATCATTATTGAGTTTAGAAAAATCCACGAGTCTTTGTATTTTAGAGTTTTTTGTTATGAGTAGAATTCATCATGGTTTAGAGTTTATTTTTATTTACTATTTGAGTCAAGATAGTGTCTTCAATAGTATTCTAGTCGATTTAAATAAAGTTTGTCAAGTTTGTCAATATCATAGTTTTATTAATTCATGTGTCACCAAGGAGTCAAAATAAAAGATCAGTCAAAATTTTAAAATGATTTTTATTGGTTGAGTTTATTTTAAATTATTTATGTCCATTATCAAAAATATGTTAAAAGTCTCAAAATTCAAAAGTTTTCAAATGTAAAAGGATGCATTATCACTTGTATGTGACATCCAAATTATGGGTGAGTCTTGTCATAGAAAAAATAAAAGGTTCATTGACATATCAGCTAAATAAGTATCTTCATGTATTGAAGGATGGAGAAAATGGAGGTAAGAGGATTTCTATGCCTCTCATTAGCCACTAGCAACATGGCCACTTTTGCTTTAGTGGCACATTTTATTTTTAGTCTTGTGTTTGATTTCAATTGTGTGAATAACAATAGGTGATTTATACCTATTCACATTTATAATAAGTGAACTAAAACTTCCTTTCTAACTTCTCTAAAAAGTGATAGTGAAGAGAACTAGTACTTATATTATAGATCATGATGTGGTTTGTGGTAATCCACTTGTTAAACCATTGTTTTGTGGTTTATGGTAATACACTTGTAAAACCATTATTTTTTGGTTTTTACTAATCCACTTTTAAAATCATTTGTTTATAGTGATTGGTTATCCACTTAAAAACCTTCCCATTTTGGTTATTGGTAAGACATTTTTAAAACCATTTCTAAGGTTTGTGATTGTCCTATAAAAATCACCAAATCATGAGTATAGGTGCAGAAATGGGATAAATGTTTTCCCCATGTTCACATTAAGGGGGTGTAGACTAGGGGTTAATAATGTTCACATTATTAATTTGTAATAATGTAAATATTATTAGTTACACAATATTAAACTAATAGGTTTTTATTGTTTTGAATTAAAAAAATAATATACATGATTATTTTAAATATAATTTGTTAGTTATTCGAATATATTTTAATAAAAATATATTTGTATATAGTCAATTGGTTAGTTGGGAGATTATTTATGTGAGAGATTGTAGGGATCTCACCCATCCTAAATATAGGAAATGTACTTCCTATATAAACATTTTAATATTTTTAATTAAAACAAAGTGTTGAGTTGAAGAATTAAAATTAATAGAATATTATTATTTTATGTATTCATTGTTGGAGAATTTTTCCTAGTGTTTTTTGTTTGGCTTATAAACTAGAATCAATAATAATAATAATAATAATAATAATAATAGTTAAATTACATTAAATTTTTCTATATTTACTAGGTTAAGTAAGTAATTTTCATAAAAATTAGGCTAAAACATGAAATATTGAAATTCATATATTAAAAGGATAAAATAATAAATTTGGTACATGTGACAACCATGCTTATTATTCACTTGTCCCACTTCCTCCATGAAAACCATAAAATTAAACATGCATATATCAATTTAATCTCAGTATAATAAGTTTTAAATAATATAAATCATTTAAACACATGAAATGATAAATCTAATAGATGAATACACCCAAAGGTATGCAAATCTAGTTGTCAAATGTTAAAATTATTTGGAAAATGTTATATGGTGATTATGTCCCAATGATATGAAACAACTAAAAACATGAATTAAGCAATATTAATGCCACAAAAACCATTTAATAAAGGAGTTATATAAGTGGAGTTATGTAGAAACATAAAGTACACTACCCTAACTATAACAATAAATCATCTATGGAACCCTTAAATCAAGTTCTTATGTACGGGTGAAATCCTAAAAAATGTTTGTATATCAAAATGTAACCATTACATATGTAGTATAAATATAAAAGGATAAACCATTACATATTTAGTATAAATCTAAAGTTCTTACATATTAGTAATGTTTCCCATCAATCCATAGTATAAATATATAAAAATGTTTACATGAACAACATTCAAGTCCAAAATCTAATCTAACTATACCTCAAAGTGACATATAGTTCCTTAATATATATGGTATAGTGTCATAAAATGTCTCTCAATTTATAAATATGGTCAAATTGAATCATATTTTGTTTAATAATGTCATCTAATACCACAATATTTACAAATAATCATGGAGAGTGTTGTACATATGCCTTTTATATGTTTCAATCTATCTAACCTATATAATATGTCCCATATAAATCATATAATCTAACTCAAAGTGTGAATTATCAATATCTCATGACTAAAATATTTAAGACAAGCACACTATGTGCCCCTTTTTGATATGAGTGAAGCCTATGAATCATTCATTTCAAAATAAAGACTTATCAATGCCATTTGTTATATTTAAAAATGTAATCATGTAAATTATGTATAGAAATATGATAATATATATCATCATATAATTATGTAATCATTCAATCATGTATGATAAATTTAATCGAAGGCATTGTGTATACAAGTATCATGTAAACTAGATATATCAATTAGGCACATAGTAATAATCAACATGATAGATACATGATATTAATAATGGAATCACACATAGTAGAATTATTCATGATATAAATCATGATACCAATATAAAAAATAATCATATATGTAACTAGAGACATTATGAAGCTCACAAGCACTAAAGACATGACTTGACTTTGACTTGACATAAACACAACATGGCCATGACTTAGACTAGAGGATCATCTAAAAAAATTACTCATGATGTGATAATACACAACTAATAGGTTCATATAACAAATAATATAACACACATTAATGGTCACACAATGTCATAATCATCAATATCAAACATGTACATAGAAATATATGTTATTTAGCATAATCAATAAATGTTACTATCTAATATGAAAATCAAAATATCCATAGCAAATAACACTCTAGAATGTATAATCAAGAGAAATTTATGTATAAAAGTCTATTATGTTCAATGGAAGAGTATATAAAGATAAAACCTTATAAGTATATTAATATGCACCTAATTCAAGCATGCTACCAATTTATAAGTGTAACCGAAAGTGTAAATAATGTTGTGCATTTATTTTTCAATGTATCATTTATATACTGCATTCCACTCATGTATACCATAAAAGACATTTGTGTGAAAAACATATATATAATTCACCATGTATATGATAAATAACATTAATTAATAATATTATCACCATGTATAATAATATAATTATATTGAATGTGTTTCATGATTGAAACATTCACCAAAGGAGAATTAAATTAGGTGATGTGCAAGAAGTTGATCTAAAGATGGAAACTAGGACTCCTCAGGTGGACTTTGTGGGGGTTAAATTGGGTCGTAATTAGGGAGTAGAGAGGAAAGAAGGTGGACCTAGCCTCAAACTGATGGGATACAAAGTTGATAAAAAAGGGATTGGAAGTAATTCATAAAAAGGGAACCATTTTTCAAGGACCCAGGTAAGGGGTTCACATGGATAGATCCTTATCATCTCAAAAACTCATGGGCTAAGAAAATCATGGGGAAAAGATAGGATTGATAAAAATCCATACAATTTTACCTAAACTCCATAATATAGGATAATGAGGTAATTTTAAATATCCTTGATGTATTCACTAACAAATCCAACTATAATAAAAAAGTCTCTTTTGTCTAGATTTGATGGGTTCAAGATGAATATCAATAAGTTATAAGAACGGGTTAATTATAAGTGGAAGGCTAAGGGAAAGATATAAGTTTTTGATATGGAAAAAAAATTCCTTCTCTTTTTCCAAATCAAAATATTGTGGTAAGACCTTGTTAGAAGGTTCTTGGTCCATGGAAAAATACTATTTGTTTCTTAAAAAGTGGAAACCAAGTTTCAATATGAACAAAAATTCAATGGAAGAATCCCCACTTTATATCTCCCTTCTAGTGCTCCCTATATAATTCTAGTAGGAAGAGGTCATCATTGGGAATTCCAAGTCCATTGGATAGCCTATTAGCTTGGACCTAGTGATTAAATCAAATATGAGGTTTGTTGCATCATGTTTTAGTGTTTTTGTCCAAAACCCTTCCTAAGGTCAATTTTTCTAAAGTATAAATATGGGAGATGGAAGAAAGACATAGAGTATGAAAAAGAGGAGGAATTTGTATAATGTTTAATATGTTTTGGCATAGGGTTAAAGACTAAACAAGTGAAAAACATTTGATTATATTTTTAATCCACAACTCCAGTCTCAGTAGCCTTGTAATTACCAATGGATGAATATTATAGATTCAAATCCTTTTAAGAATAAGGAAGCATTATAATTTTGATTCCAATAAAAAATTAGTGCAATATTTATTGAGTTAAATAAGTGTAATCTCTAAATAAGACAATGATAAACAAAATCCCAAGGGGGGTGATTCTTAGATGGAAGGACCCAAAATCTTAGTGTGAAATTATGGGGAATGAAAAGGTAGAGTTAATCCAACCTAGGGTCAAATATCTTAGATATATTCCTATTGACCATGGCATAAAATATTTATTAGTACTATAAGAATTTATCAAAAGAATTAATTGGAACAGATAGATTCTCCAAAAATTATTCAGAAGGAATCCATATCACTTCTTCTAGGTATGATGGTGTAGATGATATTTTGTGCTTATGTAGTACCTCATTCTTTTACACTTGGTAAACTCATGACCTTGGATGTTCATCTTAGTTATACACATGCCTTTCTTCCACAAGCCTCATATTTTATCTATCTTGTGCCCCTTGGATTATCTCTTAGTTTGACTATCCTTATATTGATAACACATACATCTGAACTTACTTCATACTCTCCTTCTCCTTGGACACTAACATTTATGTCAAACAATAGCTTTGGCATTACTATCCTAGCTTGATATAAGTGTCCATTGGCCTAAAAGTCATTTGATTTTCAAATGAAACATATTACAATGATTGACTAAGTGATTTAATGTGATTTATCCTTGATAGGATTTGTATAAATATAATATCAACCCTCATTAACTCCTCACCTAGAATCATACCAAAAAAGAAGTCAATAAGAAATCAAGATGCACTCAATTTACTAAAATATTTCCTATTGTACATTATTATGATATTAGTCAAAATAATAGCCTAGATATAGGTTTTAAGTAATAAAGGAGTAGTCATGAGGTGATATTTTATAGTTTATAGGTAGGTCACTATTTGCTTTCTTTACACAAATTACATTATTCAAACATAAGAAAACATATACAGAAGAACTAAATGAGTTTGAGGCCCTCTTATATAGTATTGGATATGTAGGAAACACCCTTCTATATCAAGGTTATTGCATTTTAGTTTGACACCATGTGCCCACTAACCCATTTTCTACAAGGTCACATTGAAGATGTAATGCTAGGGTTTTACCATTTCACCAAGACTGGTAGTCCATGACCTAAAATTGAATGCACCAACATGAAGCCAAATACAAACACAGAAGTATGTAGTGGTCACATCCTATTCAATTGCTTATTATGTATAGGACACTATCATCAAGATTGGACACTATAATTGACATAATTATCCTAGGTTGATGTAACTATATAGAGAGCCATAAGCACAAGATCTAGAATCTATAAAATATTCTAGAACTATCTTCCTTTCCACTTCCTACCTATACCATACCTAACACTATATTAGCATAAAAAATAATGAAGTACTTTCTCTTATATTAGTTGTATATATAACAAAGATGTAATTTCCATTTATATCCTATCTTAGTTTTATAGATTCAACATATGGTGCATCTAATTTTAGTATATTAATTAGCCTATTGTAGATCTGATATTCACCCCTTTCTCTATCATTTCTATATCATTAAACCTAACTAGTAAATAATATACATATACAAATTTGGTTTAAACATTTAGTGAACATGATCCTTTAAAATGAAAATTTGTATGATTCATAGGGTTTTAAACTAGATAGGGTTTTAGAGTACTATACTTTTTCATTTCCTATTGGTATTATTTTACATGTAACCTAGGAATATCCCTAGATTGAGTGATGTGTCTATTGAACATATTGAGCTTCCACTAAACCCATCTAATATGTCTCAAAATAATGATGGTCCTCATACCTTGGATTATGATGATACCCATGTTGGTAATGAAAAAAATCATGATAAGGTTATCATAGAAGACTATGGTAATGAAAATATGGAAATAAATGAAAATGACCAAGTAGACATTGCCCAAGTGCATGTAATTTCAATGTTTCATAAGTCCATTCTATAAAACCTTGGAGATATTGATAAATATTAAAAGCTATACTAAAATATAAAAAAATGTAAAAACTTTAGTGGATACACCCATCTCATTAAACACACTAAAACTTAATACATCTAATGGGGGAACACATTATGTGTTCCAACATAGTTCCCTAAAATTAATATTGATACATATATGATGAACTTACCTATTATTCCAACAAAAATACTAGATTCAATGCTTATTACTACTCAAAACATGTTTTCATCCCTTGTGGTGACTACTCAAATTACTAATCAAAATCCCACATGGCCTATACTTCAATCTCTCTTCAATTTGTAAAAACCTTCTAGGATAAGGTTATAAACATGATCAAAATGATCCATAGTCTTCACATGCCATAAATTGGGAAGATATGTTGTATAACCCTATTTCACTTGATATCTCTTTGAACCCTTTCCCAACTAGATTTGTTGCACCTAAGTTCACATTGTATGATGAAAAGGGTGATCTTGAATAACATATTCAAACTTATATACAACATGCCTTGATTATGATTCAAATGATAAAATTTTGACTAAGTTATTTCAAGGGAGCCTTAAGGATTATGCTTTAAGGTGGTTTTATGACATATCTCTCTAATCCATGAAAGCATTAAAACCTATTTCATATCATTTTTTGTCACAATTTTATATTAAAATTATCAAAAAGGTTTCATATGCTCAAATTGTAAAGATCAAACAAAGAACTAATGAACTAGTTAATGAATATGTCTTGAGATACAAGACAATGCTAACAAGAATGACCAATCCTATGAAAGACAAAGAGTTTCAAGACATATTCAAGAAATTTTTTCTAGCTCCTTTACATGAGTCTATTATATTAAAAAAGTTTTAATATTTTGATGACTTATGCCTTATTGTATGGTATTAAGAAATGAAGCTTATGTCACTGAATAATCTTAAGTATGTAACAAACACACCAAAGACAACTACATCTAGTAAAAAATTTATAATTAAACAAGGCTATAAGTTAAAACATCCTAGGAATAAAATGGAAATAACCACCATGGTTAATATAGTTTCATAATAACCTAATCAATTTATCTTATCTAATGTACCAATGAATCAATTTACACATTTACCTAAGCCTCCTACTTCATTATTTCCATGGTTTCTAGAGTGTCATATTATATCTCTCCCTAATATTATATAGGTTGATGTAAATAGACCTCTACCCAAAGGATATGATTAAAATACTTATTATGACTTAGCAAGGCCCTAAGCATTCTAAAAATAGATGTTTTACCCTAAATCATAAGGTCTAGGACATCATCGATTACCAATAGATTACATTTTATAATGCTTTAAAGGAGTCTAGATCACAACCTGATGATTACCATAAATATAAAATATTTAAAAATCCTTTACAAGACCATTCAGAATAGGAACTAAAAGTTCAAATGGTATATAATGCACATCCTCCTCCATCATATTATGGACACCCACTAGATGGGGTCATTGGTTATTACATAAGACATATACTTCCTATGGTTTAGAAACCTATTATTTCATTTGATGACTAAAAATTAGGGATGATGACTCTAATATTCATTATTTATTCATTTAACCATACATGTATAAATACCCCATATGTAATGTTATGATTTATTTCAATAAAAAATGTTTTTAACATGACATTACTTATGCATTTTGGTTCTAATCATCATGACTTACACCCCTCTACTAGATTATTTTGATCATTTGATATGACCCCCCATAATATTTTTGGTGAGATTGATCTACTTGTAAAGGTTAGTCTCACAAATGTGGGTAATAATTTCTTAGTTATACATTATACAATTATCTTTGACATGTTGTTGGGAAAACCTTGGATACACACTCTTTACTTAGTGCCTTCTATAGTGCATGGTTTGTGTTAAGTGCATTCATGCCAATAGGGTATTACTATTTTTGGTATTCCATATGAGCATCCTCTTGAATGAGATAAATTCCTACCCAAGTAGTTAATTATCAAGCATGTTAAGGATAATCCACCAAAAAATGGTAAGCAACAATCAATCCCATTTACTAGGTGGACATTACTTGAGATACCTTTTCATCAAAGATAGATAGTGGTTTCTACATAATCCCCATATTATATGCACCATATTATGATATTTAAATCACCTAAAAATGATCCTACTATTGGTATTCCAAAAAACCACATAATACATAGATATGTATTCTAAGAAACCATATTCCTTATATTGGTACTTTACAATCCCAATGTCACATTTTACATATATTGAGCCTCATAGATAATATAGTGATAGATATTACACATATAAATTTTCCTTGGTTACCACTAGTTTCTTGCACCAGGTTCTCAATGGGAAGATACATATGATCATAATTTGGATGATATCATATTATTATCTTATATATTCTATATAATACCAAAAAAATAAAAAAAATCCAAAAATACTTTGGTCACCTACATTTTTTATTGGTCCCTTGGCATCTATGTGTTAGTTCCATGTTGAGGACTAGCATATCATTTTATCCTACATACACATACATAGGCATACACATATACATGATACACTTGTGGATGTTGGGCCTTATATCTACTCATGCCATCGGTGTGTTGTAGGCATCTATCTTATATTATCTTGATATACACAGGTTAGATGATTTGATGATCACTCTATAATATCATGTTTGCGCTTACATATCTACTTACACATACCTATTATCCATGATTATACATTAAATAGGGTAGTTAATATGTTGTGTAACTGAGGTTTTTTTCTAACACATTTGATTCATGGGCCACTATGAAATGTTTATGTTGGTTTCTTATGTTTTTTCCTTTACACACTTCCTTGAGTGTTTTACCTTGCTATTGTCTTGATTTTTCAAGCATTTGAATATTGTCTATTGTATGTGGCCCATGTGTTTATGATTGGCTTATTTAAAATTTAAATATGTCATTCCTTGATTTTGTGTACAATTGAATAAGTAATGTCTATTTGATTTCATGTCATTTGAACATGCCCCTTCTTTGTGGTATCCTTAGACCATTGCCTTTTGACTTATTTTTAAGTGCTCTTGTGTGTGTTCTTATTTTCTTTTTGATTTTATATTATTACTATATAAACATTTACATGATATTTATCATGCATATTAGGCCTAAATATGATAAAAATCATTCTATTCAATTTAATCTTACATCTACCTAGACGTATTTCCTTCTATATGCTACATGGTTACATTCATATATTTACACTTGTCTCACCTTTTTGAGGTGAGCTAAATAGAAGGTAATATATTTACCTCACCT
Organism: Torreya grandis; assembly: GCA_037957365.1. Lineage (NCBI taxonomy): Eukaryota > Viridiplantae > Streptophyta > Pinopsida > Cupressales > Taxaceae > Torreya > Torreya grandis. The sequence goes on along the minus strand of JARHVA010004548.1, from coordinate 386,574 downwards.
TAAATGGGGTAAATATTATTGGGTAAATGTTATGGTGGCATTAATTCCATGCTATTAATAGTTTTGATATTATAGTGGGTGCATGCTTTGGAAGCATGTTCTCCACACTCACATCGTATATGGTACTTACACTAGTTCATAGATTTAGTGGGGGCATGTCATATGAACATGGATTCCACACATTAATAGTTTTAGGTTTAGTGGGGGAATTATTTGGAATCATGTCCTCGACATTCATTGAGTATGGTATTTATAATTCACAAATTTAGTGGGGACATCCTTTGGAATCATGTTTTCCACACCTACTCAGTATTCAACATCTCTATTTATAGCAGGGGCATGCTTTATAAACATGTCCCCCACATTGGTAATTATATCAGTTTTAGATTTATCTATATATAGTAGGGTCATTATTTATACACATACATAGTTTTAAAATTAGTTAAAGCACATAGTTATATGATTTTAATACATAATTATGGAATAATTCTATATATGATAGAATTATTACACATTTTTAGCATGAGATAAATATAAGGTTAATATGTTATGAAACATGTTCCTAATATTAAAAAATGCAAATAAATCTCAGATTCTAAAACTATTTTATATGAAACACATTCCTAATATTATAAAATCCAAATCAATCTTAGATTCAAAAACTATTTTATGAATGAATACCTAATGGAATTTTATAGACTTTAGTGAGCTAATATATTGTAGTAGTTGCTTCAAATTTTGGTATTATTGGAATTATTAAATAAATAAATCTTACCAAGTTTTTATTTTGGACTTGATCATCCAAACTCACTAGTTACAAGTAACATTGGGTTACACAATTGAGCTAATCTCAACTGCCAGGTGGAAATTCACTTTTACCCAAAGTTGGGGGTATATTCCTACCGATATATCTCTCTATCTATCTATATATCTCAATGGATATATTCACTTTAAATAATTATATATATTTATCCTAATCTTATTTTAAGATCCTTACATTTATACATATTTTACAAAAGTAACGTGTTAATAGGCAAGCTAGTTACATGGACACACATGTGTAATATTAAACCTTGATATTTCAATATCAATATATTTAAAGTAATTTTAATATAGATTATGTGCATTGGTTATAAACTATAACCCACTCTTGTTTACAAGATAATACTTAATAAAAACCTCAAACCCATCTCTAATAAAGCACTCAAATTCAATTCAAGCAAGTATAAGGTGTGTATACACACCCAAGTACTTATTATTTTCATTTAAACTAGTAATTTAATTACTAGATTAAATGGGGGAAATTTATATTATATATTTTTTAATTTTTATCACCTCATTCTTTTACAATTGGAAAACTCATGACCCTTTTTGTTCTTGTTACTTCTACACATGCCTTGATTTTACAAGCCTCACATCTACTCTATCTTATGCCATTTGGCCTATCTCTTAGTCTAACTAGATTTATATATGACACATAAATCCCATATATCATAAAATTATTAAAATATACTTATCTTACAGCTTTAGAAGTTCTAATCCTATGATTTGTCTCTTTCTCTGTGGCCACTAATGTCCAAGTCAGACAATAGTGTTGGTGTTATTATCCTAGCCCGATGCACCTATCAAGTGGCATAAAAAAAATCCACTTTTGAAATGAAAAATATTATAATTGTGGGCCTAAGTGATTTAGTGAGATTTATCCATTTATAATATTGGTATAAATATAATATCAACTCTCATTCATTCCTCACATAAAATTAGACCAAAGGAGCACCGAGAAGCACTCAAGTTACCAAAATCATTCCTAATTTTCCATATTTTGATATTAGTCAAAGTAACATCCTAACTACATGTATAAAGTACTAAAGGATAAGTCAAAAGGTCATATTTTTTAAGTTACAAGATAGGTCACTATTGTACCTAATTTACACACATTACATGATTCACACATAAGATAACACATATGGGATAACTACATGAATTTGAGGCCCTCTTATGGATTATTTTCTATGTATATTATGTCATTTGATATCAGGGTCTTTATGGGTCATTTTGACACTATGTGCTCACTAACCCTTTTTCCCTAAGGTCATATTGAAGATGTAAAGCTAATGTTTTTTCCATTTCACCAGGAGCAATAGACCATGACCTAGATATGAAAGCACTAGAGTGAAGGTAAATCCAAACCTATAATAATTTAGGTGGTTTCATATTTTTTGAGTGCATATTAAATATATAACACTAACATCTACATAACTATCCTAGGCTAATGTAACTATCCAAAGAGCTAGAGGCACCAGATATAGAATTTGAAAATTATTATAGAAATATATTCCTAATTTCTTCCTTCCTATACCATATCCAACATTGTATTAACATCATAAATAGCTAAGTAACTTCTATTTTGTCATTTGTATATCTAGCATTATTTTATTTTCCATGTATACCCTATCTGAACTTTAAAAAAATAGCATATGGTGCATATGAGTTTAGCACATTAATTGGCCTACTATAGATTTGATATTTAGCCTTGGTCCTTATAATTTATATATCCTTAAGCCTAACTACTAAGTATTATCCATATCCATATTATGGTTAAAAAGGTGTAGGGTTAATCTCATTAGAACAACTTTTTAAAAAAAAATCAAGGTCACAATATGGTTTCAGGCACACCAATCACTTCTTCAATGCTATAATCTTCCCCTTTGTTTTAATTGGAATGTTTTATAGAGGATTTAAGTAATTTTTTTGAATTTAATGCAAGGATTTAGGTGAAGGGTCTTGAGGTGTTAACATATATGAGGGAGGTTTCCACTTCCCTAGGAACCCCAAATAAATCTTTCTTAAATCCTAAAGAAGGCCATAGCCTCTTTATAGTTGATCCAAAATAAGACATAAAATATCCTAAGGAGTATTGAGGACGGATAAAAAAGGTGGAAGTTAGAAATGGGATCAAAATTAAAGGGAGGTCAAAAAGATAAAAAAAACTAGGAATTTAAAAATGGTTAAACAAGTAACAAGAGGTTCTAGTGAAATTTGAAACAAGGTAAGCTTTTACAAAATGTTGAAAAATGAATCTAACTTTCCATTATTTAATTAAAGGAATGAAAAATCCTAATAGTTCAATTATGTTTTTTTATACTTAAATTCAAATTTATTAGTTCTTTTGTTGTCTTTGGAACTAAGAGATATAAGTTTATTATAAATAGAAAAGGTTTTATGTTTTCAAATTTTACTCTTGCAAGGCATTTCAATCTAGAAAGGGGATATGGGTTATGTATCCTAAAATCCTCAAGTATTCTCCTTTTAGCTAGGTAATATCCTCAAGGTAAGAGTCTCATATGTGTGGTGCCTTGATTCCATTCAAAACCTCATTGTTGTTAAGGGGCCATTTAAAAAGGGTGTTTGTGGAGAGGTGTTTTATGAGTGGCCTTTCATAGGTAGAATAGGAAGAAATTTCCTAATTATGATGGTAGGAATCATTAAGATCCAAATCATTTGGAAAAAAAATTTCCAATGAAATCCTTTTGTTGTAATCAGTTCCATAGATCTTATTGAAATCAATGCTAATATTGGAGGTTAGGATATTTATACTCATCCATGGGAATTTAATTAAGTTTTCCAATGTGTACATTTTCATGGACAAGGTCAATCATTTAATTATGTGGTAGGAAGGATAGTCATTTAGAGAGGATCAAGGATAATAACTATAAGCATGTAAATTGATATATCATCCTATTTCCTATCCCAAGGAAAAATTCATGACATGAATGATTTAGATTAGAAAATTTATAAAAATGGGTGGTGATCATGATCATGTTAAACCACTCTCATATTAACATGTTATGAATAATTATAAAATATCAAACATTAGGATGAGAGGTGGGTACAATCACTTTATGGAATGCATAATGGTCCATAAACCCATCCTATCTATAGGGTTCACCCATGTATGAGAAAATGGGTTTATGATAATACATGGGATGTTGATTAATGTTTCAGAGGAAAGCATCACAAATTCCATTGGCATGGATTCCAAGGTTCTCAATATATTTAAATACAAAAGGATGAAATTTTAGATGGTCAAAAAAATTTATAAATCTAATGAGTAAGCCTAAAAATAAAAAAGGGGTTCGTAAGGTAGAATTTGCCTTTAAAATTTCTCAAGATTTGATTAAATTTTATGAGTTATATGATCCTCAAGAGTAAGAGATGCTTGGTACATTCACACCATTTACTTATAATGAATCAATAAAAAAATAGGTATGATATGTGTTGGTTCCTAGTTATACACCTTTGTCATTCAGCCTTGCATAGTTGAAGAGGGTGGCAAGCAAATATGAGAATCCACTAGTGTGTTGTTATCACTAGGGAAAGGCTTAGCATCTAAAATGGACTAAATGGAGAAAGTGACTGGGAGGCACATACATAGGGTATGGTTAATTCCTTTCTATTTTTGGCTCTACTTAAACCAAGGTGAGATGGCGTACTGAGGTAGCTTTATCATATGAAGGAGTTTAACACTTCAATATTCATGAGTATTATTGGTATAAAAAGGGAAATATAACTAAAGTATAACCAAACTTATACACTTTACCCAAGAAGGGTTGTCACATGAAATGCACAAATGATTTATGTCATATACAAGCTACTAAAGATAGATGAGAGTGTGTCTATAATTTTCATTTTGGCAATTAATTCAAACAATAGGGAACATGTGAAAATTACTACACTAAGATTTAAAGCATACATAGTGAACACACTTTAAATATGTAGGGATTTTTGTATCCACAAGGGAAACAACACGTGATATATAAACACCATGTTATTTATAGTGTAGAATATGGTAAAACCATATTTATTTGAATGATGGATAAAAGTGTGTATGGCTAGTAATTGAGCACAGAGAAGTTCACATAATATCTATACTATCTTCATTAACAAATGTTGTTCAGTTTAGAAATAGTTTAACTAAAATCATGCACAAATTATCCTCAAAAGTTTATAAGCAATACTGAAAATCACCCTTCAAGAAATTAATACTGAAAATCACCCTTCAAGAAATCCCTCTACTTGAATTCATGAACCTAGGACCACCCTTAAAAAGGCTATCAATGATCTATTACCAAATCATAATATAGAAAGGATTTTATACTTTCATTGTAGACTCTAAATGAATACCATGAAGAAATATACATCAGATGACCAATCCACCAAGTTTGTAAAATATAATGTTTTACTTCAACAACAAGAAGGAACAATAACCCATGCACAAATTTCATTTATGAACTAAATAAAAACTAAATACAATATGTCTTGAAAATTATATAATAGAACACTATGGAAAACAATTTTGTAACAAGGGGAACGTTTGAATGTTCTCAAATATTGCCAATGATTTTACAACATAAATCAATTTGGCACATAAAAATCACACATAGAGGAGTCTCGAAGCTATAGATTTAGACTCAAAAATTAACTAACCTTTATAAAGGATAAACCTCCATCAATTATGCAATTGTTTTAGCTATAGTCAACATATTCCAAAAAGATTATCCAATAGGAAAATTCTTTTATAGACCTATATTTTGTCAGATGTTGTAACAAATAAGATTCTTCAAACTATGCTTGTGATTTTATGATTATGATATCTTTGATGTTGAACCTTGGTAGAATATTTTTAGTTATACACATGGAGAATAGTCTTGCAAGAGATAAAAAAAAACTTTTGTCTTCTTATACAACAAACTAAGACATCCCTTTCATGTACCAATTATTATAACAAAAATTAATTCTAAAAGGGGTGTGCCACTAATAGGTAGGGTACAATAATTTCCTATTGGGAAATGAGGAGAGATAATAATAAAGAGAAAGGGAGGAAGAGGGAAGAATAGTGCCAACTGAGAAGAAACCAAAATAATTGATTATGCTCAAGAATAAATGTTGATAACCGAATCCTTCACCAACTTATTCTTATAATTGGTATACCTATCAATAATGGAGATAATAAACTTTTGATTTAGGCATGCTTGGTATTTTAACTTGAAATTATAATCCTCAAGCTAGGTAGTGACCTTCTAAAGTATGGCCTATTTACACCCAATGAGTGGTGTGAGTTGGTCACAATCCTTATTAAGTACCACCAATTTCCTTATATTGTGGGTATAATAGGCTCTTTGAGGTGCATCAATGAGGCTTTTCAGATCACTATGTATTACTTCTTATATCAAATCACCTACTCCATCAAGGTTCACCATTTTTATAAGGGAATCACCTATTTATTTAGTCATAATATTGAGATACTTTTCCTATACCTTTAAATTAAAGATGCCTTCTTTGAACACTATCAGTTGATGCTTCACTACCAATAGATACTCTCTAGGCCTCTTGTGATCATCTAAAGAGATAATCTTCTCTTCCACTAAAGTTTCCACACCCACATTATATACTTCATCTATTTTGGGCTAGATCTTTTCCCAATTCTTTATATCTAAATTATAAATAGATATCTAGGTGTCACACTCTCCTTGTTTATAAACTATATCATCTAAACATTCTAATGCTAATTGAATAATCTCTTTGGCCCTAGTGTTCAAATATTCTTTACATTCCTTAGTTTTCCATCCTTTATATTTTATCTTATCAACTCAACCAAAATCTAGTGTTCCCATGGAGAAGATAGGAAAGTTTGGTGCCTTAATGGTAGTCAGAGTTACTACATTTAGATCACTCAATAAATTCTATAAGTATTGGATCATGTATTGATTCTGGGCTTTCAAATCCTCCATGGTGGATTTATCTTTGTCCAACCTATGTGACACCATGCTTGCTAAAACTTATGAGCTATGCTTTAGAACATTTATAGAAGGCTCGCTAGATCATATATGTAAACTATGTAGCTTTTAAAGGGAACATCCTTCTTTAATGCACTAGGTGGGGGAATAGTTATTTACACATTCCTTGGTTTTTCATCAGTAAATGTGGTCCTAGTAAATGTTTTGGCCTTCTTTGGGGGTTTGGCCTTGTATGCCTAGGAAATCTTCATCACATTTATGTCCTTGACTTTGATTTGAATACACTTTTTCTCCTTAACCTACTCTTTGACCCAAATAAGGGGTTTATTCTAGAATCCCATTGGAGTTGTAGACCTTTATGAAGGATTTTATATAACAAATGGTAGTGTTACTAGAACATTTGATAAGGAGAGTGTCACAGGAGTAGGTTTTAGGCCTAGGATAATTTTATTGGCTTTCTCATCACTCTTTGATTCATTACCCTTCTTATCAACTCCTCTTTCCCCTTCTTCACCTAGCTCTATTTTCTTTAAGACTTCAAAATCCAACATGAGTTGTTGGGATCCCATGATAAATCTATCGATGGAGCTTATTTATTTTGTAAGATGGGTGGAAGGTTTTAAAACCAACTCACCTTCCTTACCTGATTGGGTACCCATGATGGAAGATGCTATTGTGTCCTTCTTGTTTTCCTTAGGTAATTATTCACCAATCATGGCCTTGGTACCTTTAGGTTGATTAGGATCATGAACTTTAATATGAGGGTGAATCCCCAAGGGTATTTAAATTAAAGCAATATCTCTATAAAATCCTAACTCAACATCTTTATTTAATTTATCCACTTCCTTGTTTAGTTCTATAGGGGTGGGGGGTACCCATTTGTAGGATTTAACCCACACCTTCCCCAACATTTAATCATTCCTCAAGTATTGATCTTGACACCTTTGAAGGTAAGAAACATCTAGCAATGTTCTAATAGCTACTGCAACATTCACTTATTCTTTCCTCTATGCCTCTACCTTTTCACTACTATTGGGGACTTACTCATTATGCACTAGATCCTCTCCATTATTCTCATTAGATGTATGTACATTTTAAACCTCCCCACCATTATCTTGGTTTGGTGGCTAGGTGATAAATTTTTTGACAAATGTCTCTATGTTGAAGGAAATTGTCTCCTTTTCATGAGGAGTATGGTTTTGTGTGTCCACCTCAACCCTAACCTATACTACATATTCAAATGATAGAGGAACATCTAAGATCAATACATCCTTCTCATCATCCCCATCTTTTACTCCCAAGGGATCATATTCAACAAATTTACCTACCACCAAGATCTTCATCAGGGTTTGTGGTATTTCCGTTGGAGTTTTTCTCCCCATCTTCACTTGATGGGGAGTAAATGCACATTATTTATTCATTACCTTAGCAATAGGTCTTCCTTTGTCTGAGTCCTCATCACCACTCATGTCCCTCAATTTTGGGGAATATGAAGATTGATATTTTATTCTTTTCAAGGAGGCTTCCTTGGGAGGCATTTATTTGAATGTAACATCCTTCTTCTTCTTAAGACTCCTAGCTAGAGGTTATAATATTTTGTTTATCCTCTTTTGTCTAAGTTGCTCTAGATCTCCATCTACTCCCCTCTTTCTTGCATAGGTCCTTAGAGAAGGACCAATCATAGTCTATTTTGTGGGTGGAGTGGTCAAGGTAATATATAGAGAAATTGGCATTGTGGGAGCTTCATTAGTTGTGATGGATATGGGAGTGGCACTGGCTAGTTGGACTTCCCTTGTAGAAATCTTTTTCAAATTTTTGCCAGACTTGTCAAATTTGATAATGACAATCCCACATTGTATTATGAGGTTTTTATTGATTCTATATCAATATTCTTGGAGAAATAAATATCACCTAACCTTCACTTCCCTTGTATTTTATTATTGCTATTAGTACTAAAAGATCACTCATGTATGCTAGCAGGAACACATTTAGTTCCATAAATTGTCAAAATTATTAGAGGGAAGGGATGTCATGCTCACCAAGGTTAACCATTTACTCCTTTAACCACTTGAATGTTCTCCTCATAATCTTAAAATCCCTTTATGCCATGGAGTGATTTTCTTAGGTGATGAATTTAACCTATGTTTTAGGCTAAATTTCAATAATGTTCTCTATATATGTTACTACCAGTGTCAACTTATCATCTAACAAGACTTTAGGGATGAGATAAATGTTTTAGGTGAGAACTTATTATACCATAAAACTCATGTAATATAATTTCCTTACATCTTATTTAGTATCAAAATCAGACTAGATGTCTTTGTAGTGCACTTGATACAAGATTACACCTATTGTATTATTTATCAACCATCTTATATCATAGTTGGGTCTAGGTGGTATTTTGTCAATCTTATAGTATCCCATTTCCTACTCTAATCCCTTTTCTTTGGCTAGAGAAATGCATGTGTCATATCCCATCTATACTGGAAACTTGAAAGGGTTATTAATCTTCTTGGTGGCAATTATCTCATGCAGATGCACCAATTGCCTACTCAATTCCATTACTACAACTTTGTCATCCACATACCTTGGTAAATTTTGAGGGGCCCCTGAGTAACCACTCATCCTGATGTATGTGAATGTTTTTAACTAAATGTATGAGGTGTTGAATATATCAATTACCTCTCAGGTTAGCTTGGACATTCTATTGACACTTCTTAAAGGGAAAAAATGCTCATCATAATGTTGAAGTAATTTTACATTCTATAGAAGTTATTTTTATATCCATCTAAAGTTATTTTTGGTTATACCTCATATATTTTCATTCCTCAAAGGTTCGTACTGAGCCCTAGGAAGATTTTTTTTTGCACCAAGCTATACATTAAATAAGAATACATATAAAAAAGTACCTAAAAATTCTTATTTTCAAAAAATGGCACTATGAAGATGCATAATTTGATTATGAAAATTATTTCTTAGGATATTTGCCTAGTCCAATTTCTTCTTTCCTTCCAACATATAGATTAGGATTAATAAAATCCATGGTTCATATTTTTATACAACGGGCTTGTCATAGATTTGTGTAGTTATGGTGATCATGTATTATGGTAACTCACTTAACTATGCCAAGTTTTAGTTTTTTGACATTCAAGAGACATTATTCCTCTTCTTAGGAATCCAATAAGAATTCATAATATCCCATACCACCTTATCATTTTACTTTGCATATTGATGGCACTCCTAGAAAGTACTCTCCAAATGGGGAGGAATCTTGAGCATGGTACTGAGGGCCTCAAGGGTCAAAGAACATACAATTGATTGACTTCCATCCAATACAATGCTAGTGTCTAGGTGATAAAATTTAGCACAAGTAATAACTAGCTTAATATATGGGGCATCCAAAGGGAATGCTACCATAGGGATTGTGTAACTCATGTCAAGGTTGGAGATAACTAGGAGAGGATTAGGACACTAAAATCATTAAAAAAAGCCTAAAAATCTAACCCTTGAACATTTGTGTCTTTAATTACATTAATAATAGAGGTGACATTTCTCTTTATTGATGTAGAAGATGTGGCCATTTTCCCTTAACTCACTTAGTGTAATATTCTATAATGAATTATTCATATTAACAGCCCTCCAAATATCCTCAAACCCCTTCAAGAACACAACACTAGAGAGGTTAGGAACACTTAATGGTAATTATGAGAGTTACATTCAAATGGAGTTAGAAAATCGTCAAGGAATTTGTTGTGATCATTATTTTCACACTGTACCACATTCTGGCACACAAATCACTTAAATGCACAAATATTAGCTCTATACACGAAGGGTGAATTTAGATTAAAACAAATGTTTATTTATAGCCCCTCTTATTTTGAGATTAGGTTTATCACTAATTCCTTAAAATTAAATGGATAATCAACAACTACCACATTAATTATTTAAGTAGTTGTTTTGAGAAATAGAGGGAAGAGTGCCAACATTTCTCCTTTCAAAAACATGGACAAACTCAAACAAGATTTACCTTTTAGTGCTTTTTTGGGTCCTTAGGGACTCTTTGTACCCTTTTCACTTGCCATCTCCTTTTGGTGTGATGGTGTAATATATCCTAAGAATTCAATGGAGTATATGAATGTTACATGTCATTACCTCAGGCATTTAAGACTTTAGAGACCTTTTGAACCTTAATGAATTTCTAAGTGAGGTAATCTTTAGAAAGGGCACAATACTTAAAATCATTAAAAGCCTACCACATGTCTTAAATCTTCTATTTCATGTTTGGGTGCATTTCTAACCTTTCCCACTGAAGGGTAAGTGAGGAAATATCCAAATGAGGATTGACACTATAATATCTTGAGGAGCTACCACGTGATATCCTTCTCAACTTATTTACTCAGACATTCAACCCATAGAAACTTTATGCACTTTTACCATAACAAATAAGTGGGAAATTCTTTAAAAAGGATCTCAAAACATAAACCCCTTGATATTTTACCGTGTCTCTAACTTATATGTGAGTTCAGACTCCTAGACATTTTTACCTTTTACACTAGCTTTCTTTATTAGAGGAAGGGTATAAGATCCCTCTAACCCCTAAAAACATTAATAAAAGTCCCTTAAGATACACAAATGTCCTTAATTTGTTTTATCAATATATTTCTCACCTTAATCATCAAAACATATTAAGTGTAGCTTGATAATTTCATTTAGGGCCCCAAAAACCTCCCTTTTCAACATGAAGCAATAAATCCAAGCATATGGAAAGGCTTGGCTATACCTTTATCTTCTCACTATGAAATCTCATACCATCAAATATTTAGTCAACATTTCATTATTCCATAAAAGCTATCAAGAGTATGTTTTATCTTCAGGAACTGTCCCTCAAAAATTTGTCACGTAGTGCAAGAATACTTCCCACTTGGCAAAAACAAGACAAAGGGAATGATTAACTATGAACACGTATTCTAATATTTATAAAAGACTAGGTAAAGTGACTAAAACATTGAAATTTACTAATTTTGAACACTATAATTTTATTTATAGGGGCCCAATTATTCTAGTGAAATTTTGGGCACTAACATAGGCTCTTGCTCGGGGATGGGTACCAACAATGGGTACACAGAGAACACTAGACTAGTTGCCTATCCATTAGGCCATGGAATCAAATAATTTCATCATTTAAACATAGAAAAAACATACCATGGGTAATCAAGGTGATAACAAGTTATCCAAAAAAAAATAACAAAGGAAAAGGAAAAACTCAAACCATACAAACATGAAGCACAAATAGACCAAAAAGGCAAAATAAAAAACACACCATATACATATTTACAAAGGAAAACATGGTCTCAATATAGGAAATTCTTGAGATGTGTACCATTAACTAGCAGTTCTAAAATTTCTCTATCAATATCTCTAAGATAAAATGTATGGTCCCCTATCTAATAATTAATAGTGTAAGGGTCCATCCAAGGGAATCAAATTTACCATGTTTTCCCTTGTCCTCATGCCTACTATCCTAGAGTAGAACTAGATCACCATTCTAAAAGATCTTGGGGTGAATTTATTTTCAAAGATCCTTTTGAGATTCTCCTTGAACTTTACATGCCTTTTATTAGATTATCTTTGAGACTCATCGAGTTTGATGATTTGGTTAATCCTTTCTTCATAGTGGTTTATTTGTTCTTCATTATTAGCTATTTCTTGTATTAATTATTAAGTGGTTAAATATAGATTTAAGGGCAAGATAGCCTGAATGACATAAACAAGCTCAAAGGGGATTTTCCTAGTAGATATCCTTAGAGTCAACCTATCCACCTAGACATCAAACTTCAACTGTTCACCTAATTTTCTCTTGTTATCATCTAAATTTATTTTGATGATCTTCAAAATATTTTTATTATTGGACTCAACCTACCCATTTCCTTGTAGATTGTAATTGGTGGCATATACCAAATCAATCCTATAGTTTTCACATAATGAACTTAGTTATTTAGCTCTGAGTCACATAGAATTATCACACATAATTTTTATTGACACCCCAAATCAGAAAATCACATTATTTAACAAGAAATTGATGACTACCAAGTCGGTTAATCTTCTAGTTGGGATTGCTTCAATCCATTTCATGAAGTAATCAATAGCCACTAGGATCCATTTGTGACCAAAACTTAAGGCATCTTATATCTCACCCATAAAATCCATCCCCCATTACCTGAAAGGTCCCTTAATAGAAATCAAATATAAGGGAAGTGATCCAGATGCCTTCATTCTTCCAGAAAACTAATAGCATTCTTCACATCTTCTTATCATAGTAGTAACATCTTTGAATAATATGGGACACCAATACTCAACCCTCAAAATTTTGTGTGAAGTTACTTTAGGAGAGAAGTGACCACCACACACACCACTATAAAATTATATAATCATTGAACATATCTCACTTTCCACTAAACATCTCAAGAGAACACCATTCGGGTTCCTCCAAGCTAGGTCATATTGTAATAATAGATACTTTTGTGATATTAGCTTCAATGCTCTCCTTTGATTTTTATCTAAATGGGAGAAAAAAATTAGAGTATTTAGATAATAAACTATATATTTTCACCAAGGATATTGGCTATACTTATATTTAGAGTTATTAACCAACCTTTATACATTATACACTTCCATAACCTATAAATTTACTTTAATGATTAGCTTAGCCAAACCAATGCCTCTAACTAACTTAGTAGTATGTATCTCTAGGACATATTCTTGAAGTTTATTTACCCATTGACACTTTTTGTTAGTAGATTCATTTTGATTCGATATATCCTTCACCATAGTGTGAGGGATATAGGCCATAATATTTGAGCTAAAAATATAGGATCTAAACTACTTAATGACCTTTAAAAGAGAAGAGTCTTTCTTTTCCATTATGGTATATCTTAGCTTAGATATTTGTAGTGCCTTGTTGAAAAATACAATTGATTTCTCATGACCCTCATCATTCTTTTATAACAGCACTATGACAATAGTATGTGTAGAGGAAAATTAAAAGAATTGGAAATATTTTCTATAATCTAGACTAGTAAGTATAGAGGCAATTTTCAAAGCTACCTTGATATCTTAAAATGATTTGGTGGCCTTCTTCTCCTAATTTATAATTTGATCCTTATTAAACATTAAAGTGATAGGTAAAGTAATCTCTATGAAGTTGGAATAAAACCATCTAACAAATTTAATTTGTCCAAATAAAGATTGAATACCTTTCTTGGTCTATGGGATGGGTACTTTGTCAATGGCCTCCACCCTCTGAAGGTCTAACATGACACCATGTTGAGACACAATTTATCCTAATAAATTTTACTTTTTCACTCTAAAGTTGAATTTTATAGGATTGTGTGAAATACCAAACTCCCTATATCTAATAAGAATCTATTCTGAATGCACTAAGTGGTGACTTATCTTAATGGAATACATTGTAACATCATCCTGGTATATAAAAAAGAATTAGTTGATTAATATAGAAAAATACACATATATTTCTCTCTATAATGTGGCACCTATATTCATCAAACCAAAAGGTATTCAAAAATATACATATGTACCCCATAGGGTAGTAAAAGTAGTCTTGGGACCTCTCAGACTCTTTCACTACCACTTGGTTATAACTAGAATAGGCATCTAGGATTGAAAATAGTTCATATCTAGTGATATATTGGAGTATGTTATCCTTGTTAGGAAATGGATAATTATCCTTTAGCAAAGCCTTGTTTAAGTTTTAGAAATCAATGTAGAGCCAGATGTCTCCATTTTTTTTCTAATAGGTACTAAACTTACCACCCATAATGAATACCTGATAAGTTGAATAATCCCACCATCCCTAAATGTTTTCAACTCTTCCTAAATTTTATTAGTTATGATGGGATTGATGGGCCACTATTTTTATTGAAATACTTTTGCATTAGGGTGAAGGGGAATAACATGCTGGAAAAAATATTCTCTATAAGCCTTCAAATTTGAACATGACCATGCTAGGAAATCATGGTACCTTTTTAATAGCATGATGAATGTTTATTTTTAATTTTTACTCAAGTGAGTATGAAGATAAATCCTCATTGGATTCTCTTGTATCCCAATATTAATCTCAATGACATCCTTTGACATAGAAATGTTTCTAGATTTAACTCTGTCACCTCCATCAAAGGCTACTTCCAGAATAACCAATTCTCTAGGGGTAGTATTATTCATTAACCATATTATTTAATTTCCATAAAAGTTTTCTTTTACATCACAGACCTATACCATAGATTTTTACTCTATAATGTTTCCCTCAAACTCATTTATATAGCACATAAACCTCTTTATTTGATCATCATTGTTAAATACTTACAAATGATTGATGTTATTTGGGATAGATGTTCTTTCCAGTATCTCAACCTCATAATCACAAGAAGGATTTCCATGTTAAAACTTAAATTTTATAACCCTATTCACAAGCATATCTTCCATGTGAGTAAGTTCTCAAGCACGGTACTTAATATTGAAAGAATCAAACCATTCCAAGCAATACCATAAAACATTTTGGTACTATTTTAACCTCTTCTACTTTGTGGTGTAAACAACTTGGACCTATTTCACCACTAATTTTGAATTTCACTTAACTAAAAACTTTTTGAATCCATATTCATGGGAAATATAGAGGCCAATTAGGAGTGATTCATATTCTACAATATTTTTTTACACTCAAAGGCCAATTGAAAAGATTATCTATAAACCTAACCCTCAGGGGTATAAAAAACAATACTAGAACCATATTTGATATTTGAATATGCTCCATCAAAATTCATTATCCAGATAGAGTCTTTGTTACTAGTACCAGAGTTAGAAGGCAACTCTATGTACTCAACACTTCCTACAAAATTCCCAATGTCTATATTTATATACAACACTTCATTTATTTGGTACATAAGACCTTCTAAGACGTGAATAATTTATGGATCCTTGTTTATGTGAACCATTTTCCCATTTAGAGGTATAGTGGTATAGGATAGATCCATCTAAATACTAGCCCTGATACTAGTAACCCATTTTCTTGATAGTAACATACCCCATTTCAGTGGAAAATCTACAATAATGATGTCCATCCTAAAAAACTTACTAGGGTATTGCATGAGTTACACTATAAATAATTTGACCATGATAACAATAGGAAATTCTCTATAATCCATGGTGAGGCATCATCCATATGCTATAGTTATCCTTATGCAAATTTCATTTAGCATAGAAAATGGTATGATATTATAATATGCACCAGAATCAAACATGTAGTTTTGGACAATAAATTCATTAATTAATAGGGTGGTATAGAATGGGTCAACATCCATCTAACTCTCCATTAATGTTTTTCCCATGTATACCTCTAAGTGATTCTTAGGAGACCCTAAGGTGTTTTCATCTTCCAAAGGGAGAGTGAGAGGAAGGTCAGCTTCAATAATTTCATTGGCAGTGACTTTATCTATGAATCCAAAATACTCAAAATATTTTTTCCTATGCTCTAAAATTCTAAGCAATTCTACAAAGGGTAATATTAATTTTAGTTGACTTAATACATGGGCCACATCAAAAATACTATATTTGGGCAAAAGAGTGTTAGCAAGTAATCTTGTAACATTTTCATTTGGGATACATCCTTTAAGATTTAAGGGAATAGAAGCAGGAGTACTAGTATTCTTAACTTCACTTTTCAAGGGAGGCTTCCTTGGTTCATCCTTATTAGGAATTTTATAAAACAAAATAGTTTAATTCTTGGTCTAGGTACTTATTGGTTTGACATTATAGGGTGCAAAACTAGGCTTGGTGGGACCTTGGGCTTCCTTACACCCTTTGGTCCCTTTTTCTTTGGTCTTTACTTTAGGGGCAATAAAGTCTTTATATTTTAAAGGAGAATTTTGGTACTTACTTCTTAAATTGTACTTATTTTCTTGGGTAATTTCTATGTGGATCATCAAATTTTGGTCCTTAATCAATGAAGGAGATTCTCCATATTTTTATTTCATCATTGATATTATAAACTCAATGTCATGAACTTGTAACTCATATTCATGCATCATGTCTATTTCATAGACAAAATCTAAGAATGGTATCCTTACCTTTTCACATGATTGAATGCTTGAGTAGTGGTAGCACCCATTAACTTCATTGATGGAAAAGAAACCATCATATATTGTTCATCAAATTAGAAAGTAAAACATTCATATGTTGGGGTATCCTCATAATCAAGGACAATTAAGGCACTCATAGCTTCCTATTTGAAAGTGTAACTCTCCACTTCCTAGAGGTCAACAATGTAGATATCATCTTTGTCAAATGTAGTTTCAAAGCCATCCACATCTTAACTACCATCACCAGATGTTCTACAAGGTGGATGAGGGAGGAAACATTTATCACACTAGTCAATGTTGTAATTGATTGTATTAATTTTTAAAACTAAAGGATCTTGTACTTCACTTCCACTTCCCCAGTTTTGGTTTCTTTCATGTCTATCATTCCTTTCCAAGCATTTTCCCTTGTCATTATTCTTGGATTTTAAACGTGGCCTAAATTTAACATGATCTTAGGGATCATTATTTTCATCTCTCTTGTCATCATGGTTAGTAGGACCTTGAGACAACCCTTTTTTGGTTTTAGCCAATTTATAAGAGATCTTTTTTATGATAGTGGATAAATTCTTTACCATTTCATCCAGGTATACACTATAGTGGGAGGATTGAGGCTTTTCAAGATTCACCAAGTTGACATCAGCCCTCTTGTTTAAAGGCTTACTCATAATTGTGATATTATTTTTTATTTACATACCCAAATTGAAAGCCATCTTTAGATTTGTGGGAACCTTATCTCTAAGATAATAAGCTACCTTCTTATCTAATTCATAACAATACTTAATAAAAAATCAAATCCACTAGGTATGATGTCTTCCAATAGCCTCCTTAATACCTTACTAAATCTAGAATTGAAATCCTTCACACACTCATTAGGATTCTTCTTGAGGTTCTGAAACTTGGAAAACAAGAATCTAGGGTCTATAATCACACCATATTGCATCTTAAATACATAAATCATATCATTAAATATGTTTATGGATCCATCAAGGAGGTATTTGAACCATTATTGAGCCTCATTCTCAAGTGTGTTCACAAAGAGTTTTATACATACATCTTCTACATCTATCTCATAAACTTAAATGACATTTAAGAAGGCTTTAAGGCATTAGTACCTTGAAACTTAGGTATTACATTTCTAATCTTCATAGGAACCTCATTGGGTAACTAGGCATACCATTAAAATTAATAGGTCTAAACCTTGGGATCATAAATAGTCTACATCTATTAGCCAAGCAATGATCATCTTCTCCATCATTATCATTGTCAATGCTAAACATATTCCTCATCAAGTCATGGTCTCCCATTTTTGAATATGAAGATGAATATGAACTAGGGGATGGTTGAGGATGAATACTATGTGGAGGACTCAAAGGAGGGGAAATAGAGTGAATATTTAATGGTGTAGTAGGAGGGGAAAGACTTACTTGTGGAGGAGATTGAGTTGATAGGAGCTCAAATTTATCTGAAGTGCTTTGGTATCCTTCAACCATATGGATATTAGAGAAAAGGGGGTAAATATAATAGGGGATGAACTAATCAAGTCTTACTTGATTGCCTGAGCTCCAACCCAAACTAGGTTTCCACACTTTTTTTCTTTTGGATGGAAAGTTAAACTCAAAAATAATATATTTTGATTGATTCCTCTAAAAGGAAGACCTGTTACCCTCTAAATTTTTATATCTAAATAAAACTCTTCAAAATAGAGAAGGGTACATATATTAGGCCCTGATCTTTAAACCTTGATATATTGAAGTCATCACTAGAAGCAAGACTTCTAGACTAGAAAAAAGAAAGTTATACATAAAAATTAATAAGATACCAACCCTTAGACATTGATAACAACTTCAAGTATATTTGATTAAATTATCACAAAATAAGGGTGGACATCCCAATGGATTTAATAGAAAAATTTGAAAAGGCATAAATAAATAGGACATGAGCAACCTATTATAGTAACAACATAGATTGAAATAAATAAAACACTTATAACACCTTTGTGATCATTCCCATAACAAGGGTAACAAAAATGATCTTAGGTAATGGTGCCAAAAAAGTATTGGTTCCTAGTTGTACACCTCTATTTTTTATCCTTGCACACTTGAAAAGAGTGGCAAACAAAGATGATAATAGTATGTCATTATCACTAGGGAAAGAATTAGCATCTAATATGGACTCAATGGTGAAAATGACTGGGAGGCACCTATAGAGGGTATGGTTAATTCCCTACTACTTTTGGCTCTACCTAAACCAAGGTGAGATGACCTACTGAGGTAGCTTGCTCACATGAAGGAGTTTAACACATCAATATTCATGAGGATTATTGGTAAAAAATGGAAATATAACCAAAGCATAACCAAAATTCTACACTTCACCCAAGAAGGGTTGTCACATGAAATCCAAAAATGCTTTACATCATATACAAGCTACTAAAAATAGATGAGAGTGTGGCTATAATACTCATTTTGGAAACTACTTTAAACAACAAAGAATATGTGATAATTACAACACTAAAATTTAAACCATACATAGTGAACACACTTTAAATATATAGGGTTTTTTGCATCCATAAGGGAAACATCACTAATTATATACAAATAGTGTATTATTAGTAGGTTAGAATAGGGTAAAACCATATTTATTTGAATGATGGATAAAATTGTGGACATCTAATAATTGAGCATAAATAAGTTAAGACAATAACTATAATATATTCAATAATAAATATTGTTCAATTTAGAAATAATTAAACTAAAATCTTGCAAAAATGATCATCAAAATTTTATAAGTAAAACAACAAATCACCCTTTAAGAAATCCCTCCACCTAAATTCATGAACCTAGGACCAAACTTAAAAAGGCTATCAATGATCTATTCCTAAATTAGAAAATAGAAAGGATTTTATACTTTGTTTGTAGACCCTAAATGACTACCATGAAGAAGTATACATCAAATAACCAATCTACCATGCATGTAAAATAAAACATTGTACTTTAACAACAAGAAGGAATAGTAACCCATGAATAGATTTAATTTCTCAACTAAATCAAAGATAAATACAATATGTCTTGAGAATTATATAATAAAACACTATGAAAAATAATTTTTTAACAAGGGAAACATTTGAATGTTCTCAAATCTTGTCAATGATTTTACAATAGAAATCAATTTGGCACCTAAAAATCACATACAAAGGAATATCCAAGATATAGCTTTAGACTCAAAAATTAACTAACCTTTGTAAAGGGACAAAACATATTTACTTATACAATTTTTTTAGCTATACTCAACATATTCCTAAAAGATGCTCCAACTGGAAAATTCTTTCATGGACCTAGAGCTTGTCAGATGTTGTAATAAACAAGATTCCTCAAACTATGCTCATGTTTGTATGATGATGATGATAATTTTGATGGTGAACCTCAAAAAAATATTTGTAGTTATACATGTGGAGAGCAGTCTCATAAGAGATAAAAACAAACTTTTATCTTCTTGTACAGCAAACTAAAACATCCCTTTCCTATACCAATGATTATACAAAACTAACTTTAAAAGGGGCATGCCACTAACAGATAGGGCACAATAGTTTCTAGGTAGGAAATGAGGAGAAAGAAGAATAAAGAGAAAGGGAGGAAGAGGGAAAAATAGTGCCAATTGAGAAGAAACCAAAATACTTAGTTATGCTCCAAAATCAATGTTGATAATTGAATCCTTCACCAACTTATTCCTGCATGTGGTATACCTATCAATCATGGAGGTTATATCCTTTCGATTCAAGCCTAATTTGTATTTGAACTCACATTATATTCCTTAAGCTAGGTGGTGACCTTATGAAGTATGGCTTGTTTATGTTCAATGATTTTTTTGAGTTGGTCATAATCCTTCTCAAGTGCTACCAACTACCTTATCTTATGGGTATCAAAGTTTCCTTTAGGCACATCAATGAGGATTTTTAGAGAAATATGTATTTCTTCTTCTATCAAATCACCTATGCCATCAAGGTTCATTTTTCTAAGGGTAGAATCTATTTATTTAGTCACAAACTTGAGAGACTACTCCTCTCCCTTTAAATCAAATATGGCTTCCTTGAGAAATATCAACTGATGCTTCAGTACTAGTTGGTACTCTCTGGGCCTCTTGTGATCACCTAAAGAGATGATCTTCTCTATCACTAAAGTGTTTGTGCTCACATAATATACTTCATCTATTTTTGGTTGGATCTTTTCCTAGTTCTTTAGATCTACATTATAAGTAGACATCTAGGTGTCACACTCTCCTTGTTTATTCACTATATCATCTAAAAATTATAATGTTAAATGAATAATCTACTTGGACCTAGTGCTCAAATATATTTATCATTCGATAGTTTCCCACCCTGTAGACTTTATCTCATCAACTCAACTAAAATCCAATGATCCTGTATAGAAGAGAAGAAGGTCTAGTTACTTAATTGCAATTGGAGTTACTACCTTTATCTCACTCAATAAATTTTGTAAGTACTATATTATGGCCTTATTTTGGAATTTCAACTCCTCCATGGTGGCTTTATCTTTGTCCATCCTATAGGACAACATGCTTGACAAAACTTGTGAGATATGCTTTAGCTCATTTTTAGAAGGCTCCCTAGATCATATACATAAACTATGTATCCCTCAAGGGGAGAATCCTTATTCAATGCACTAGGTGGGGGAATAGCTATTTCCACATTCTTTTGTTTTGCATCATTAAATGTGGTCTTAGTAAGTATTTTGGCCTTCTTTGGGGGTTTGGCCTTTGATGCTTGGGAAATATTCATCATATATATGTCCATGACTTTTCTTGAAATACTCTTTTTCCTCTTAACTTACTCTTCAACCCAAATAAAGGGTTTATTCTAGAATTCCATTAGGGTTGTGGACCTTTATATAGGATTTGATGTAACAAATGGTGGCATTAGTGGAATATTTGATAAGGAGAGTGTCACAAGAGTAGGTTGCAATCCTAGCACAATTTTATTGTATTTTTCATCACTCTTTGATTCATTACCCTTCTTATCATCTCCTCTTTCCCCTTCTTCACCTAGCTCTATTTCCTCTAGGACTTCAAAATCTAACATGAGTTGTTGGGACCTCATGAGCAATCTATCGATGGAGATTTTTTATTTTACAATTTGGGTGGAAGGTTTTGAAACTAACTCACCTTCCTTACCTTATTGGGTACCCTTGATGGAAGATGATATGGTGTCCTCCTTATTTCCCTCAAGTAACTCTTCATCAATCATGGCCTTGGTACCTTCAGGTTGAATAAGATCATGAAATTTACTATGATGGAGAGGCCCCTAGGGTATTTCAATCGAAGCAATATTTCTAGAGACTCCTACCTTAGCATATTTAATTAAATTATCCACTTCATTATTTGGTTCTTAAGGTGTGGGGGTATCCATTTTCAAGATTTATCCCCCACCTTCCCCAACATTTATTCCTTCCTTAGGTATCATTATTAACACCTTTGGAAGTGAACAAACATATAACAATGTTATAATAGCTACTATAACATTCATTTATACTTCCCTTTGTGCCTCCACCTTTTCACTACTGTTTTGGACTTACTCATTATGCACTAGCTCCTCTCCACTATTCTCACTTGATGTATGCATGGTTTTATCCTCCTTACCCTTGTCTTAGTTTATTGATTGTGTGATAACATTTTCATAAATGATTTCATGTCAGAGGAAATTGTCTCCTTTTCCCAAGGAGCATGGTTCTATGTGGTCACCTCAATCCTAACCTTCACTACATATTCAAAGGATAGAGGATCATTTGAGATAAATATATCCTTCTTTCCCATCATCTCTATCCCTTACTCCTAAGATATCCTTTTCAATGTATAATCCCACCATTGGGACCTTCATCAAGGTCTTTTTCCTTTCCCTTGGAGTTATTTATCCCATCTTCACTTGAGGGGGAGTAAATACATGTTGTTTCTTCATTACCTTAGTAATAGGTCTTCCTTTTTCTAAATCCTCATAATCACTCATGTCCCTTAATTTTTGGGAATATGAAGATTAATTTTCTCTTCTTGTTAAGGATGCTTCCTTTGGAGGCATATCTTTGAATGTAACCTCCTTATTCCTCTTAAGACTCTCAATTAGAGGTTGCAATATTTTTTTGTCCTCTTTGGTCTAGGCTACTCTAGCTCTCCCTCTACTCCTTTATTTATTAGACAGGTCTTTATAGAAGGATCAACTACAAGTTATTGTGTGGGTGGATAAATTAGGGTAATAGATGGAATTGCTAGCATTGTGGGAGCTTCCTTAGTTGTGATGGATATGGGAGTGGCATTAGCTAGTTACACTTACCTTGTAGAAATCTTGTTCTAATTTTTTGCCAAACTTGTTAACTTTTAGAATGATAATCTCACTTTATATCAAGAGGTTGTTATTGATTTTATATAAATATTGTTAGAGAAATCAATATCACCTAATATTCACTTCCCATTGCCTTTTTTTCTACTAATAGAGCTGAAGGATCACCCATGAATGCTAGCAGGAACATCTTTAGTTTCACAACTTGTCAAAATTATTGGAGGGTATGGGTATCATGTACATCAAGATAAACATCATTCTCCTTCAATCACTTGAATTTTCTCCTCATAATCTTAAAGTCCCTTCATGCCATGGTGTCATTTTCCTAGGCAGTGAAGTCAACCTATGATATAAGTTGCATTTCAACATTTTCCTCTGTATATGTTACTACTAATACCATCTTGTCATTCATCAAGTCTTTATGGATGAGATTAATTTTGTAGAAGAGAACTTAATATACCATCATCCTCATGTAATCTAATTTCCTAACATCTTATTTAGTGGTATAATTAGACCAAATGTCTTCATAGTTGCTTGGTGCAAGATTACACCTATTGTAATATTTAGCAATCATCTTATATCATAATTAGGTCTAGGTAGCATTTTCATTCCTATAGTAGCCCATTTCCTTCTCCAATCCCTTTACTTTGGCTAAAGAAAGACATGTGTAGTATCTTATCTATACTGGTAACTTGAATGGGTTATTGATCTTCTTGGAAAAAATCATCTCATGTAGATGAACCATTTGCCTAATCAATTCCATTATTACAACTTTGTCATTCACATACCTTGGAAACTTATGAGTGACCCCCAAGTAACCACTCACCCTGATGTATGTGAATGTTCTAAACTAAATGTATGAGGGGACAAATATATCAATTACATCTTGGGCTACCTTGGACATTATATTAATACTTTTTAAAGGGAATAAAAAGCTCATCATAATGTTGAAAAAGTGGTTGTACACATTTTAGAAGTTGTTTTTAAATCCCTCAAAAGTCATTTTTGGGTATACCTCATATATTCTCATTCCTAAAAGGTTCTTGGTGAGCCCTTGAAAGGTTCTATTGTGCACTAAGCTATACATTAAATAAGAGGACATAAAAAGTACCTATGAATGCTTCTTTTGAAAAAATGGCACTACAAAGCTATATCATTTGATTATGCAAATTGTTTCTCAAGATAGTTACCTAGTCTAATTTCTTATTTCCTTCCAATACACATATTAGGATTAAGAACATCCATGGTTAAAATTTATCTATATTGGGCATGCCATAGATTCGATCAGTCATGTGATTTTTTATTAGGGTAACTTACTAAAATATGTTAACTTTAGGTTTTCTAACATTTAGGAAACCTTCTATCTCTTCTTAGTGATTCAATTGGAATTCACAATATCCCATACCACCATGTCATTTTACTCTATTTATTATTGGCACTCCTCAAAAGTAATTGTAAAACACTCAATTTGGTGAGGAGCTTTGAACATGGTGCTAAGGGCTTTAAGGGTAGACAAACATACAATTGATTTACTTCCATCTAAGATATTCTTAGTATCTAGGTGATAAACTTTGGCACAAGCAATAACTAGCTCAGGATATGGGGTAACCAAAGGGAATGATGTCAAAGGGACCATGTAGCTCATGTAAGGGTTAGAGACAACTAGGAGAGGGTTAGGCCATTAAAACACATTAAATATAACCATGAAATCCAACCCTTGAATATTTGTGTCTCTAATTCCATCAAGAAAAAAGGTGATATTACTCTTTACTAATGTAGAAGATATTTCCATTTTTCCTAAACTCACTAAGTGTAATATTATAGAATGAATTATTCACACTAAAAACCTTGCAAATATCCTTGAACTCAATTTAAGAACATAACACCAGAGAGTTGAGGAATAATTAATATTAATTAAGAAATCTACACGTAAATGGAATTATAAAATCTTTGAGGAATTTTTTGTGATCACTATTTTTTCATTACATGTCATTTTGGCACACAAATTGTGTGAAGGCAAAAATATTATCTCTAAATGTAAAGGGTGAATTAAAATGAAAATAAATGTTTAGTTATAACCCATCATATATTGAGATTAGGGTTACCATTAATGGCTTGAAATGAAATGGCCAATCACCAAGTACCACATTGTTTATTTAAGTATTTTTTTTGAAAAATGGAGGGAAGTGTGTCAATGTTTCTCCTTTATAACACGTGGACCCACTCAAACAAGATTTAAATTTTAGTGCTTTTTTGGGTCCTTGAGGACTCATTTCATCCTTTTCACTTAATGTCTCCTTTTGGTACAATGGTGCAAGATATATTGAGCCTTCAATGGAGTGCATTAACTCTATGTGTCATTACCTCATGTATCTAGGCCTTTAGGAACCTTTTGAACCTTATCTAATTTCTAAGTGAGGTAATCTTCAAAAAGGGACCAATACTTAAAATACCTAAAATCTTGCCATGTGTCCTAAATATTAGCTTATATGTTTGGGAACTCACACCTCAGATACCTTTTGAACCTTTCCCACTGAAGGGTAAGTGAGGAAATCTTCAAATGAGGACCAACACTCTAACATCATAAAGAGCTAACATGTGGCATCCTTCTCAACTTATTTACTCGAACATTCAACCCTTGGGAACTTTATGAACTTTTCCAATAAAAATTAAGTGGGACATTATTTAAAAAGGAACCTAAAACTTAAACCCCCCAAGAATCCACCATGTGTCCATCTTAGATGTGAGTTTAGACTCCCAACCATTTTTACCTTTTACACTAGCATTCTTTATTCAACTAAGGGTCCAAGATCCCTCTGACCCATAATTATATTCATATAACTCTCTTGGGATACACACATTTTGTTTATTCTATTCATCAGGCTATATTTCACCTTAGTCATCAAAACATATCAAGTGTAACTCTGTAATTTCATTTGGGGCTATAGAAACCTCCCTTTTTAACACGAAGCAACAAATCCAAGCACAGGGAAAGGATTGATTATACTTTTTTCTTCTCACTATGAACTCTCCTACCATGGGATATTTAATCAACATTTCATGATTCTCTTGGAGTTATAGAGAGTATGTTCTATCTTTAGGAAGTGCCCTTCAAGAATTTGGCAAGGAGTGGAAGAACACTTCCCACTTGGTAAAAATAAGATAAAGGGCATGATTAACTATGAACACGTACTTTGATCTTTCCAAATGACTAGGGTAAGTGACTAAAAAATTGAAATTCATATAGTTTAGACACAACAATTTTATTGACAGGATCCCAATTATTACATTGTAATTTTATGCAATAAGAATATGAACCTACCTTTTATTTAATGAGGTCCTTATAGACCATGATAGATTATTTTTTAAATTATAATTCTTATGTTATCATTAATCAATCTCTCATATTATTTTTGGTAAGAGAGTCCATTCATCTAATGGACAAATTTCTTGGTTTTGTAATCTTAGTAAGATTTAATTACATGGATAATGTCAGGCCTATCAAGGAGATGGTTGTTCTGGATGATGGTTCTAAGGAATCCAATCAGACTTTAGATCATGCTCTAAAAATAAATGAAAAAAAGGACCCAAAAAATGGAAAACATAGTCTTTTTATTTTAGATGATGATGAGGTGGTGGCTACGAGCTCAAGGAGGTGAGTACCCCCATGGAAAACCTTCTTCCCATTATTTTCATGGAGGTTGAATAAGGTATCATGGAAGCTTCTATAAAGGATCTATATCTACAAAAAAAGAATGAAGTTTTTAGGGAATCATTAAATAAAATATTTAAGGTTGTTGAGAGGATATTTACATGTGAGGTGGGAGAGTTAAAA
The DNA here is from genome assembly GCA_037957365.1 of Torreya grandis. Classification (NCBI taxonomy): domain Eukaryota; kingdom Viridiplantae; phylum Streptophyta; class Pinopsida; order Cupressales; family Taxaceae; genus Torreya; species Torreya grandis. Next base: position 359,451 of record JARHVA010004548.1, on the reverse strand, counting down.
AGGATAAAAATAAATCAAATTAGCCAGGCAAGTAATTTTGGTATCCTCTATGGAAGGAAATAGGAGAGGGATCCTATTTTTTTTATATATCCTAAGATGGATTATTTATATAAAGTGGACCACAATGATATTTTTACATAAAAATAACTCATGAGTATTAATAAGCACAAGGTTTGTGTCAAGGTCAAATATACTCAGGAGAAAAGCTAGATGTTTCCTGAAGCTTAGGAGGGGACTAAACCAATGGAAGGTCCATGCAAAATATCTATGAGAAAGATCAATAATGGGGAAGATAAAAAATATAATAATGGGTATCTACCCTATAGGATTTTTTTTTGGTTCTAATCGAACATTCTTTGATTTTTCCTTGTTTATTTGTTTCTTTGTGTGTTATTGTTACCTCTAGGCTGATTTTGGTTAGCTTTTTGGTGGCTCTTTCGGGTAAAATAGTTATTATTATTCCAATTTTATGTTTCTAGTTTACTTTTTTATCTTTTTATAATTTTTTTGGGTCCTTAAACCCCACTTTTTACCTTAACTAAAAGCATTAATTAATCATGTATACCAGAAAAGCATGTCTGCATTGGTCCTAGTTTTATATTTTTTGAATATTAGATTTATTTTGTATACTTCATTTTTTTGAATCTTTACATTAATTATATCAAATCTTTGGGATGTAAAAGATTTAGAATTTGGATCTTGTAATAGAGTGATTAACTTTAGATACAAAAATTATATTGAATGCCAAAATGTCATCATCATTGGTGACATCTATATAGGTATGTTTTTCATCATTTCCTTTGTAATATCAAGGTTCATATGTGTAAGCAATGAATTTATATCAACACCCCATGTAGCTTCACATGATCTTTTATTAATAGATATTATTTCACTTATTTTTTTTCTTTTATATTTTTTTGCTCATTATTTTTGTTGTGTTGAATTTTGATTATATTAATTTCAAACTTGAATTTAATACATTTATTTGGACCATCAATTATAGCTCAGATTTTTAAACTAATATTATTAAAGTGTAGTAGTAAACTATTTCCTCACATCACAAATGTCAATGTATCCTAACCTTTGGCCCATTACAAATTGGTAATGTAATGTGTCCTACTGAAACCTCATAATAAAGAGTGGGTTATGTATCATTTATAATGTCTCCAAACTCTTGTATAAAAATAATATATACCTATTAGCTCCTTATTCCTCATTAACTTCAAAATATTTTAAATATTCAACTTATATGAATACTTGAATATATAACGAATCCATCTATGGCTACTTGTACACAATACATGATATTTTCTTTTGTTGAGTAAATTTTGAAGTTTTAATTTGTCTATCCATATTTGGTGACTTTGTCTATATTTATATGATTGTGATAATCCCTTGGTCCATAAAATCCTAAATATTTTTTTAATGCCTCAAAAATGTCTATTCCATTTCTATTTATTATATGATAAATACAATATGACTTCCATTATTGATGCGATAAACTAGCCAAAAATTAATGTCAAATGGAACATAAATGATTAAATTATTGTTAAGTAACATTTGTAACATAATATTTGGTTTTATTTTTTGTTCACCAGTTACTTTTAATGTTGCATCATGATATACATAAGGTCATGTTTACATTAATTCTATGTTTTTGGATATATTTTTCATGGACATTGGATATTTATCATTTATACATCGTATGATGTGTAATGTTGCTTTTGATTGATTCATACTATACAAAATGTTATCTAAATGGAGAACTTATTGTGAGAGATCCATATTGTGAATTGATATTTAAACAATAATTTACATTTGTATTAATTATTTATTCATTATCAATGTTTTTATGTATTCTATGACATTCACTCTATAGTTTCTTACTTTCTAGAGATAAATTTGTACCCTATATATCTTCATGGTTTATTAAAAGGGTTGTGTTATTTTTATTAAACTTAGGTTAAATATCAAGGAAACATAATAATGCATCTATGCCCACCATGTTTGAAAATATTGATACTTTCTTGGGCTTATATATATGAATTATAGATGATATAGATAATCATCTATGTTTGTAGTAATTTCATTCATCATCATCACTATAATTCTGAGTAAACATCATTAACAATCATTTTATTAGGAAATTATGTATCAACCAATAAAATAATATATATTATCTTATATTTTTATGCTTCATACATATTTGGTAACTCTTTTACCATCATTTTATTAAGTTATTTGTTTATAAGTGACTCATTTTCATTCACTTTGCTTAACTCTCCAATGTCATATATATATATATATATATATATATGTATTCATTTTACTGTTATGACTTGTAGTTGAGATTCCATAGAGGAATGATGAGCATAAAATTTCATTATATATCCATCATTAAGTTTATCTATAAATACTTAAATGGTTTTTTATCCATGTGACATGTATACAAACATATCTCATGTATAAAATTTAGGCATTGACGTAAGGTGTATAGTACAATTTCTATAGAAGGAATCAAAGGTATACCAAACAATTAGTTATAATCTAAATGATTTGGCCAAACTAAAACATAATAGTTAATGTTTTAGGCCTAATGTAACATTTGATGTAATCATTCCTCGAACTTGGTGACGTGCATTATAAAAAACTCTTATGTTATTATTTGATTTATGAATAGATTCTATATTGATGCCAAGTGTTTCAATAAAAATGATGTTAAAAATGTTCAATATTTATCCATTATCTATAATCACACACTTAAGCCCATTATTTAAAATTTGTACTGGAATAAAGAGTGGAAGATTTTAGTCTATATTAAGATTGATAGAAAAATTTTATGTGTCAAAATAAATTATGTCTTCACTATCATTAAATGTATTAATAATATATCCAAAATAAGATGGTTATCTATTGTTGGGAAATGTTTCATCATATATTGTTATGTAAATAATGTCTTTAAAAATAGTGGATATATCAAACAAGTCTAATATATTTTTTTTATCCAGATTATTATTATGTTGATAAATTGCATCAAAAGATTGAGTGTCATTTTTTGGTACCTTAGGTGGAGGATGAATACTCAAAGGGAAGCTTTAACTTCCTCCAATTTTCGCTCCATAATCATGTATCCTACCTCTTCATGTTATCATAGCATGGAAATTTGTATCTAATAAAAGCCTAAGGTTTATAATAAGTGAGGTATGTTATATATCACTACCTAGATATATTATGGGAGGAGGAACAAAAGGAGTCATACATGGCATTTATCTTTGAGTAAAAAATATATACACATAATATTTTTTAACATTTTTTATTTATTAAGACTTTATCTATCATAACAACTTATCAAGTTTTAATCTCTCTGAGATCACAACTTAATAGGTGCACTAAGAAATGGGTGGTTATACCATTGGTGATTCATGAGAGACATCTATATTTAATATATCATCCCTATATCCATTACAGTTCTTTCAAACTCTATCCCATAATCAACTCCATCCTTATAACCCCGATTATACTAAGACCCATATTTTTTAACTATATCATCCTAGGTCAATGTATTATTTATTTATTTCCACAAATTTTCAAACTATGTCCACCTAAGTAAATGTAGTCTAGAAGTTATGGAAGACACTTTGTAACTAAATTGGCCTTAGCTAACCTAGTTTGAGCTTAAACCATCATATTTTAACCTACATCAAGGTTGGTTGATGAATAGAATAAAATTTGAAGAATGTTAGGATAACTCACCACTATAAATATAAGTACCTATTTAAATCCAATAGAGATGAACATTCATTTTCACATTATAATTGCACATAACTCTATTTAAGACTACATTTATAGAAGCCATTACTTAGATCTTGTCTTGGAGGGAAAATACTTGTCTTGTGGAATATTAGATTAAATATGAGTCATTTTAAAATAGATCTATATCCAACCTTTTTGATCCATAAAACCACAACAATATATTACAAATAACCATTGGCCAAGGGGAGATTGAGGCTTGATAGGTTTTTTTAAAGGTAATTATATTCTAACCATGGATCTTTAATTTCATATATAGAAGTTGTAATATTACTAGCTTGAATAAATGTATAAATCCTTATTTTAATATCCTCTACACTTATACATAGTGTGGCTATAGGTTTTTAAAACATGTCATTTCCCACCTTTGGTAACTTAGGCCCTCATATTACAACCATGGTTCCTTACCCTTTTTAGTTTTTTTAATCATTTTCCTTATATGTGTTTATAGATTAACAATGTTATTTTAGATTAAATCAAATATTGGAAGAGTTAGTTATGGTTATTTAATTATATTTATTGCCTTTGAGTATTTAAAATAATCTCTATTGATGTTGTGTAATAAGTTCTCATATTTCTAGGTTTCTCAAATCCATTTGGTCATATCCCAATACATTAAATATCAATATGATCTATTTGATTTACATCTATAAGTTCAAAATATCTTAGGTATGACAAGTTATAGGTTAACCTTAGATCATTTCATAAATTTTGGTGAACTTGATATAATTTTACTCCTTTGTATTTTTTAATAGTCTACATTGACGTAGGTCGATCTAATCTAATTTCCATATCTTTGAATGAAACTATATCAGTGCAGGTTGATACAATTTCATTCCTCATATTTATAATCTAACTACATAAACATGTTAGTATAGTATAAATTTTGTGTGTTTCTAGGAAACTATATTAGCATGGGATGATAGAATCTTATTCCTCTATTTTTTTTAGTATACTACATTAACGTAGGTCAATCCAACCTAATTTATGTGTTTTCAATAAAATCTATCTAGAACAATTGATACATTTTTATTCTCTTGTGTTTTTCTAGTAGGCTACATCGACATAGGTTGATATAATCTAACACCTATATCTACATTAGTTTTCTAGTCAACAAACTTTATCTTCCAAGTTTAATTTAGTTGTATTGATCAGGTTATTTAATGCCCAAGTATATTGACCTAGTCTAATATAATTTAGTTTACTCATTTTTACATTAAAATTTATTAAAAATAATTATTAATTTATGTAGCTATATTTTTTATTTTTTCAATAATTATTTTATGTAAACAATTATATCGACCCTATCTAATTTAGTTATAAATTCATTTTATCTCTCTATCAAATTATCAACCATAGCCAATATAGTCTTGTGTTTTCATCTTTGTAATAAACTTTATCGACCCTATCAAATTTAGTTTGTTTTTTATTATTTTAAACTATATTTACATAATTTATCAACTCATATTGATACATTTTTGTACTAGGTGAGAAATTATACTAGCCTACACCAATATAGTTCTATGTGTTCTCATTTTTTAACATAAACTAGGAAAATAAAATTTGAGTTTCAATAATTAACAAAACATTTCCTTTGAATTTGATTTCTTGTTCATTTTAATTCATTAAATTATCTAAATTTAATTTCAACACTTATTTTCAAATTTTATTATCTTTGTTTAGCTTTCCCTAAAAACTATGTTTATTCCATTTTCAAACTACTTAGTTATTATCATGAAGGGATATGTGGTGTTCTATTTATTATCATTATCTATTATTTATAGACATCATGGCATAAGGATATTTAATAAATAATCATATCCATAGTGTATATATAAACATGAAATTCAATTTCTATGTGTTTCATGGTATATCAGAAACATCTATAGTTTCCTTTTCATTGACCCTTAGGAAGCCATCTATCCATATGATTGTGTAGTGTACTACTTAGTAGTTATCCTGGGGATTTAATGTTAGATTACCTTTAGGACTAGGTTTATTAATCTATGGGAATCATAATTTATCCATATTTAGTGATCTAAAATATTAGGCTGACACTATCTAAAAAACAAGCTAGTATCTTTGAAAACCTATAAATTAGTCTCATATTTTTACTAGAAATATTTGCTCTTCATTTGAGATAAATAGTTAGAAAAATAGTTGAATTTCTTATTTTATGTTTGATACTCTATTACTTATTTCATATTTTATATTATTTCATTGATATAGATATGTTTTTGTGCTCAAACTAAATCTAGTTTTGTTAAAGTTGTTTGTGTGAATAGACTATATTGACTAGGTTTGATATAGTCTATTAGTATCAATTTACTTATATCTCTATTTATCAAACTTTATTATCTAATACTGGTGTAATTTATTCATAATAATGTTAATTTTCCCTATATTTTATAACATCAATAAGGCTTGATATAGTTTTATCTCAACCTTTCAATATGTGTAACTTCATTGACCATGGTAGATATAGTAAATTTTTATCACTATTTCTTTTATTGACTATATCAACTAGGCTCAATATATTTTGTGTTTTACATTAAATTTAGTATAAATACATTTATGATTGTCTTATTTTTATTAATACAACTACAAATTTCAATATAATCTGTGTTTCAAATCTATGTGTGTAATTATATCAACCATGATTGATATAATACTTTTTTTATTTTACAAATTTGGTCGATATAATTTTCAGTTCATTTAACCATTATGAAGTATATATTTTATTGTTATAAATAAGTTTAAAAATATGACATGATGGAATTTTATAATCTAACACCCAAAATTCTACCTCAAGAAAATTCAAATAAAACCCATAAAAACACTACCTTTTTTTTTGTGCGCAACACTATCTTCACACAATAGAACACTCTAATAAAAACCCATCCACATACATGAAATATAAAAAGGGATAATTAAATTGATGCACTCAAAAATAATGTTTTTTCCTACTAATTATATGCTCACCTTCAATCTTAGAATGTAAGTTTCCTTAAGGTGTTCAACAAGCTTGTTGTAACAAAGTTATGTTGACTACACTAGAATCATCTTGCAACACTACACTTAACTTCAATATTAAATGGTATTAAATAATATTAAAAAAAATCATATAAATACTAAATATCATCCCTAGTGGTGATAAATGCAATCTAACAATGATTCGATGACAAGGAAACACTGTAACTATGACCTCAAACACAATAACACCAAGAGAAAAACCAAGCTCCAATTTCACTCAAACTCTCATATAACCACAATATCACCCATGGATACATTAATTAATATTAACCATAATTTTTATTCATAAAAACTCAATAAAAAATCAAACAAATTTGAGTAGCTCACCTCTTGGTCCAATCTCAAAATTGCTAAATCACCTAAGAAATGGCAATAGAAAAAATACTTCCTCAAGCAGAAAATAAATTAAAAAATATATTTTACAATATATTAGATAAATTATACCACTAGGAACATACAAAAACAACCTAAAAATGCTCAAAAAACTCAATTTTCCAACAAGTTTTTACACTAAAAATTATTCTGTAAAGCAAAATTTGAACAAACTAGGTTTGAAAATAGTGTCACTAAAAATAGAAAAGATATACAAAAGAATTAAAAAAAATTATGATATAAATTTGAATTTAAAACAAATAACTATAAACTATTTGTTTCTCAATAGGACTACATTAGTTATTTTTGGCAACTCAGTTTTTAATGACTTCATAGGTTGAAAAAGGAAAATAGGTGTAGAAAATGGTCAAATACCTCTAAAATTAAACCTACTCAAAATCATCATATAATGATAGAATAATAAAATTTATAAGTTTTGAATCACATAAGATAATTATAGATGTTATCATTTTTCATTTCATGAAACTCAAATTTGGGTATTAATTTAGAGCCTCTCTCTATGGACCAGCTCGATTGGTGAAACATTTTTGTTTTATGTGAACCTAAAAGAATATCATAATAGTGCATGAAATGACCTATACATAAAAAAAATTACCTTAAATACAATAAATATCCATGAATATCAAATAAAATTATATTAATCTAATAGAATTCCAAAAGATACTTATGGACCTACCATAGTCAACCTACCTAAAAAGTTTTGCTAAAACACTAATGATAAGGGGGAGTCACACTATTGACATCAAGAAACCTAAAATAGCCCAAGTATGATTTATTAACTTTTTTCATTAATTTCAACTAATTAGGTAAAATCCAATAATAATTGTTTAACTATTTTATACATTAAGAATAATATAAGATTTCGTAATATAAAAGATAATTAAGCTCACTTATAATCCAATTCTATGATTATCAATGTTATCTAGCCACATAATACTTTCAATAATACTAAATAATTAATCGTGTGATCTTAGCACTAGTGTTAACATCTAACTATAAATCTAGATACTACAACATTTATTTATCCAAAACACTACTAAATTAACTCTATAAGACAAACACTAGTCTATATCTAATGGTAATACAATAAGTGTTATAACAAATTGTTGATGACTTGGATTAAGGAATTTTATTAAAAATTTATACTATTGAATATTACAAAAAATTTTAAGGCCATCAATAATATAGGATATATTATGGATCTTTTCAATTGTAATATACCTCAAGACTAAAGGCAATCCTCAAAAATAAACTTTACAAATGTTCTATTTAGACAATGACTATATAATCAACATCAATTATAAAACATTCAAGATGCTAAAAATGTCAACATAATAGTTATAACATATTTAAATTGTGTCTTCCACTGGTAAATCTTTCTCCTGCACTGAGACATAGGCAACAATGGGTGAGCTTACATTGAGCAAGTAAAAATGCCCTCAAAAGATTTTTATTTCTCTCCTATATATAAAAATCATAAACAAGATCACAATGAAAATTTAACATTCATTATAATAGTGAAAATATATTATCACACACACACACACACACACACACACATGCAAAAATGTAATAAGCAGATAGGAAAAATTTACCAATTTCTCTATGTATCCCACTTATATTCACTAATATATTATTGAACTTAATACCATATATTTAAATAATTGATGAAATTAACTCTATAATACCACTTATGTTATAGGATATTATTATTTTTACTTGCTATATTACACACTACTTATTAACCCTTGATATGCCAATCTCATATTTATACTAATCATGAACATTATGCAAAGAAAGAAATAATCTCTAGAACATATTTGAACCAAAGATGCACCACTAATAATACTTATTGGGTAGCCACTCATATTTCAACCACTACACCATTAAATTTATTTATTACTACATGCTTCCTTTTATTTGTACCTCATACCTGTTAGATATGCATGTTTCACTTATTATTTATTAATAGTTTTATAATATCATGATATCAATTGAATAATATAATTATTAATCCAATATTAATAACTTCAATATCTATACATTGTCATGTTTATTATGGTGATAGTCTATCTATATGCATAATACATTTATTTTATTCCATTTTCCACTTGCCTCTGCTACCTGCATTCATCAGATATAAATCAATTTTAAAGTATAACTTATAAATAATAAATATAAATATTTATTATAAATATAAATCATAAAATATATAATAAATAATAATCAATATTCATTAATAAATTAAAATATATATTATAAATTAAAATCAATAATCTTATAATATATAAATTTACTTATTTATAATTTTTTTAAGCATAAACCCTAGGCCGAGGATTGAGAATGAGGCCATGAGGCATGGCCATAGCCATGGATGTCAACTAGGGTGCCATGAGGGTAAGGGGGAGGATAAATGGCCTAACCCATCCTCCCTCCTCACCATGGGAGGAGGAAGGGTTTGGCTCAACTGTCATCCCTCCCATTTATTAATTATTATTTTTTTATCTCTTTTTATGTACTAATATTTTTAAAAAATTAATTTATAATGATGGTTTATTCAACTTTATTTATTATATATTTTTTAGTTTTTATTTGTATTTTCATTCAGGTAAACATCTATATACATAGGCCATATATATATTTTACTCATTCTATACACCTTTTGAATACTCTCTCTCTCTCTCTCTCTCTATATATATATATATATATAGAGAGAGAGAGAGAGTATATTCAAAATTTGTATAGAATGAGTAAACATTCACATGTGAGCATATTATAAATATATGCATGCATATATTTGAAAATGTTTATATATACATACACATTTATTTTAGCAAAAACATGTACATGAAATATAGAGGTATATACAATAAATATATACTCTTTTATCTAATTATGTCTAACAACTCAATTAGATGATTTTCAATGAAAAACATTTGTAAAATAAAACAAACCACAAATAAAAATAATTTATTCCATAACCTATAAGAACTTATTATTCATTGCTCACTCTATATATAAATTTAAGAAATAATATCTAAATCTATGACATAAAATTTACTTATATGGATACACTTGAATCTGGATCTTCCAATTGAATTCCATCCACCTACTTCTTTCTCCCTTCCTTTTTTGGGCTCCTCTAGTAACAACAACATCCATGGAGACAAAATATTAAATGGGAAATGAAACTTCAAAACCCTAAACTAGCTTTGACCTTTTCCCTCCATTTTTTGTTTTGTTTTATTATTTTTATATTTAAAACCCTAACTACTACCACATGTTTGGTTATGCACTAAGTGGGTCTAGTTATGATCTAACTTATTTTAGGGTCCACCAAAGAAATGTATTAATACAATAAATATAATTAGTAAATGAATCATGTTAATATTAATTATTTAATCTCTCATCTATTAGTAAGCAAAATATAATATTTCATTATTAAAAAAATTTAATAAATAGTCTTATTTATTTATTAATTATAAACTCGAGCAAGTTGTTAAATATTTATGGTAACTAGTAACATGAATAATAGTAGATACATATGTATCAATTAATACAAGCATATCGAAACTTGGATCAAGGTCCTAGATTAATTCAAAAAAATACTTCATTAAAAACAAAATAATCAAGTCCATAATGTATATTAGCACATATGATCAAACTCAAATACAATCAGGATAATAGTAGGCATATCTTACTAAGATTTACACACACCTAATAGGGCCTCTAATTATGACTATGTGAAAAATATGAAAGTGTCTACGGTATTTAAAAACAAGGGAATTACATTATCCCCCTCTTATAAAAACATCATCCTCAATGCGAGACCAACCAATGGGTGCACCAATAGTTTGAGTTTAAAATTAATCAAGTTTTCACAATTCAAATTCTATAATTATTTACATATTTTAATATAATAAATCTTTTACTCATTGTATTTTTTTAATTAAATTTTTATTTAAATCAATAATTATGATGGAATTTTTGTAAATAATTCCCATAGTGTCAAATAGCCATATTTCATCCACTTTGTTTCCCTATCATATGAATCCAAAGAATAATATACCATAATGCAATGCTAACAAGTAGTTTTATACATAATTTTTATCCTATAAAAAATCATAGTAACAAATCACAATACCATCCCATGGTGAAAATACAATATGCCGACATAAGAATTATCCCTAGTAAATAATGTAGATCAATACTAAACCACACTAAACTATGCAAACTATTTTACCACTAAATGGTGCGAAAAGAAACATACATATATAGAAATGAAAAAAGCAATAGCTATATGTGAATATTCTACGTAGACCTCCCATCATCAATATATTTCCTTATACCTCATATCTAGTCTAAACATCACTACTTAGACCTCCCAACTAGCAAAATAATAAGTAATAAACAACCACCACATATGGTGGGATAGAAAGGATGGTATATTGACCTACATGATATGTTCCCTATCACAATCCCATTAGCTATATTTTAGGCTACTTCTTCTCCCCCATATCATGACATTCACATAATAGTTATGCACACGCGTACACACACACACACACACACACACATGGGAAACCAACACAAAAATCACCAAAATAAATAATAAAATATCAAATGATTATATAAATTCATAAAGTGATATAAAATGAGATCAATTGATAAAAATATTTTTGAAAATAATCCAAACTATTAGTCTCAACAACAATCTAAGTGATTCAAATCATAACAAAAAATCCAACATGTTAGTTTCAACAATAATTTTCATAATCAACCAATTATTTAAAACATTCAAATAAAATAAAATAAAATGTTGGTTTCCAAATAAATTTTTTAAAAATAAATTGTAATCAACTAAAATAATTTTGGCCAAACATATACAAAAATAGATCACATCACTCACACTTTTTAACTATACAAGTAACTTAAGGGGACAAGGAATAAAATCATATCAATTACCTACTATAGGTTTGAGGTATTTCAAATACCTCCCAAAGGTATGAGGAACACTATCTCTTACCTCTTATAGGTAAGAAAATACCTATAAATTACCTCTTACAGGTAGAGTAATAAATGCACATCACCATATGTAATATTGCCACAATGCATATCAAATACATAACTACCATACATAGGATTTTATTATTATGTGTTTGTATTTCGGCCTATCAAATCCAAAAACCAACCCCTACAATCCAAAAAAATTCTTGGTACTATTGAGCCCATTCAAACTGGTTTGAAACTAAGTATTTTAGCCTAAAAAGGAAGATTTTCCATAACTAAATGATAAAATTTATCTGAAAACGTCATGAAAATAGTAAAGACACCTTCAGATATATTCAAATATATGACTTTAAGGCCAAATTTTAATGACTTAAAAATGTCATTTAAGGCAATTATAAGTGTGATAAGGCCCCTTTTATAACTCACAGATGCCAATTTATTAGTTTAAAAGCATGAATACACACACACACACACACACATGTAATATACTTTTGGTATTATCCTCATGAAATTAATTTGACATTTCATCTCTTAAGTTTCCAATAAAAGGCTAAAAAGAAGCTATTTTATTTATTTTACAAGAAGTATGGATCTGTACAAAATTCCATAAGGTGGGGATCTAAACTAGGAAGAACAAGGAATATCAGGTATTCATGAAGAATTTTAGGGTAATTAGATGTATTACAAGACCTAAATTGGTCTCTTTTTGTCAAGTGGTTCCTTTCCACATAGAGATAGGCTTGTAGGATTGATGTTGGTATGGATTGGAGAAAAAATGTACATGTATCAATTTTTTGCCAAAGAAATTAGACTCAAAGGTATTATTGATGGGTAAAGTGGTTATATAATTGTTCTATCCTCCCTCATGAATCATTCATTTAAAATTCAATTAATTTCTATAGTTTTGCATCCATGAAGGGAACCAATTTTCTTCAAGTTCTCCCCATTAGGGCATCATTTCAAGAAAATTCTTATTTATGGAGATTCTAAGGAACATAATCTACCTTCCCATGATATTATCTAGGTCTTTTTCATTTGTGTTAGTGTTAAAAAAATAATATTTGACAAGAAGAGTTTATTCTATATTCTACATGCTTAAAGAGGAATTATACAGTCATGGAGAGAGAAGGCAACATCAAGCTTTATTGAATTTGTGTTTGTATGTCTGCTTCATGTTTTTTGTGTTCTCTAATTAGAATTATCATAATATCTCTATGTTCATATAAAAATATCATGGATATGATCTCAAGCATCACCAAGAAATCTGAGTTTAACATTTTTGAAGGTTTTTTAGCACATTTTAAAGTTTTATCAAAAACCTATGTTTCATTTTTAGCCTCTTTCCCTCCTCTAATAGCATCCAACTTGATATATGTAGTAGAGGGTAGGTATATTATTGTATATAACTCTTTAACCTAATCCTTTTCATTCTCTTAATGCTTTTTTTCACCTTCAGGTCATTTAATTTCAATCTCACTATCATACACTACCTATATCATGTAGTTTGGCTTATTTTATACCTTCCATCCATGGTTTCCATTCCCCATTCATGTCATCACCCCTTCCATCTATCTCCACACCATGAATCCATCTCAAGGAAAATCCAAAGCATTATAAGGTCTATCTTTGTTATGGATACTCAAACAATAAAGTGTATAAGCAAGTAAAGAACCCACAGTCATGAGCCTTTTAATGGAGATTATAAGCCACGATAGTTTGAGAGAGTTCCCTTTTTAAAGGTACAATATAAAATGACCTCATCAACCATAAAAGGGAGAGAACCAATGATATATTTAATGTTTTATGACTTCTCCAAGGCATGATTCAGTCTCCTTCCATACAATATGACATCATATAGCCACCTATAGGCCTGTCCTATCTAAATAAAGGCCTACTTGATAAGTTTAAGGACTCTTCTAGGATATTAGGCTTAATTGACCATCATATAGTCTTATAAATCATGAATATTGCTTATAATACATATTTATCTAGGTTATAAAATAAAAAGAAGCCTTGAAGGGCTTAATAAGAGGGAAAGTAACCTAAATTTAGTCCTAAGGATAGTTCCACATTTAATAAAGTTGGCTAATTCTCAAAAACCTTGAAGATATAGAACTTTTCAAGGAAGTTATAGTGTTTGTTCTTGATACTATTTGAAAATTTGAGGAGGTTTACACCTCTCATCACTTTCTAAAAGCTTAAAACACCTTCAACCTATTTATTTTCCATACAAAGCAACTACAATTACATAGGGTATAATAAAGCTATTCCATGCAAGTTGAGGATGCAATGTTAAATAGAAAGTTTCATGTTTATCTTCAATGTGAAAGGATGATTTAAATGACAAGGAATAAGAACCAACCAAGAATCACAATGTGATGGTGTCTTTACAAACTTATATAGTTATGTTTACCTTAAAAAGGTCACCTATAACAGATTGAGGACCTCTTAGAGTATGAAATACAAGTCAACATGTTCTAAACATTGGAAGTGGTACTATTTTAGCATTTTAGAGGTTTCTTATGTCAAGATTAATTGAATGAGATAAATAAAATCAAGATGATAGTCAAAATAATTAATATTATAAATTTTGTGAATAGATCAAAATGAAAAGGCATACCAATTTTCAAGGAAGGTTTATTAGGAGGTGATGACCTACAACCATCAACAATGAAGACATATAACTGCCAAGGAAAAGCCATAGTCAAAGGACTGATTGATAATATTATTATGATTCAAGGTACATAAGGGATACCAATTCAATAATTTCATATAAATTAGAGGTTTATAATCATTAAAAAAATAACTAGGGTATAAATCACCCTTAAATAGGCTTAATAACCCACAAATATAACCTACAATCAGCCAAATTTGAGTAACCTACATCCAAGTAGGTGAGCATGCTAGATGGAGAAATTAATGGAATATATACCATTTAAATAAGGAGGTGAGTCATAAGACATAATTGTGACATGGTAATATATCATAAATAGCTTATGATTAAATATATGATCATCACCTACATCTTGAGTCTGTACAAACATGAAACATAATCAAGCATTTAAAGGTAGGGTCTCTGATCAAAAGGATGAGATAGTTGATTATAGAAGAGTTGATGTTATAAAAAGGGGATAATTAAAGGTTTAAAATAGAATTAATACTATTAAGGGATAACTAAGGGTTTTAAATAACTTAAACAATCAAAGACATGGGAAAATTACACCTACAATCATCAAAGGAACACAAGATTCTCTTCATTTTTATACTAATTTGAGAACACATAGGTATCTAAGGAGGTAGCATGCTCAATAATAAATTTCATGAGAACCAAGATGATGTATGAAATAGATATCATGTTTAAAGTTGTCAAAACATTGGTATAGTTGTACACCCTATGTATATACATCTTCAGCCCTAATAGGTAGGCCTTTTTCCAAAATGATGAGTGTACAAAAATAGTGGTTCATATAGAACTTCGTGATGGTATAAAGTGTCCATATCAGAAGATGAAATTTAATGAGTTAAAATATGATATAAGGGAGTTTAAAGGACAAGATACAGTCATATCCATCATTCATAACTACCCACAACCCTAACAATATAGTAGAACTCCAAGAATGAACATAACGAGATCAAGCTAGTGTTGATAGAACATCAAATCACATATGGAATTATGATAAAAATTCATGGTAATTAGATTACTAGGACATGAAATTATTATCCCATTAAAGATTAAAAAATCAGATTTCTAACCTATTGTAACCTACAACTAACTATATCAGCATTTCTACATAGTCTCAAGGAGGTTTTATTAAGAAATCATCAAGTTATGAAGATAGAAAAACTATTTGGTAAGTGAGGTTGAGTTTAGATATCCAATTTTACATATTTAACCCATTCATATAATATAATTCATACATATGTTTGGACCACTACAATCCATATAGGACCTAGTCATATTAGCATATAGTCATATAAGGACTTTGACCTATCTCCAATCTAAAAGAGCATGATGGAAAGTAGTTTTCATCCTCTAAGGTTTTCATGATTTTAATGATTCATGGGAATAAATTTAGTGAACTAATAAAAAGATCAAATGTGATAAAATCCAAACACCCAGGCACTAATTCAATGGTCAATTCAAAGCATACATACATCCTCTTAAGAAATTAGGTTTCTAAACATGGAAAGGAATGAGATCTAAAGTATAAGTTTCATGATTTAGGTTAGTGAATAAAGTAAATAATGATGAAGATATCAACATAAAGTATGTATAATGGCTAAATAAGACTAATAAAGTCAAGTTCACCTCAGATTTACACCTATAACCCTCTTTGAAGGCAAGCCTATTTTTAATAATGAATAATGTTTGAGCAGTGGCCTAATTGAATAGTCACATGAGAATATGGGGTTTCATGAGACAAATTATGATGATATTATGTTTTTATAGCATGAAGGATTCATCTCAAACTAATGTTTGATTAGCATAAAATAAGAAGGTACACCTACAACTCATATGCATGGATTTTCTTCTAAGCACAATCATATGAGCAAATATGCATACAATACCTCTCAAAATAAGAAGTAAACATATGAAGATATATCAAGTAAATTAAATGAAAATTTTGCATCCCTATATAGTTAAAGGATACCAAGATGCTTCCAACTGAAGAAAGTTATAATACACAACTATTATACACATTTTTGATATTATAGAGGCCTAAAGACCTTGTCTTACATCCAAACATGTTATAAGAAGGGTGACAGATGGTTGAAAATAGTAAGATAGGACTGATGGTAGATAAATGAGTGTGAAATTGATTTTTAAATCTTCTATTTACCTTGAAATCATCTTCAACAAACATGATACACAATTAAAAGTATGCACTTAGTCAATGCATAAGAGACATTTTTGAGATAATTTTGAGATTTTTGGCATCTAAAGATGGAAATAAGACCTAAAATTTGGTAAACATAGTAATAATAACTTGGGTAATATTATATATAATTATCAAGGTCTCTTGACAAGTTAAATTTCCCATTGTTTTGACAAAGTCCCTTAATAATCTCAAAATAGTCACATTGGAGTAAGAAAAGGTTCTAGTGGGTTTCAATGTGAAATAGACACTTCTAAGTTCATTTAAGTATTTGAAAACTATGGGATGATTCTATTACATATTCATAATAAAATTCAATAGTGTACAAACTCCAAATCATATACAAACTATACCCTTGAGGGTTAAATTAAGCAAGCAAGCCCATAGGCTAAAAGGCAATTTTGGACCTATAAATAAAGAATATAATTAAATAGTAAGTTGATGGCATGGTAATTTTTTTATGATTATTACAATAATGTACAATCAATAGAGGAGTCATTTTCATCCCAAGGAGGAAATGTGAATCATGCAGTTTTAGACACCCATTCAAGC
The DNA here is from genome assembly GCA_037957365.1 of Torreya grandis. Taxonomy (NCBI): domain Eukaryota; kingdom Viridiplantae; phylum Streptophyta; class Pinopsida; order Cupressales; family Taxaceae; genus Torreya; species Torreya grandis. The sequence continues at coordinate 341,776 of JARHVA010004548.1, read as the reverse complement.
CACTTGGTCAAATGCTCGTATCCATCACAACATGAAGAGTTTGTAAAAACACTCTTAGCATGATTTTAGTACCCATTTTTAATTATAATTAATGAAAAAATTATTGTTTGATGTTTTTTTATTTATGAATAATCAGTAAAAGTGTAAGCATGTCCAAAATGCTATTAAACCCTATAGAAAACTTTCTTTCATGTGATATCTTCTCATATATTTTTCATTGGAACCCAATAATTTTAGGTATGTTTAGGGGGTATATGTAATACATATTAAATTAAATAATTTTGGGTTTAGAGGTCTATGATTCATGAATCATCATTAAGAAGATTCATCTCTGAAACCCTCCCAAACCCTCGTAGTGACCATTTTTGAGAAAATTTTATTTTATTTCCATAAAAACCTCATGGATAAACTTTTAAAATCTTTAAAAATAAATTAAAATAAAATATTATCATAGAAATGCCAATTTCTTATATGAAACTATGCAAATTAGGGCATAAATTAGGTTTTTTGGAGAAAAAACACAAAATATAAGGTAAAAGGCACTTTACATGAAATCCAATTCATGGATATTGGATCATAATACTTATTATTCATCATAAAATATTAATATGGTTATAAATATTCCTATAAGTTCCCTTACCAGCTCATTCAAAACAACTAGTATGCAAGAAAATGAGGCAAAATTGACCTAGTCAACTAGGGTGATTGAGTTGCAATAGTTTCTTCATCAAGAACACCTATCTCATGGTGTGAGGAGTTTTTAAATGTGTAATATTCATTATATATTTAGTTTTCATGGTTTTATTATAGGTTATAATGGATTTCAAATTGAAAATAAAGCTATTAGGCCTAATTGGTCTAGTAGGCCTATTTGATCAAACATCAAATAAGAAATTAGCATTGAAAGAGCTAGTCAAGTATTTCATGAGGAATATACATGACACATATATGTTTTTTAAATTAAAATATAATGAAAATTAAAATCCACAAGTTCTAATTCATGTAATCAAAGAGTTCACATGGAGTTAACTATTTTTGAAGACTAAATCACTTCAGTTAATTGTTTGACTAACTTCATGAATTTTTCATGGTCTTCATGCAAATTACAACTTATATTAACCTTAAAATCAATTAAAGTGGAGATAATAACCAAATATTTATCTATAATTCATGCATGAAATTTTTTGAGTAACTCAAGAAGGGCCCACCTCTTTTTTTAATGCCAAAGGGAGTTTCATGCAAGATTTTCAACAAAAGGAGATTTATTAAAGAATTTAATATAAATTTGTAATTGAAGTTTTAATTGATATAAAGTGAGGTTTAAATTTTATTCCCTCTTGTATCCCAATATGTTGGTTTTTCATATTCTACACTTTTATATAATCATGATTTCAATTCAATTTTGGGATCCCTCTCTTGGGCATGATCTAACTATGCTATGATTGAGCTTTGTAACCTTTTTAGATGAATAAAATGATTGTTTCTATATTACATTACTCTAGTATAGTATTTTTATGTTAGTTTATTTAAACATGTGGTATTAGTTTCTCCCTTTTAGCTCCTAATCTCACCTAGTTACTAATAAGTTAACTTATGCGTGTTATGTTTTAATGTTTGATGTCATTTGATTGAGTGAAAAATGGATATAAGTGACTAGCTAGTGCCTTGAATCAAACCTATTACATAATTTTCCTTAATACTTGATCAAATAATATAATATCTACATGAAATACTGACACATAGGAGTCATTTTGAGTTGTAGATTCAATAATTTGCTTATCTTATCAGTGTTTTAGGAGCTCAAATAAAGTGGATGAACCAACAATATAGATGTATCACCAAAAATAAAATTAGATTTCCCTTTGAGTATATCTATAACCCTTTTCATCCTTATTTTTTTTAGGTTTTAATGGTACTGAGAAAAGCTATACATCAGAGGAACTAGCATCATCAAAACTAGAGGTCTAGTCTAAGTTTAGGTGTCCCACACCTCAAATCATTCCAATGTTAGGATAGGTTTGAAAGATTTTTAGAGAAATCTATCAATACTTCAATCAAGGTGATATATGGGTTGATAATAGTTCTATTGTGCCTAATGGGACACAAATATAATTATTATAATACATAGATTACAACATATTGGTCTTTAAAAGTAGTTTTATGTACTCTTATGGTCCTTATATCAGAGGTAAAAATAATTTTTGTTTAAAATTCAGTTGATTTTTATGTGTTTTTAGGCTATAGAAAAATATAGAGGAAAATTCTATCATTCATCTCCTTATCAATAGTTCTATTATGATCCATATGCATCTTGTCCTCATCCAAATGAGTAATACCCATTCCAAGATCAACCACCCTTCCAAAACTCACTAAATTTTCATTATGAGATAGAGGAGATGAAGAGGGTAAACTAAATGATTACTAAAGATATATTATCCTAATAATAAGATAAATTAGGTAACCAATCCCAATAATAAAATTAAATACCTCATGTTGTCCCATATCAATATCTATGGATTCCAATTTCATCTCAACAAGAAATTTCCCAAATCATTCCTCAAGCCATAACACCTTCAGTACAAGAGGTTCCTAAACCCAAGTTTCCAACTCAGAATCAAATACAATAGTCAAATGTTATTTTATAAAGTAATAAAGAACTCATTCAACCCACACCCTTCCATCTTCAAGATACCAAGGCCTTCCATTCATGGAAAACTATTCAAAGAAATATGCAGAGAGAGGAGGTGAAGGTGATCTAGGAGGATTATCTCTATGGATAAAATCAGGTATCTATAGTAACTTATTTTGACCTTTCTAATCTTATTGAACACTTTCAGGGATCTACCATGCCAATTATTGAGAAGGAGCCTCTCCTTTCTAAATAAATTGAATAAGATGCAACTAAGGGGATAAGAAATAAAGGTGACTTGAATCATCAAGAAGAATAAATCATTATTGGGATACCACTTGGCAAGGATAAGCATGATTTAATATTTTATGATGCTAAAGAAAATGAGTTATAGGAGGTTTCTAAATAAATTATAGTAGCTGATAAAAATCAAGTACAAATAACTCTTTCTATAGAAGATATACATGAAGAGCACTCACATAGAGACATTGCTGAGATGGAGAATATTCTTGAAGAAGATGATCATTAGCAAGAGCTATTCCATGATTTACTGAATGAAATTGAAGAGCTTGAGATGATCTATTTGGATGATGAAATAGGATATTAGGTTGATTCATTTGAGGATTTGACCAATGTTTTAGAGATTTAGTAAGGTAATACTAGTTAAGGATTTCAAGGCAACATGAATTGGAGCTTGATTGGATAGATGTGATTCCATTCTCTATAGAAGATGAAGATGAAACAAGTGTAGTAGATCAATAACCTTCATATGACTCTACCAAAATGTTGTAAATGTGTGATCAACATGTTTCAAATGGTAAGGATGCAAATGAATTTCATGTCCTTTCAATTGGTCATGATGAAATGGCCTTTTGGGATGATTTGGAGGGTTTTTTTTCAAAGTTTTATAGTCCATATCCACCCCATATGGAGATTTAAGAATGTCTTGTAAAAATTACTATTTCATATATTAATCAAGAAGATATTAATTACATATTTCATCCACGTCTAAAACCTATCAAAATTTTAAATATCTTAGAAGGCCATTACCTAAAATGAAGCATAATAAAGACACAAATTCAAACACATCAGTTGATTAGCCACTATACTCATTGAATCAAAATGTGAAAAATCATGATCAACCTATGAATGAGGTAGAGTTATAATTTTTGATTCAAGAAAAAATAATATGGGCAAAGGATGATTGGGTCTTGGATATATATCTTCAATACATGTACCTAAAAATAGAAGTAAGAGGCCCAAAATCATGAAGAAGACTTGAGAATCCAATTGGTTTTAGTTACAGAAGAGAGATATCAAGAGATGGAAAATACGTTTTAATGTTTATTGGTGGATAGTCTAGATTTCCATTTGATTTTGGAGTAAATTTTTTTACTCTAGTTTAGTTTTTCAAGTTTTTTTTTGTTTTAATAAGTGAATAACACAAGCACTAGTCTGCTTCCCTTTTGTTATGCTTATCCTATTTTCCTCTTTCCTCAGGTTAATTGTCATTATTTTCTTTTTTATTTGTTGTTTCCATTTAGTCTTGTTGTGTCACAATCAAAATAGGTGTTACAGAGTGTAAAAGAGTCTATCTAACATCCAAAGAGTCATCAAGTCAAAGTTGTTATGCTTTAATTTTCCATTATCATGTGAAGTTTGACGATTTCTTTTAGCCAAATATCTAGCCAACCCTATGATTCACCATAAATGTTAGTAATTTAGATTTTCAAGGCCATATACCAACACATACAATCCAAAACTTTCCCTAGTACTGTTGATCCCCTTCAAACTAGTCTGAAACTCAATATTTTGGCATAAAAAGGAAGATTTTCCATCTCTACATGATTAAATTAGTCTCAAAATGTCATGAAACTAGTTAATATACCTTTATATATATTCAAATATATTAATTTAGCTTAAATAAAAAGTTTCATGACTTAAAAAGGTCATTTAAGGTAATTATAAGTGTGAAAAAGACCTTTTCTAGCTCACACATGCCAATTTCTTAAATTAAAATAATGGAAACACTTTATTTCTTGTTTTTTATGTAATAGACTCATGGTATTCTCATCATGAACCTAATTTTGTGGTTCATAGCTTTAGTTTCCAATAAAAGGCTAAAAAGAAGCTATTTCATTCATTTTACAAGGAAAAATATGGATCCATATAGAATTATATATAGTGGAGGTCTGAACTAAGAATATCATGGTATAGTAGGTCTTCATGAAGGATTTGGAGGTAATTAGATGTTGTAAAATCCATAAAATGGTCTTTTCTTATCAAGTGGTTCTTTTATACTTAGATATAGGCTTGAAGGTTTCATGTTGGTATGGATTGGACATAGAAGGTACAGATTTGAATTTTTGGTAAAAGAAAGTAGATTTAAAGGGATCTTTATGGATCAAGTGTTTCTTGAATTTTTCTCTCCTCCCTCATGAAACATTAATTTTAGATTAGGCTAATTTATATATTTTTGCATCCATTAAGGAAAATTTTTTTCTTTAGGTTCTCCTCACCATGACATCATTTTAGGAAAACTCTAGTTTGTTGAGATTCTTAGGAACCTAATATACCCTCCCTAGAAATTCTATAGGACCTTTTCACATGTGTGAGGGTAAAATAAAGGAGATTTGATCAAAGGAATTTAATTATACAGTCTACATCATTAAAGAGGAATTTTATGATCATGGAGAGAGAAGGCAACATCAAGTATTCTTGAATTTGTGTTTACAGGGTCTCCATGTCTTTTGTGCTCTCCAAGTAAAATTAAGTGAAGTTTTCCAAGTTTAATATAAAAATATCATGGATATTCTCTCAAGCATCACCAATAAAGACTAATTTAGCATTTTTAAATGTTTTTTTAATCACATTTAAAGGTTTTAGCAAAAACCTATGTTTCATTTTCAACCTCTTTCCCTCCTCCAATAGCCTCCAAATTTATATATGTAGTGGAGGTTAGGTATATGCTTGTATATGAATCTTCAAGCTAAAGCTTATCACACTAATAGTGTTTTTTTTCACCTTCATCTCATTCAATTTCAATCTCACCATCATACACTACCTATAACCTATGGTTTGGCTTCTTTTACACCTTGCATTCATGGTTTCTATTCCCCATTCATGTCATCATCCCTTTCATCCATATCCATAGCATTAATCCATATAAAGGAGAAGAAAAATCATTATAAGGTCCATATTGGTTATTTTTATTCAAAAAAACAAGTGTATAGCTTATCAAATCACCCACAATCATGAACCTTTACATGGAGATTATAAGCCAAGATAGTTTGAGAGAGTGCCTATTTTTAAGGTTCATTCTCAAATGACCTCAACAACCATAGAAGGGATAAAAGAAATGATATATTTCATGTTTGATGACCTCTCCAAGGCCTAATTTAGTCTCCTTTTGTATAATATAACATCATATAGCCACCTATAGACCTATCGTATCTCAAGGAAGGCCTACTTGACAAGTTTAAGGACTATTCTAGGCTATTAGGCTTAATTAACCATAATAAAGTCTTAGAAAGCATGAGGATTACATAGACAACATATGTAGCTAAGGTATAAAATAAAATAAATCCTTAAACGGATTAAGAAGAGGGAAAATAATCTACAACTAGTCCTAGGGATAGTACCACAGTCAAGAAAGTGGGCTAATTTTTAAAAACCTTGAAGATACAAATTTTTTAAAGGAAGTTATTAGATTTTTTCTTAATACTATTTGAAAAGTTAAGAAGGCTTTGCACCTCTTGTCAATTTTTTATATATACAAAAACCTTCAACCCTCTTCATAGTTTCTAAAAATAAACTACAATCACATAGAGTACATTTAAGCTAGTTAATGCAAGTTGAGGATGCAATGCTATATAGGAGGTTTCATGTTTACTTTCAATGCAAAAGGATTCTTCAAATGAAAAGGAATAAGAACCCACCAAAAATCACAATGTGAGGGTGTCTTAACAAAATTATATAGTTAGGTTTACTTAAAAAAGGTCACCTATAATATATTGAGGTCCTCTTAGAGTGTGAATTATAATTCAATAGGTTATAAACAGTGGAAGTGGTACTATTTTGGTAGATTAGAGGTTTTTTGTGGCAAGATGAATTGAATGAGATAAAGAACATCAAGATGATAGTAAACAGAATTGATATTATAAATTTAATGAATGGATCAAAAGGAAAAGGCATACCAAGTTTCAAGGAAGTTTTAATAGGAGGAGGTGTTGAACTACAACCATCAATAATGAAGACCAACAACTACCAAGGAAAGTCCATAGTTAAAGTGGTTATTGATACAATTAGTATGATTTAAGGGACATAAAGGATAACACTTCAAGAATTTGGTAGAATTTATATGGTGATCATAATTCAAGATACATATAGGTTATAAATCATTTAAAACCATAAATAGGGATAATAAGCCACAAATGTAACCTACAGTTAGCCAAATTTGAGTAACCTACATCCAAGTAGGTGAACATGCTCGATGGAGACCTTAATGGAATATAAAACATTTCAATAAGGATGTGAGTCATAAGAAATAATTGTGACATGGTCATGTATCATAAACACTTTATGACTAAACATAACATCATCACCTACATCCCTAGTCTTTATAAGCATGAAACACAGTCAAGCACTTAAATGCAAGGTTTGTGATCAAAAGGATGAGAGTTGATTATAAAAGAGCTGATGTTATCAAAAGGGGATAATTGAATTTTTTAAATAGCATGAATGTTATCAAGGGATAATTTAGGGTTTTAAAGTAAATAAATAGTCAAATACATGGGAAAAGTATACCTATGATCATCAAGGGAACACAAGCTTATCTTATTTTTGTACTAATTTGAGAACACAAAGGTCACTTAGGAGGTAGCATGATCAGGAAGAAATATCATGAGTACCAAGATGATATATGAATTATAGTTCATGTTTAAAGTATTAAAAATAATGCTATAGTCATACCCCTTATGGATAGACATATTTAGCCCTAATAGGCAGGCCTTTCTCCAAAATGAGGAGTGTGCAAACATAGTGGTTGAAATGGAACTTCATGATGGTATAAAGTTTCCATTTAATAAGATAAACTTTAATGAGGTCAAAGAGGATCTAATGGAGTTTCATGGACAAGATAAAGTCATATCCATCATTGATGACTACCTACATCCCTAGCAATTTAGGTAGATCTATAAGAATGAAGATAATGAGATTAGGCTAGTCCTGATAGAGCATCATATCACATATGGACTTACGATAACAAGTCATGGTAATTATATTAATAGGCCATGAAATTATTATCCCAAGAAAGACTAAAATTTCATATTTTTAATCTATTATAACCTACAACTAATTGTATGGGTGTTCTTACACAATCTCAAGGAGTTTTTTTAAGAAATCATCAAGTTATGAAGGTAGACAAGTTTTTTGGTAAATGAGGTTGAGTTAAATTATAAAATTGTATATATTTAAATCCTTCAAATCTTATGCATCATATAAATATTTTGACCACTAAAATCTAGATAAGACCTAGTCAAATCACCATATAGTCATATAAGGACTTTAAACTATCTCCAATCTACAAGAACATGATGGCAAAGATTTTTCATCCTCTAAGGTTTTCATGGTTGGAATGATTTATGGGAAAAATTTTAGTGAAATCATGTAAATATCAAATGTGATAAACTCCAAACACCTGAGCACTCATTTAATGGTCAATTTAAAGCATACCTATAGTATCATAAGTAGTCATGTGTCTAAACATGGAAAGGAATGGGATATAAAGTATAAAGATTAGTTTCATGATTCATGTTAGTGAATCAAGTAGATAATCATGAATAGATCAACATAAATCATGAAAAAGGGATAAATAAGATTGCTATAGTCAAGTTCACCTTAGACCTACACCTACAACCATCTTAGAAGGTAAGCTTATTTTCAAGAATGAAGAATGTTTAAGTAATGGCATAATTTAATAGTCACTTGAGAAAATGGGGTTTCATGAGACAAATGTGGATGAAATGATGTTTTTTGAGGATGAAGGAGTCATATCAAACTACGATTTGATCAAGATCAAACAAAAGGTACACGTATAGCTCATATGCATGGATTTTATTCTAAGCACAATCATATGAGCAAATATCCATATAAGACCTCTCAAATCAAGAAGTAAACATATGAAGATATCTAAAGTAAATTAGATGAAAATTTGGAATTCATAGATATTTCAAGGCTACCAATATTCTTCCAACTCAAGAAAGTGATAGTACATAGTTATTGTATGGCTTTTTGATAGTATAAATGCCTAAAGACCTTATTTTAGGTAAAAACATGTTAGAGGAAGGGTGAGAGATATTTGAAAACAATAATAGAGGACTGATGGGAGATAAATGAGTGTTAAATTTATCTTGAAATATTATATTTCCCATTAAATAATCTCTAACAAGCATGATACATAGTCAAAAGTACGCTCTCAGTCAACACATAAGAGTTGTTTTTTACATAAATTTAATGATTTTGGCATATAAAGGTGGAATTAAGATTTTAAATTTGGTAAAAATGGTAATAATTACTTGGGGAATCTTAAATTTCATTCTCAAGGTCTATTTAAAAGTGAAAGTGTCTACTATTTTGACACAATGCCCTATTAGTCTTAAGACATTCACATTCGAGTAAGGAGAGGTTATAGTGGGTTTCAAGATGAAACAAATACTTAAAAGTTTATATAAGTGTTTTAAAAACATGGGATGATGTTATTACATATTCATATAACATTTAAATAGTTTACAAAATCTAAATCATATGCAAATCATGCCCTTGAGGGCTAAATCAAAAAAGTAGGCATATAGGCTAAATGGTAATTTTGGACCTATCAAGAAAGAAGACACATATAGAGTGATTTTATGGAATGTTAAAAGTACAATGAAGATAATTTAAAAAATGGAAAATCAATTGAGGATTCATTTTCATCCCAAGGAAATTCAAATTCTATAGTTCTAGACACCCACTTAAGCCACCTGATCAAATGCTTGTATCTTTCACCATGTGAGAGTTTGGCCAAATTATTTTATCATAATTTAAATACACATATGTAATTATAATTCATGAAAAAATTATTTTGGTTTAGGTGATGTGCTTGATGAACAATCACTAAGAGCATAAGCATGGCCAAAATGCTTATAAACCCTATAGGCAAATTTCCTTCACATGGTATCTTCTCATATGTTTTACATGGGAACCTAATATTTTTAGGGATGTTAAGGAGGTTTGTATACTAAATATTCATGTCAAGAAGTTTGGTTTTGGAGGTAATTTATAAATTAATCATCAATATGAATATTCATCTCTAAAACCCTCCCAAACCCTCATAGTGACTAGTTTTGAGAAAAGTTGATTTTCCTGACAACAAAAACTCATGGATAAAATTGAAACCTCTTTAAACATCAAGTAAACTTAGAGATGATCCTATAAATGCCATTTTTCTATATTTAACTATATATATGATGGTATAAATCAAATTTTTGGATAAAAAAACATAAAAGATGAGGTACAAGATAGTTTACATGAAATATAATTCATGGAGATTGAATCATGAGACTTGTTTTTCATCTTATAATATTTATATTGTTATAAATATGCATAGAAGTTCCATTACCATATCATCCAAAATATCCAGTCTATATGAAACTGAGGTATAATTAACCTAGTCAACCATGGTGACTAAGTTGCAAGAGTTTCTTCATCAAGAACACATATCTCATGGTGTGAGAAGTTTTAAAAGGTATAATATTCATTTTATTTTTAGGTTTCATGGTTTAATTTCGAGTTATAATGGATTTAAAATTCAAAAGAAGGCTACTAAGACTAATTGGCCTATTTAATCAAACATCAAAGACAAAATTATAATTAACAGGGATAATAAAGTATTTAATGAGGAATATCCATGAAAAATATATATTGTTTAAATGAATATATCATGAAATTTCAAATCCACAAGTGCTAATTCATGGAATCAAAGGGTTCACGTAGAGTTAACTAGTCTTGAAGACCAAATCACTTCAGTGGATTGTTTGACTATCTTTATGCATATTTCATGATCTTCATTTAAAGGACTTCTATTTAACTTTAAATCACTTCAAGTGGAGATAGTAACCAAATATTGGCATACAATTCATGCATGAAGAATATTGAGTAACTCATGAAGGGCCCACCTATTTTTCCAATGCCAAAGGGAGCTTCATGCAAGATTTTCAACAAAAGGAGATCTATTAAAGAATTTAATATAAATTTGTAATTGAATTTTGACTTTAAATGAAGTGAATTTGAAAATTTATTCCATATTGTATGCCAATCTTTTGGATTTCTATTTTTCACACTTCTATATATTCAAGATTTCAAGCCAATTTTGGGATCCCTCTCTTGAGCATGATCTAACTCTACCAAGATTGATATTTGTAACCTTTTGAGATGAAGAAAATGACTATTTTTAGATTCCATTAATCTAGTATAATGTGTATATATTAGTTTATTTGAATATGTGGTAGTATTTCCTCCCTTTCAAGTCCTGATCTCACCATATTACTAGTAATATAACTTATGCAAGTCATGTTCTAGTGTTTGAAGTCATTTGACTAAGCTCGCAGTGGATTTAGTAGACTAGTTAGTGCCTTGAATCTAGCCTATTTCATCATTTCCCTTAGGATTTGATTAACTGATAAAACCTCTACATGAAATATTGATGCATAGGAGTCATTTTTGGTTGAAGATTCAATCATTTTCTTGACTTATCAATGTTTTATGATCTCAAATAGAGTGGATGAACCAACAATATAGGTTGTGTTTTATCCACCATCCCATTCTTTCCATAGAAAATGGGGACCCAATTTTTTCATACTATGGTATTGACTTTGACCTCCTCATTCTATATGTTTATCTAGGATTGATTATTGTCTTTTTTAATAATTTAGAAAAGTAACATTAGCACCATGTTTTCATAGATTAACCTTGTTAATAATTTTTGAGAGTCTTTATTGGGGTTTATGTTCTCAAACTTATTTTTTTGGGATTTTAATCTTCAAAATTTTTGTTTCATATAAACTAATCTTCAAGATAATTACATCAAACATTTTTCCACAATAATTTCCCCATGAAAATTCCCCACAAAAAATTATTCAAAGAAATTTACTTTATTAAATTTGTCCTTTTTTGGCTTTTTTCTATCAAAAATTATATCTACCAAAGTTTTCTCTTCATAGCATTTTTCTTGTAATAATTTTTGTAAAACAATTTTTTCATAAACCAATTCTTTCATGTTTTTTTCAATGTAATTATCTTTGAAGGGGACATTATTATTGACATTTTGTCTAAAATAATTACCCTGATGAAATTGGGTCTACAGGATTTTTTGCCATGGGCATTTTACCTAATGAAATAGACCTAATGTTCAGCCTTATTGAAATTACCCTTTAGGTCTTTTGTCAAAATAAATTTTCCCTATGAAGTATATCCTTCAGGAATTTTTTCTATGAAGTAGACCCTTCATCCTTTTTGCAATTACCTTTCAGGCTTTTTGTCAAAGGCTAATTCATTCAGACTTTGTGTTTTCAAACATTTTGTTTGACATAATTGGGTCTTTAAAATATGTGTCTTAGACATTTTGTCTGATTAAAATGACCCTTAAAACTTTTAGAATTACCATTCAACCTTTATGTCTTAGATATTTTTTTGACAAAAATATACATTATTCAAATGTTTTTCCATGTGTATTTTTCCCAAAAAATAAGACTTTTCAAGATAATTGCTTTGGATATTTTGTTTGAAATAATTTTCCCAATTAAATACATCCATAAAATAAAAAGGATGCAACAATTCTACTTCACAAAATGTCAAAACAATGCCCTACTGCAAAGATCAATAGACCAAAAAACCCATGAAATTTCCAAGTGTCACCCCTACATCAAGAACTTTATTATACATATATGATAAGTCATTATACATTTATGTTTGTATGAGTGACTATAAAATTGACAAGTGTTAAGTTCATGGGAGTCAAAATGTCAAGAATCGAGATGTATGGTGTGTGTCAACTCATGTACCGAAGATCTAATAGTGTGAGATTGACATAGACATTCTAAAGGTCCTAGAATAGGTAAAAATCCTCCAGATGACATGAATACATTTGAGATATGAATATGAGGTACATAGAGATCCCACAGAGCTATCAAGTGGCACACTTGCATCCAATCTTGTATAAAATCAATGGTGTGAGTACTAGGTAGACTTTTCAAAGATCTAGACTCAGTGAGAGGCAAAGGCAATATGTAATGGATAGTTATTTTAAGTCACAATTTCACTGGTTCTAGAGCATTGGTAAAGTGATACTCATTTTTGACATAGTTATGAGTTCCATTTGAAGGTGGCTAATCTGAAAATATTCAATAGGTTGTGCATGAACAATTCTATAAATGGTGTATACATTTGTTATTTTTCATGTATTTCAAGATATAATTGTAGAAGCTACCTTTGTATTGATTTTGTGAAGGCTATTTTAAATTGATAACTATAATTAAACTCTTATACAGTGTTAGATCACAACTAAAACTCAAGTTTTGACTATCACATGTAACGACCTTACATGAACTTAGAGGTTGAGGTGATCCCTTCCATAAGTCTATATAAAAAAAATTGTAATCTAACTTGGATTTTTGTCAAAAAATTGGTTGAATATAGGATCAACATCAATTTTTATCATCAGTGAATGTTTCTTTTTATTCAATTTATAATTTATATGTAATTAGTTATTAATTTCTTTGGTTATATTTTTCAATAATCTTTAGTGTGAAAAAGATATGAATGGATTATTAATTATTTTAATTGATATACTAATATTTAGATGTGAAATAATTATTGAAATATTTGTAAATATATTGATTAGGATAGTTAAGTTAAAATTTATTCATAATTCTAACTATGCATGAGTGATTTATTTGATGTAGTTTTTTGTGTGTGTGCAACAACTACCTCAGATAATTCACTAGCCCAAGCCATAATATCTTGAGTAAGAGTTTGAAATAGCTTACCTAAATAGATAAAAATTTGTTTGAGTCTTTTTAATTTACTTCATTAGTATTTATTTATACTTCATAGTCATGTCTAATTATATCTGTGTAATTACTACTAGAAATAGGCATAGATTCTAAGAGCACTTACCCTTGTAGAAACTAGCTAGGGAAGTGATTCCTTAAAACCACATAAGCTTTATTTTATGCCTTACCCTTCCTTTTTGATTTTTTTTTGAGACCTATACACTCTAGATTAGAATCTATCCACCCATCCAAATCACATAGAGATTCACTCCCTTTTAGGGACCATACTTCCATCTAAAAACCTTATCAATAACCTACATGCCCTAACAACTACTCCATCAATAGGTTGTCAAAGGATACATACCTATAACTCATACCTTAGAGTGGATTTTACCTTCATTGAGATCCTAAAATGATAGAGTCTACCTCATTGAGCTATGGTGTGCATAAAACTTGCATAAATAGTCTAAATTAGTGATAAAAAGAGGGCAGAAGACTAGATAATAGTAGTTATTCTTTGCATAAAGTTATACTGGAGTCACCCAAGAGAGTGACCAAATCTAATTCCTAGGCTAGTTTTCTAGTCTCACCCCTGACAAATCATAAGAGACCTAGAATAGTGTTAATAGTCCTAGTTTAGAATAATCTACCTCCTTCAGTAGGGAAGCCCTTAATAATAAGGAACCTCTTACCTATTAATCAACCAATGTCTTAGCCCTAGTTATTTGGATCTATTACTTCCATCCCAAGAAACATGAATGGCTTTCCTCAAAATCCAAAAAATTACCTACCTTCTTTTATTCCTATAGGAGCAAGGACAATAGAGGAACATATTAGATCATTTAAAGATGTATTAAGGCTAATGAATTTTGTCCATGAAGATGTTTCATGTATATTATTCATTTTTATTTTAATGTATGCTACTTATTATTTGTTTTAAATCTAACAAAAAATTCCATCCCTTCTTGGGATGAATGTCAAACAACTTTTCTTGCACATTTTGGACAGGTCACCAATCTTAGTTTGGTATACCAACACTTTAGTAGCATGAGGAGAAAACCCATTGAGCCAATCCATTATTTTAATGTAAGGTTCCAAAATATGTACAAATAGTTGATCTCATGGTATAAACTAGATGATCCATTAGCATTAGATATGTATAAAAATGCCCTGGACCCAATCATTACCATGTTCTTGAGAAGAGTAATCACTGCCAATAATTTTGTGTTAGCATATGAAGAGGTTATCAATATAGATAGGCAACTCAATCCCTAGACACATATAGTACCTAATGTTAGTAATGGATTTATAACACTCAATCTAGTACCATTTATGAAGAAAAATCTTCCTACATTCAATAAAAATCAATTGTACACACTGCCTCGTTTAACACGGATAACATAGCCAAATTTTAACTTCTTGAACATTCATATGACAAGTAATGGTTATTATCAAAATCAAAAAGTAGGTACACTTTCCAATTATATTTTATAAGGTATGAATTCCATGGCAAAATTGGATTCTATCTAAAAGATGGTTTAAAAGTTGAGAAACAACTTCTTAAATATGTAAAGAAACATGGGCAATGCCAATGACCTAACTAGTAATCAGAATGTTAGATTTTTAAGATATATCTGACCATTTAACAAACCTAAGGAGTCTAATAAGCTCCTAGATATCAACATAGTATAAATGTCTCTTTCCAATTCATTCATAATCCATAATACTTTTGATCATGATGATCTTAACTATGTTGAATTTTTCATAGCATTTAAAATCTTTCAAAGAGAGGTGGTTAGAAAAGATCATATACATAATCCACTTGAGCATCATTTGGATCCTATCTCCTCAAGTACCACTATGTTCTTCTAAACTCATGAGTTTATCTTCCTAGGTGAAGATGATAATGAATCAAAACATAATATGGATGAAGATCATGCTTTCCAATAGTTCCAAAGAGGTGCATACAATCTATGGAATAAGTAGTCAGTTACAACATCAAATCCTCCAAATACCATGATGATTCTTCTTAATATTAAAGTATAAAATAATCCATACCCTCCAAATAGCAATGATTAGCCATAGATTAAGGAGGAACCAAATAAAGAAAGATAAAACATTGTGGAGGATATGAAGAAGATCAAGGCAAATATAACTCTTCATTAGTTAGCTAGGATCCTCAAATAGAAGGAACTACTATGGAAGTTGATTACTAGAAAATCTCCTATGAAAATAACTAAATCATGTAAAGACAAAGAAAAAGTTGTTTATTCCAACATCATCTACAAGAGTAAGCCAAAATTTCCTCCATTATTAATGACTATCTATGTATTGGGTAAGCATATTCATAACTATTTAGTTGATTCTAGAGCATCTACAACTATCATTCCAACATCCATCTGTTAGAAGTTTGGTCTCACTCCAAGCCCCTTAAAGAGAATGGTTTCTCAATTTGATAAAAGAATAGTATCAGTAGTTGGAGAATTGACCAATGTGCACATTCAAGTCACATTTGAATCATGATTCTAGATGAATTTTTATATTCTCATGGTAGACATCATGTAGTTTTTTAGTGGTCAATCTTTGTTAATCTATAAATATTTTATTTTTCAATGTCAACATTTGGTGATTTTTTTGGAGTGGCAAATAGGGTAGGATCACCTAAATTTTTGGGGTCAAACATAATTTTGAGGATGGGTTCATTTACATTTGAATATAAATTTTCTCATATAAACGTAATTCATAAATACCTTAAAATCCAATCTATAATAATTTACCACCTACCATTAGGTGACTTTAATAATTTTTTGGTGGTTTATATTTTAGGTCTTACGAGGGCTTTAAGAATCAATAGTTCCTAACAAGGTATGTAATGATTTTTTAATAATATATATTTTTAGTATTTCTTAACTATAATTACATTTATTTATCTTTAAGTGACATCATATTAATTAAACATTAGGGCATCATATGGTAACCTATGGGCATCTAATGACATCTTATGAGTGTAGGCACTTGATGGTAGCTTATATGCACTTGACTATAAACTACTAGTATCCAATAGGATCATGTCGGTGAATGATGGTAGGATGTGGGAAGAATAAGGTAGGATGTATATGAGTTAATTATGATAGCCTAATGTTGTCCACTCATAGATTGTCAATGATCACTCATAGACTAGCAATACTGACCCATAATCTACAAGCATATATCAGAAGTTTATGGGTGGGCACTAGAAATATATATGTGAGCACTAGTTATCTATAGTTAGATGATGGTAGGATATATTTAGTCACCCATAATCTACCATCATTCACCTATATGCTACCATCAAATTTTGGTAGACTCTAATCAAGTATCATTAGGCTATCATTGGGTGCTCACAATCATAGGATACCATTAGATGCCCATAGGATACCATAAAATGCCTTCATGTCTACACTTCTTTGGCATTCATCTATATTTTCATGATATTTAGTTGAACTTGGTAGGCCTTATGTGACTTACTACATGGCATCACATGATTTTCTTGTGTAATGATACACCTTCTAAACTAATTCACCACCATTACAAATTTTATTCACCTTGAGACCATGAATTTTTTTATATGGTCCACTAAAATGAACCCTATTATACATACCAAAAGTCTATGAATTGATACTGATTAGGGATTGGTCTAAAACACTCAATGGATATCTCTTTATAGACTTCTCTCATATCTAGTTACCATGGAGAGGAATTGTAAATCAAATAAAATTTGATAATGAGCCAAAAATGAAGTATCCCATTACAGAGTATGATATCAACAATGAAGAGGTAAAGTATGAATCTCCTAGACTTGGTATTTATACATTTACTACTCAAATTAATGTATGAAATCTAGAACTTGAAAGATTAAATTAGTTGTGGACTATACACTTTGATGATACTACATCTAAGTAAGGATCATGTGTAGGTATCAAGATAATTGATCCAAAAGGTAAAAATTTATTGGTAGCATACATATTTTAATTTCCATGCATGAACAATATATTTGAGTATGAGGCTTTATTTTAGGACTATAATTTTCACTTAAGAACAATGTAAAGTAAAGATCAGTATTTGGTGACTCAAAACTAGTAACTAACCAGGTTAGAAATAAATATCAGTGTAAGCTATCTTATTTAAGAAGGTACAAGCATAAATAATGGGACCTGATTCAAAGATTCAAAGATTTCAACATAGTAACACTTCTTAGAAATAAAAATTAGGTGGTTGATTCACTAACTATTACTACTAATCTAGAGACACTACATGAATCTAAGGTAAAAATGTTCTCCATTAAATTGGTATCTTATCCCTCTATTCTAGATAAAATATAGAAAATTTAGGTTTTTGATGATGACCAAAATATTATTTAGTTTATAACTAACTAAGGGTAATTCAAGTCTTACATCATTGACGATAAGGACATTAATCATCTTTATCAAGAAAAATCGGATAAAGAAGGCATTCTTCATCTCAAAGAGAATCAAATTCTAGCTGGGTTGGTCCCCTTTAAAATACCATTTGACATAGAACCTCAAGCTCATCAACTTAGGAAGCTGAAGGTTAGTGAATCAAACTTCAAAAAAAAAAAATCTAGGAGATGAACATAGCCCAAGTTATGTTAATATTAGTCTTAGCTACACCCAAAAAGAGAGACAATGATTGGAGGATCTAATCACTCGATATAAGGACATCATTACTTGGACAAATGAAGAATTGAAGGTGTATGAACCATAGGTCATTACTCATATGATTACCTTGAAGTTAGATCACAATCCATTCAGATAGAGGTAGAGATTAGTAAATCTTATTTTGGAGCCTCTCATTCAGAGAGAAGTGGAGAAGCTTTTAAGTGCAAAAATCATCTTCCCAATCCAACATTCTAATTTGGTTGCCAATTTGGTCTCAGTAAGGAATAAAAATGGTGAGATAAGTTTATGTGTGGATTTCAAGAACCTGAATAAGGCTTATAAAAAAAGATAATTAGCCCTTTCCTTCTTTAGATGATGTGATACAAATAGTGAGTGGTTCTAAACTTATGTCCTTTTTGAATGGATTTTGGGCTATAATTAGGTACTAGTGTAATCTAGGTATAGAATGAAGATAATTTATACCATGAATTATAAAACTTATATGTATAATATGATACCATTCATCCTAATAAATGTAGGAGATACCTTTTAATGTGCCATGGGTCATAATTTTAGAGGACTGACAAGAAAATGTATAACCATCTACATGGATGATCTTATGATATTTTCAAAGGATTGAAAAGACCACAAAGGTCACCTATAGTTCATATTCAAGAGATGTAAAAGGTTTGGTTTTTTTTAAACTAAAAGAAGAGCATATTTGGAGTGGCTAAAGGTAATATTTTGGGGAACATCATCACTAAGGATGGGACCACCATTGATCTAGATAAAATTCAAGCAATTTCAAAATTTTATCCACCAAAAAATAAGAAGAATTTCAAATAATTATTCAAAAATATTAACTTAATAAGGAATTTAATTTCAAGATTTGAAGAGATCAATATACCTTTGAATGCCATGTTCAAGTAGGATGCAAAAATAGAATGGATAATTAAAGCTCAAAAATCCTTTTAGGACATTAAATATTGAATGTCATAGGATTTAGTAGTAATCAGTCTAGATTTCATGAAAAAATTATACTTGTACTCATTCAATTTAGAGCATATTATTATTTCTATCATCATGTAGAAGAAGGACAAGATTGAGCATCCAATTTTGTTTATGAGTACAAATGTTAAAGATGTAGACCTTAGATATTATATGATTAACAAACAAATTGTTTCCCTTGTTAAAGCTATGAATATGTTTCAACATTACATCTTAAATAATAAGACCATCAACATTACACCTGACCCTGATGTCAAGCTCACCCTATCATAGAATGAGCTAGGAGAACATTGAGGCAAATGGGTGACAAATCTATAATAATTTGACATAGAGATCAAGCCTACAAAGAGTGTTTAAGGGTAAGGCATTTTTTAGGTTATGACTGAACTAGATCCTCATATCATGGTTGAAGAGTTATGTGAATCTCAATTATCAAAAGGAGAATGGTATATTGATATAATATAGTATTTACTTATATGAACTTGTTCCCTTGAGCTCAATAGAGAGAGGAGAGCTTTGAGTCTCAAAGCTTCTCATTACATGATCGAGAATGGAGTCCTCTAAAAAATAAATTATGAAGTTATTTATCTCAGGTGCATATCTGGAGATGAAAATTAAAAAAATCTTAAATAACTTGCATCATAAGATAGGTAGTGATAATCATTTTATAAATATCATAGCCCATAAGATCTTAATAATGGGATAATATTGGCCATCAATTTTCAAATATGCTCATAATAATGTCATAACATGCCATGAATGCTAAGATCTAGCCAGGAGAGAAGTACACACAACAATGCCTTTATAGCTAGTTGTTGAAAGAAGGTCATTTTCCTAGTGAGTTTTAGACTTAATTGGTGTCATCAATCCAAATTCCTCACCATGCCATAAATTCATTCTTACTAGCATAGATTATTGCACCAAATAGACTGAAGCCATAACCATGAAGAATTACAGAGCACAAGATGTGATTCACTTCTTAGTGGAACACATAATAAATAAATTTAGAACACCCCTTTCTTTGGTTTATGATAATGGATTAGATTCATATCAGTAAAATTTATTTAGTGGTCACATGATAACCATATTATTATTAGGTTAACATCCAACTATGACCCTCAAGTAAATGTACTAGTAGACTTAATGAAAAATAATCTAATTGATGCAATTGAGAAATTAGTTGGAGATAAGCCCAAAGATTGGCATAATTTATTAAAGTATATTCTTTGGGAAGACTAGACTAGACACAAGGAAACACTTAAATATTCACCTTATCTAATGTTATATGGATGCAAACTAATATTTCTTATCATGCTAAATTTACCCACTTATCAATTTATGTAGAACTACATGGAACCAAGCGATAAAGCAGAAACAAGAGTATTATAAATAATAGAAATGGAAGACTAAAAGACTAAATACTTATAGAAATTAAACACACACCAAGATTTGGTCATAAGGTGATTTTATAAGATAGAAAAGGTCAAAGCATTTAGTATTTCAGATCTAATGTTATTTGGGGATAAATCTCATGAGAAGAAAAGAGACCATGACAAGTTTGCCCCATTATGGATTAGACCATACCAAATTTTAGAGATCGTGGGAAATAATGTGTTTCATCTAAAGGACATCCAAGATAAATATATTACATATCCAATCAATATATAGTTATTGAAGCACTAATTTAGGGCCTTTCCATTTGTAGATATTACTGATTGATGAGGGATAGACAAATGTAGTTGTAGGATTAGACTAGATTTCATGTTTTCTTAGATTAGTTTCTATAATTTTTTATTATATTTTTGTGATTCTATAGATTAGTTTCATCCTTTATAAACTAAATTTCATGCTTTTTTTAGATTATTTTCCTACTTTTAGTATATTGTTTTCATTTATTATATTTCATGCTTTCTATATTAGATTTTAGTAATTTCTTAGTTTAGGTTTCCCACTTTCATAGATTAGTTGTTTATTACTTTTGATGACAATCAAAATTGTGTTTACTCTAACCTTAACCAGGGTGAAAATCCAAACCAACTAAGCTTAGGAATTGTATAATGGGGGAAAATTAAATAGATAATAGGTATTTTGGGATGGGTTCATAAAATTATGTGTATTTCTGTATTTTTTAGTCTTTAGGATGAAGGTAGGTAATCATGGATTATTCTAGATGGTGTTGCAATTGAATAATTTTACCAGGCATGTAGCAGGTTACTCTCAAATTACTTCATACAAATTTATCAATTTTTATTATTTTATTGGATCAAATGCACTAATCACATTAAATACTTGTTGAAAGTGATAATTGTGGGTATAGATGTGGCTGGGAGGGACATTTTGGTATTGATTTATTTTGTAATTATACCAGCTCACTAGGGTTTTAGATCTTCTCTTTTTCATTAAAGAACCAAACTAAAACAAAATAAGAAATAACAAATGAGTTAAAAAAATAAAATGAAAATCAAAAGGCTCACATGATGGAAAAACATCAATGTACCATGCATCATGATTAAGAGAAAATAATAGAATGAGAAGAGAAGGATCCCAAAGTATCTTTGTCTGGCATATGGATTCCTAGATAGAAGAAAAATAATGATTGATCTTCCCTTTAATGAGCTTTAAAATATACTATAATGAAACCTATAGCTCCATCTAAGCCTTTGAAAAACTCAACATAACAAGGATTAAATAAACTACATAATTGACATACACAGATCCAAGAAATTAGAAGTCAAGTATGTTGTGTGAATGAACTTAGGTGTTTATTTCATGTTTCTAATTTAAGTATTATTTTATGACACACTCCATGATTGATTTAATATTACAAACTAGAGTTCTAGGTTCTTAAATACTCAGGAGTATTCCCCCTGTGAGTCATCATTTATTATACCCAACATCCCCCTTCCTTACATAGGGAATGGGGACCCACATTTTTAAAATTATGGTCTTGAATTTGATCTCCTCATTTTATATGTTTATCTAGGATTGATTATTGGCCTTTTTTTTTTTTTGGCAAAGTAGCATTGGCATCATGTTTTCATAGACTAACCTTGTTAATACTTTTTGGGAGTCTTTTTCAAGTTTTATGTTCTTAGACTTACCTTTTTTGGGCTTTTGGTATTAAAAACTTTTGTTCCACATGAATTTATCTTTGAGATAATTACATCAAACATTTTACCCACAATAATTTTCCTATGATAATTCCCTCCACCAATTTATTTGAAGTAATTGAATTTATCAAATTTGTCTTTTTTGGGCTTTTTTCTATTAGACATTTGTCTATCAAAATTTTCTCTTTGAAACATTTTCACTACAATAATTATGTTGAAACTATTTTTATATAGACTAATTATTTCAATAGTTTTGTCACAAACTTATCTTTGAATGGGACATTCTTGTGGACATTTTATCCTTGAAAATTCCCCTAATGGAATTGGGTTTGTGGGTTTTTTTGTTGCAAGAATTTTTCTTGATGAAATACACCTACCCTTCGGCATTTTGGGAATGACCCTTCAAGATTTTTGTCAAGGGAACTTTTCCCTATGATATATATCTTTCAATAATTTTTACCATAATGTAGACCCTTCAGCCCTTTTACACTTACCCTTCAAGATTTTTTTCAAAAGCTAATTCTTTTAGACTTAGTGTTTTCAAACATTTTATCTAAAAGAATTGTGTCTTCTACATATGTGTTTGGGATATTTTATCTGATGAAAATAACCCTTAAAAATTTTAGAATTGCCCTTCAGTCTTTGTGTCTCAGACATTTTATTTGATGAAAATGTACATTCTTTGAAAGTTTTATCATAGGTATTTTGCCTGATGAAATATTAATCTTCAAGATAATTTATTTGGAAATTTTATCTAAAATAATTTTCTTGATGAAATACATCCCCTGCATAAAAAGGCCATAATAATTTCCCTACATAAAATGTTGAAACAATGCCCTATTTCCATGATCAATATACTAAAAACCCCATGAAATTACCATTTTTACCCCTACGTTGAGAACTTTATTATACATGTATGTTAAGTCATTACATGTTTATATTTATATGAGTGAATTTGGAAGTGACAACTGTCAATATTTTAAGATTCAAAAAGTCAAGCACCAAGATCTATGGTGCATGTTAACTCATGTACCAAAAATCTAATGGTACAAGATCGACATAGACTTTTCAAAGGTCTTGGAACAATAAAAAATCCACCACATGACATCAATACGTTTAAGATATGACTATGAGGTATTTTAGATCCCATGAAGATGCTAAGTGGTACACTCACATCCCATATTATAGAAAATCAATGGTGCAAGTCTTAGGTAGACTTTTCAAAGATCCTAACTCAATGAGAGGCATAGGAAACATAAAATGCATAGTTATTTTTAGTCACAATTGCATTGGTTCTAGAACATTGGTAAAGTGATACTTATTTTTGGCATGTCTGAGTTCCATTTCTAGGTGGATAATCTAAAAATATTCAACATTTTGTGCATGAACTATCTTATAAATGAGACATATATTTATAGTTTTTTATGTCATTCAAGCTATAATTATAAAATATATCTTTATCCTGATACACATGCACATGTTTCATTGATTTTACAAATATTTTAAACTAATATCTACAATTAGACTCTTATAAGGTTATAGACCATCGTTAGAACTCAATTTTTGACTATCACATGTAATGACCTTGTATGAACTTGGAGGATAAGGCAACCCCTTGCCCAAGTCTATATAAAAAATTGTAATCCAACATGGATTTTTATTATAGAATTAGTTGAATATAGGAGATACATCAATTTTAATCATTAGTGATTTTTTTTTCTTTCCAATTTATATGTAATTGGTTGTTACTTTATTTGGTTGTAGGTATCAATAATATTTAGTGTGCAAAAGTTGGGAATGAATTCTTGATTATTTTGATTGATGTACTGATTTGTAGATGTGCAAAAACTATTGAGAGATTGTTAAATGTATTGATTAGGATAATTAAGTTCAAATTTATTCATAATTTTGACTGTGTATGAGTGCTTTCTTTTATGTAGTTTTTTTTGTGTGTAACAACTACCTCAGATACTTCACTACCCCAAGCCATAATATTCTAAGTAAGAGTG
Source organism: Torreya grandis (assembly GCA_037957365.1). Classification (NCBI taxonomy): domain Eukaryota; kingdom Viridiplantae; phylum Streptophyta; class Pinopsida; order Cupressales; family Taxaceae; genus Torreya; species Torreya grandis. The sequence continues at coordinate 317,275 of JARHVA010004548.1, read as the reverse complement.
TGAAATAGCTACCCTAAATAGAGAAACCTTTGTCTAAGGCCTATTAATATCTTGCATCAGTATTTCCTTAGACTTCTTAGTCATGTTTGCTTGTGTGTGTAATTGTTTCTTACAATAGCCATAGGTTCATAGAGCACTTATCCTTTTAAAAACCAAGGAATTGATTCCTAAAAACCACATAATATTAATTTTCTAAACTACCCTTCCATCCTTTTGGAGTTTGTTTTGAGACCTACCCACTCTATATTAGAATCCATGCACCCATCCAACTCATGTATAGATTCACTACCTTTTAGGGACCATACCTTGATCCATTAACCTTTTTAACAACCTGCATGCCCTACCATCTATTCCATCAACAAGTTTTCAAAGACCACATACTTTTAACTCATGCCCTAGAGTGGAGTTTACCTCTATTGAGGTCCTAAAATTTTATAGGCTACCTTGTTAAGCTATGGTGTGCATAAAACCTTCATTAAAAGGTGTATCACCAAGAGTAGAATTAGATTTCCCTTTTAGTATCCCTCTAACCATTTCCATCCCAAAAAGTATAATAGGTTTTAGTAGTAGTGATCAAAGTGATACATCAAAGGATTTGTCATCATTAAAACTAGAGGTCTATTAGTGTAGGTTTTTATTTTTCCCTATTTATTAATTAGGGAAATTGTATTTCTTGTGCATACATAGAGTTTTCCTATATTTGTGGGATAGGCTAGCTTATGTGGAGGTGTGTGTCATAGATGTGTCATAGGTGTCATAAGAATGTCATAAGTAACTCCCTTAATGGGAGTTACTTCTCTATTCTTAGCACCTTGTCACCACCTTTCATGGAGGAGTTACATTATATTCTTGGGGTGCCTTGTCCACCTTTTATGGAGGAGTTACTTACGTAATCTCCTATTTGTATTCCTCACTTTGGCCATCTCATGCTAATCATATTTTTTTTTCTCCATTTTGTCTTGTGCAATTTCTCTTATTGTGTTAATTTCAAATTGCTTTAGCATCTTATGGTGTGCACTTGTTCATCTTGTGTGATCAAGTCTTCATTGCACTTGCGTTATCTAGATTCTGGAAACAACTCCGATATGGTATCAGAGCTTTCCCGATAATCTTGTGTGTGATTATGATTTTAGCTTATTTTTGAAATCAAGAGGAGTGGAGTTCATTTTTTAATTTTTAGATTTGATCAAAAATAAAAAAATATATATTAATTCTAGTTAGTTTTCTTGGAGATCCTTGCATTTGGGTGTCTTTTATTATGTGGAGCAGTAGAGGGAGGAGCTAACTTTGTTTTAGCCTCTTCATACTACTATGAGCTACTTGTTTGTTTTGTTGAGGGTGTTGGAAACTCATTTGGTAGAGCATATTTTATGTTGTTATTCTTCTAGCTTCTGCGTCTACCTTCACTCTGCACACCAAGCAGCAGCAAGGCACCTTCAGTAGTCCGTACAGTGTCCTTTTTTGAATTGTTTTCTATGTTCAAGTTCACAAACTTATGCAATGCCTTCTTCTATTCTGCTACCCCAAGCTTCAGCCCCTAACCAGGCCGTACGATGCGCAGTCTACAGGTTTGTTTTTTTTTCAAACATATTACTTTCTGCGCCTAGCTTCTAGTTTTTTTCTAGCAAGGCACCAAGCCATATAGCATTTCTAGTAGGGATCTTGTTTTGTCCTAACCTAAATTAGTCAAAGTTACATCAGACTTTGCATCTGTTGTTCTTTTTGCTTGCAATGCCTTCTGGCCGTACAATATTGGTTTTGCATATGGCGCTTCTTTTCTTGGTTTCCAATGCCCCTTTTGGTGGGCCCACTCTCTCTTTATTTTGGTAAATCTGCCTTTTAAATTATTATGATATTCTTAAATCAGTAATTTGAATGTTTGATTTAAAATCAAATTTGAATTAGCTTTCAAAAAGGCAGTTTAGAGGTTTAATTTCAACTTGTATCTTCGACCTACAAAGATGAAGGGTGAGGCCCGAGTTGGTAGGAGGCCAATTCCCCCTCACAAAAACCTCATTTGGATTCCTCATTCCATGCTAAATCTAATGAGTGGTTTGAAGGCCACTTTTTCTCCCCATAACAGGCATTTTTTAATGTTTTAGTGCTTTTTTTTGCAAAAACACTAATTTATGAGAAAATTGTAACTTTAAAATCTTGCAAACGGTAGCTCAGTTTTAGGTGCCATTTTTTGCAAAATTTCTTGTAATTAAATTCTCCATAGTGTAGACTTGTTATTTTTCAAAAAATCACTAGTTTATAAAGTACCAAAAATTTGGGTCTCTCAAGATGCATTTTCAGTTGAGTCCGATGTCCTGTTTGCTTTAGTCTTGCACTAATTACTCTAAGATGCATTTTCGGCTGAGTCCAACATATTTTGAGCATGCACTTGTATATTTGGAGGGGGACTCAATATTTTGGGGTGGTGTGATTTATTTTCACAACTTGCAAATTTTCACTTTCATTCTCCTTTCTACATACATTCACAACTTGTAATCAACACAACTTCACCTAATTTCAGCTAAAAATGGATTGTTTTCAACTTAAACCCATAACACCCTTAAAATATCATGAATGGAAAGTTAAAATGTCAATCATTCTTAGAAGTAAAGGGTTTTATAGGATCACTATGGGTATAGAAGTAAAACCCAACACAGATGTTGAAAAGGTTAAGTGGTACAACTGTAGTGATGAAGAATTTGGGTTACTGAGCTTGTCTGTGTCTCTAGAACTTCTCTTCCACTTAGAATCCTTCCAAACTCTTAATGACATATGGGACACCTTAGAAAAGTTATTTGATAAGCTTGATGAGATGAGAGATCATGAGCTCGAAAATGAACTCATAAGTCTAAGTCCTAGCAACTTTGACACCCTACAGGGCTTCTTCACTAAGTTTAAGGCCCTTAGATTACAATTGAAAGAATGTGGGATAGAGAATAAAGATGATCAACTCATTATTTTTATTCTCACAAAGTTAGGTCCAAGCTATTCAATCTTTGTCTCCACTTTCCATGCCACTAAAAGTGCCCTTGGCACTGCATGGAAAATGCCTTCTTTAGATTCATTCATTGCTGACTTGACTAGGGAGCAAGATAAGCTAATTCAGATGGGCACAATGAAGTATACTCAACCCCAAGCCTTGATAAATGGAAATGGTAAGGATAATACTTCAATAAAGGAGAAGAAGATAAAGAATAAGGACCAAGAGAAAAAGAAAGAAAACACCAATGCTGCCAAAAACAACACTGAGTCTTCATCCTCTTATGCTAAACCTAAGAAGGAGAAGGTTAAGTGTGCCTATTGTAAAAAGATAGGGCATGATGAACACAAGTGCATGAAGAAACAAATAGATCACCTAACTCATCTTCTAGAGAATAACAACATAGGTGTTCCTGAGTCCATCAAGCAGAATTCATCTACCCAAGATTCTACTAAGGCAAAAGGCAAGGGTAAGGAGAAAGAAAAGGGCAAGTCCCTTGTAGCAACTGTAGCTTCTACATCTTCATGGGTCATAAACTTGGGTGCTTCTCACCACAAAGGCTCTTCACTAGTTGAATTTTCATCTTTAGAGCCTTGGGTGATGACACATCAGTTTTTTTTATAGGGAGAGGGTCAGTTGAATTGGAAGGAGGAACATTCAACAATGTTCTAGGTTTTCCTTCTATTTCAACCAATCTCCTTTTAGTGTACCAAATCACTCACATTGGTCAGGGCATGAGAGTTGAGTTTTCACAAGATTCAGTGTCTATCAGGGAGTTGCATAGTGATAATACAGTGGTAGTGGGAAGGGTAGATCACCAAGCCAAGTTATACACCTTCTCATATTTTACATTAGATTCTTCTCCAACAGCATTGTTGACTCATTCAGATGGAGTTAGAAAATTGTGCCACCTTAACTACTGCTACCTTGAACAACTTTGCAAACATGACATGGTCATTGGCTTGCCTCGTGTCCAATTCTCAAAAGGACTTTGTGAGGGGTGCTCCCTTGGGAAGCATCCTGAGGCAAAATTTGACAAAGGCAAAGCTTGGAGTGCTTCATAACCTTTGGAGTTAGTCCATAGTGATGTATTGGGACCCTTTCCCAAACCATCTTTCACAAGGGCCAAGTACATCCTCACTTTCATTGATGATTTCTCTAGGTACACTTGGATATATTTTTTCAAACAAAAGTTTGAAGTGTTTGAAAAAATTCTAGACTTCAAGGCTCTTGTTGAGAAACAGAGTGAGAAATCCATCTAGGTTCTTTGAACTGATAATGGAGGGGAGTATGTCAGCATCAAGTTTGAGCAATTTTGTAACATAGAGGAGATTGATTTTCAGCACACAATCACCTATAGTCCTTCATAGAATGGGGTTGCAGAACGTAAGAATAGGTTCTTGAAAGAGATGGCTAGCTGTATGATTCACTCCAAATCCTTAGCACCATAGTACTAGGTTGAAGCCATCAATTATGCTTGCTACATTCAGAACAGGGTTCCTCACAAAGCTTTGAAAGGGATAACACCCTTTGAAGCTTGGCATAAAAGGAAACCTGCTATTAAGCACCTCAAGTTTTTCAGATCCCCAACCATGGCTCGCATTCTGAAGAAGAAACACAAAGCTATGGAATGTTAGTCCAACCCTTGCATCTTTTTAGGATATCTAGATGGTATTAAGGGATATCACCTTTTAGATCTAGTCACACATGAGTTTTTCATCAAGAGAAGTGTCCATTTTTAGGAGATTCCTAGAAACTCAACACTTGACACTTCTTCTCCCTCATTGGATATACTTCTTCATGATGATTCCTCATCAGATTCAGATCAGCCACAACAGGTTCTTGAGCCAGAGTCATCTTCTTATTCTTCAAGTTTAGATAGTGAGGATAGTGATGCAGAGTCATCCACCTCTAGTCAGTCAAAGGATGAGGACTTAGCACCTGACTCACCCACTTTCGAGCCACTTTAGGCTAGACAGACACTTGAGAGTGTTGGCACTTGGATAGGAGATCCCATAGATGACATACGTACTAGGGGGATTTTCAGAGAGATCCACATGCCTTCTTTGCTTTAGTTTTAGATCCACATACTTTTCTAGAGGCATCGGGGGTACCTGAGTGGGATAATGCTATGGAGGAAGAATATTCTTCCTTAATAAAAAATCACACTTGGGATTTTACTTTGCTTCCTATGGGAAGAAAGATGGTTTGATGTAGGTGGATATATCAAACCAAGTTTGCAGTAGATGGGTCGGTTGATAAGTATAAGGCACGATTAGTTGCCAAGGGTTTCTCATAGGTGGCAGGCATTGACTACTTAGAGACCTTTTCACCCATTGCAAAGATGAATTCTATCTAACTCACCTTGGCTATTACTGCAGCACATGGTTAGGATGTGCATCAGATGGATGTGAAGAGTGCCTTTCTTCATAGAGACCTTGAGGAGGAGATCTACATGGAGTAGCCACTAGGATTTGTTTAGGATTCTTCCTTAGTATGCAGACTTAAGAAATCTATCTATGGCTTCAAACAGGCCCCTTGGGCATGGTATGCCAGGATGGATTCCTTCTTTCTCATAGTGGGTTTCACTAGGTGTCATTCTGATCCCAATGTCTACTTCTTGCGGTAGGATGATTCACTCTTGATTTTTGTTTTATATGTTGATGACCTTTTGATCACTAAGAGTTCTTCATCAACTATTGCAATGGTGAAGGCATCTCTTCAGGATAGATTTGACATGACAGACTTGGGTCTATTGCACTACTTCTTTGGCATTGAGATCTCATTGTCAAATTCAGGGATTTCACTTGCACAGCCTAAGTATGCTCTTGACTTATTGGCTTAGTTTCACATGGCTGATTATAAGCCATCTCTGACTCCCTTTCTATTAGGAGTCAAGCTTGAGACTGATTGTTCTTCACCATTGGTTGATGCCACTCATTATTGACAACTTGTTGGTAGTCTCATCTACTTGACTCACACCTGGCTCAACATTTCATATACAATGGGACTTGTCTCCAGATTCATGCAAGAACCCCATGAGCTACATTAGAAAGTAGCAAGAGGATCTTGCATTACATACAGAGTTCACATAGATATGGGATTCATTATAGATATGGCATAGAGGTTGACTTGGTTGGATATATATATTTAGACTGGGCTGGTGATTCATAGACTCACAAGTCCACTTCTGGTTACAACTTCTCTCTAGGTTTTGGTCCTATCAGTTGGTCTAGCAAGAAGCATAATGCTATTGCTATATCATCCACAGAGGCAGAGTACAGGGGAGCTGTTAATGCAACTACTAAGGCTATTTGGCTTTAGGGGATTCTTTCTGAGTTTGACATTCCTATCAGGTAGCCCACCATCATTTATTATGACAATTAGAGTATGATATAGATTTTCAAGAATCTAGTTCAACACCAGCAGACCAAGCACATAGAGATTCACATGCATTTCATTCAAGAGCTTATTCATAGTCAGGTCAATGACTTGATATTTTGCCAATCTTTAGAGTAGGTTGTAGACATCTTCACTAAACCTTTCACCGAGAGTAAGTTCATTCATTTATGAGTTCTTCTTGGGGTGTAGTCCACATCTGTAGCAGCATCATCTTCAGGGGGGCCTTCTAGCCTCTTCTTTCCTTTCATGTCTCTCTTTTGGGGGGAGTTTTTTCCTATGGGTTTTCTCCTTTTCTATATCTTATGGGAGATTGCATTTGTACATGGGTACCTCATCAAGCCTAGTTGCTGGGACCCATTTTCTATTTCCACACTGCCCACCTAACCTACACTTATGGGGGGTATTAGTGTAGGTTTTTATTTTTCCCTATTTATTAATTAGGGAAATTGTATTTCTTGTGCATACATAGAGTTTTCCTACATTTGTGGGATAGGCTAGCTTATGTGGAGGTGTGTTTCATAGATGTGTCATAGGTGTCATAAGAATGTCATAAGTAACTCCCTTGATGGGAGTTACTTCTCTATTCTTAGCACCTTGTCACCACCTTTCATGGAGGAGTTAAATTCTATTCTTGGGGTGCCTTGTCCACCTTTTGTAGAGGAGTTACTTACGTACTCTCCTATTTGTATTCCTCACTTTGGCCATCTCATGCTAATCAGATTTTGGTTTTTTCCATTTTGTCTTGTGCAATTCTCTTATTGTGTTAATTTCAAATTGATTTAGCATCTTGTGTTGTGCACTTGTTCATCTTGTGTGATCACGTCTTCATTGCACTCGCGTTATCCAGATTCTAGCAACAACTCCGATAAGGTCTAGTCTAAGTTTAGGTGTCCCATATCTTAGATCATTCTAATGTTATTCTAGGTGTGAAGGAGTTTTAAAACAATCTATCAAGCCTTGAATCAGGTTGTTATCTAGGTTTATAATAATATACAAGTACCTAAAATTGATCACATCACCCCATATAACTAACTATCATGTGACCTATTTTATGTCAATTTTCATATCCCATAGAGCAAAATAATGTCAAAAACATAACTTGTTGAAAGTATACATTCAAACCATTATAAAGTGGAAACTATTTGTGTGATTTCCACTGATTACTACCCTTTGATTTAATATTTAAACTATCAAAATAGTGTAACCACTAATAATCTCTACATCTGGTATCATAATGTCCCAAGGTAATGTAAAGAGGGTTTATACCATAGCTTATAATTATAGATCACCATAATCATTAGTTTTATTGAGACATCAATTGATCTAAGAAAGGGTTGTTATTTCTCATAGAATTTACACAAATGTGTTACATTTAAGGTAGCCAAAACACACACAATTATACAACTAGCCTTAAAAACTTAACATCATACAAGTAATCATTCATAAACACATGACATTTTGATAACAAGGTTAATTACATAGAACATCTCCATCATTTGTAGGGTTTAATGAGTGAACCAATGTTATAGAGGTTTACAAAAAATATTATAATTATATATGCACACAACTTCACACATTGAGGTTACACATTAATGACATAAATACTAGGCTTACATAATTTCATGATAATTGGGATAACTTTCACAATAACATACATAATTTATGGGTTTTACACAAGTTTCAAAGGCTCATAGGTCCAAACAATAGATATATTATCTCTAATGTCATCATTGTCCATCATCATCCTTTATTTTAGCTACAAAATAATATACATGTCAACCTTTTTCATAGTATTAAGATGCCTTTGCATAGGTATTTTTTGAAGAATCATACTTTAGTCTTAGTTGTTTTTCATGTAGTATTTTCTTACATAATGTCTTTCTCATTGTAGGAATATCAAAAACTAAATTATGTAAATGTATCATATAGTAATACCCATAATTTATGAAATCAATATAAATAAATTCATTTCAAGTAAATTGATCAAGGAGTGATCCATACAACAATTTAGGTGACAATTCGGGTGATAGTTCCACCCCAATTGATTTAAATAGTAATTCCTTGAATTCTATATTGTTTCAAAATATTGGAAGTCAAACCACTTAATTTCCCTCAATATTGGTGACCTTACACATCCTCCCCATGCTTTCAAAATGTGTATAAGTGAAGATGTAACCAGAAAAAGAAATCAGACATCTCTTCTCAGAGATAGGCATATGTTTGGGTCTACAATTTTGATTCAATAAAACATCTCTTTTCAAAGATACCATTATTTAAATTGTGTTTCTCTTATTTCTAAATTATATTTCAACCAAAGCTTTCAAGCTTTAGATTAGTGGTATTAGAGTGGTTTGTCTTTAGAGTGTATGATCCCGAGGATGAGGTCAGATTACAAGAAACTTGGGTGGGAAACAACAGAGCTTCCAAACTTTCCACCTATTCACTCTAAATGACTTCAAATGGAAAATGACACTAATACATCTGATCCTTTTAAGGAAATGGTGAATGAAGCCCTCCAATGGTAACAAGCACAGATGCTACAACAATTTGCCCAAATTCTTCAAAAACTTCCGATGGGAAATTCTGGCTCTATAGCTACACTTCCTAGCTCCTCATCTAGGGAACATCCTTTCATTTCCCCAACACCTTTCAAGGTTTAGGTAAATTTTGATATTCCTACATTTGAAAGCAAAATCAATGCTGATGCAGTAGAAAATTGGTTGGATCAACTGTCTTCCTACTTCTCTATAAATAAGTTCACTGATGGAGAAAAGATCACTTTTGCTCTTTTGAAATCATCATTACCTGTGAAAAACTGGTGAGAATTGTACAAAAAGAGGTTCAATACAGATGTCATTGGCCTTGATGTGGATCCTACTTGGGATGATTTTGTGGAAGTAGTGAAAGAAGAATACTATCCCATCGGAGCATATGATGATCTGTACATAGAGTGGCAACAACTTTTCCAAGGTAAGGAACAATCTATTCAAGATTACACTAACATTATTCATTCTCTATCTATGAGATTAGGCATCCAAGAAAGTGAGAAACATAAGGTTCTCAAATATCATGGCAGACTACAATGGTGCATATGGGGAGAAATAGAACTCTTGAATTTGGAAACCATCGATGAGGCATACAAGTTCACAGTGAAGATTAAGTAGAAGCATGGAAGAATGAATATAAAGAATCAGTCTTCAAAATGGAAAAGTGACAAATAAGGTCAAACACAAGGCCAAAATTAGAAACAAAAGGAAGTAAATATTAGGAAGTGGTGTGATTATCACAAATCTGAAACTCACTCCAAAGAAGAATGTGGAGCTATCAAATCACTACTTTCTGAGTCACAATCCTTAACATCTACTGCTCTACCTCATATAGACCCTATAGTCAAAGAGGTTAAAGAATAAATTATAGATGTTAATCTTAAAGCCATTGTTGCTTCATCACATACACACGATGAGGTACTAGATGACAAGGAAAGGTTGTTTCAGTCTAAGTTATGGGTGAAAGGTAAGCCTCTGCATTTCATTCTTGATAGTGGAAGTCAAAGGAATTTAATCTCTACTAATGTTTTGAAAACACTAAATTTGTCCATGAAGCCTCACCCAAAACCATATAGTATTGGATGGTTGAGTCTAAGGAGAAACCTCCATGTCACCCACCAATGTTTTCTCTCATATGAAATACAACCTTTCCAAGATGAGGTCTTATGTGATGTGGTCAATCTAGATGTTTGTGATGTACTCTTTAGTCATCCATTCATGTATGATAGACATGGTATATATGAATCAATAACTAGAAGGATCACTCTCAGTCTTGGAACATGGTGCTATAGGGTACCAGAAGTACCACCTTCTACATCTGTCTCTCTGATTAGTGCCAAGAAATTTGTTCTCATGGTGGTCAAGCCACAAGAATCCAAAAGGGCTGATGTTACAACTGTGAATACATAAATAACACAACAATAGAAGCAAATAGATACCAAGCTGAAGAATTTCATAGCCTTCCATCCACAACTGATGGTCAAATAGAAATGGTGAACAATTGGGCCCTACACAGTTCCATAAATCATAGTCCCTTCCAAGTATGCATTAGGAATCAAATTTAAGAAAAAATACCACACTTGATGACAAATCTTGATGCAATGGGGACCATTGATTCTCAAGGAGGAGGGAATGATCTAGACAATGATTTAGGTGACAATTCGGGTGACAGTTCCACCCCAACTGATTTAAATAGTAATTCCTCAAATTTTGTATTGTTTTAAAATCTTGGAAGTCAAAACACTTAATCTCCCTTGAGATTTGTGACCTTTCACATCCTCCCCATGCTTTAAAAATGTGTATAAATGAAGACAACCTGAAAAGGAAATCAGATATCTCTTCTCAGAGATAGGCATATGTTTGGGTCTGCAATTTTGATTCAATAAAACATCTCTTTTCAGAGATAGCCTTATTTGAATTGTGTTGTTCATATTTTTGAATTACCTTTCAACCAAAGCTTTTGAGTTTTGGATCAAGGAAAAGTATCAAGATTTCTTGTATCACATCTAACCAATCAAAGGACATAACCTATTCCTTTTTGTTATAAGTATTAATAACACCAAATACCATGTTATGATTTCACTTCCTAAAAGTACCCATGCCAAATATAAGATCTCTATGGTTAATAATCAAGGTAATCAACCATGATCACTGATCCCTCATGAATTAAATCTAATTGAAAAATGTTATGAGTTCTTACTTGATTCAATATTATTATCTTATTTTATTTTTCATCATTTTTTTGTTTTCCTTGTAGTTTATTAATTTTAATTTCCTTCTTAGACATAACACAAGGTAATAAATCTTAAAATGGCTCTATTAATGAGACAACTTAAGTTTAATCAAGGTATTTCCATGGCCAAAATGACCCTACAAGTCATAAACTCCTCAAAGAACAACAATCATTAAATCCATCAATATAGTATATAAATACAAACAAATTGGATATAATAAAACAAATCAAGAAGTTATAACTAGGCCTTTCAAATAAGCACATTGTATATTAATAAATGATATTTTCTTCACACTACTAGGAGATAACTTTTAACTATTAACTTATTAAAATTACTTCTTTTGTAAAAGTATATAATAGACCTATTATTACCACCTTTACCTTAACATTGCAAGGTTATTTACAGTTTTGAAATAGGATAATTTGTATGAGACCAAGCTTGGATCAAAGAACAATCAATTTAAGAAATATAATATTTCCTCATAACTAATCTAAGATATAAACACATAATAAAAATCTTATAAATCCCATTAATTTACTTTTACAAACCAATAGCCACTACATACCATAAATATTTATAACTTAATATTCACTAACAACAACAATATCATCTCTATACCTTGAAAATAATATAATAGAAAATAAGATCCAAAAAAATATAAAATTGTAAACATACCATAATTTAAGCTTGAAGAAGATGAATCATATACTCCCCCTCTAAAATAGTGTTAGCTATATATAATAGAATTTTTATGGAGTGAAATAATATAAATAAAAATACCTCACAATACACTTGTAGAACTACAAAGCCATAATCAATCATAGAATTACACTACCTTGAATAAGTAACTTTACATCACACAAAAAAGTGTTAGTTATTTATAATAGAATATTTAGGGAGTGAAATAATATAAATAAAAATACGTCACAATACACTTGTAGAACTACATAGTCATAATCAATCATAAAATTACACTACCTTGAATAATTAACTATACATCACACAAAATATATTACACAAAATAATCACCTAAAGTAAAAACATGGCAATGAAGTTGCCAATCCAAAATTCATGGAAACTTTACTCAAGCTCCAATAACATGATCAAGAGTTCAAATTAAGATCTCAAATCATTGTGAGTACAAATGAACTAAGAAGTATTATGATGATAAGTTTCAAATTTTTATCAAGAATACCAAACACAATCCTCGAATCTCCTAGTGTTGAACCCAGGATCTGATACCAAAATGTAATTCCCAAAATTTACCTCAATAAAACATAAACAAAACCCATAAAAACACTACCAATTTTTTGTGTGTATGTAAAAATGTCTTCACACAATATAACATTCCCTAAAAACCCATCCACATACATGAACACTAATAAGGTAACCTTGAATTAATTCACTCACAAACAATGCATGTTGACTGCTATATGGTTGCTCACTTTCAATCTCAAATGTGAGCTTCATCAAGCTGTTCAACAAGCTCATTGTAATAAATTTATGTAAGATACACTATAATAAATTTTCATCACTACACTTAATTTTAATAATCAATGATAGTCAATAATAATAAAACTAGTCATACCAACACTAAAACTCATTCTTGACATGGATAAACACAATCTACCAATGATGTGATGGCAAAGAGATACTACAACTATGACCTCAAGAAAAATAAAATTAAGAGAGAAACCAATGTCAAATTTTAGTTAAAATATCATATAACCATCGTATCTCCCATGGATATGTTAATCAAGATTAATAATTCATTTTAAAGTGGAAAAAATCAATCTTGAAGCAAATAGACATGACTAGCTCACCTCCTAGTCCAATCTCGAAATCACTAAATCACCTATGAAATGGTGATGGAAAAAATAACTTCTCAAGGGGGAAATAGATTAAGAAAGTTATTATACAATATTTTAGCTATAAAATACCACTAGAAACCTATAAAAACAACTTGCAATAATTTAAATGCTAAAATAATTCAGCATTCCAAAAGGTTTTTATGCTAAAAATTGTTTTGATAATCAAAATTTGAACAATTTTAGTTTGAAAATAGGGTCACTAAAAATATAAAAGACATATTTAATAACTAAAAATAGTTCCTATATAAATTTAAAGTTACAAAAAACCACTATCAAACATTGGTTTTTTGATAGGACTACTCTAGCTATTTTTGGCAACTTAGTTTTGAATTGACTTCACTAGCTAAAACAGGAAAATATGTGCATAAAATTGTCAAATGCCTCCAAAATTAGACATGCCAAAATTCATCAGATATAGATAAAATAATAATGGTTATAGGTTTTGATTCACATAAGATAATTCTAGAGCTTACAAGTATCCATTTCATAAAATTCATGTTTGGGTATTAATTTAGAGCCTCTCTCTGGACTAACTTGGTCAATTTTGAAATATATATATTTTTAATGTGAACCTACATTAATCTTTTAATAGTGCATGAAATCACCCATCCATCTAACAAATGATCCTAGAGGTGATAACTATCCATGAGCTTAACAATGTGGAAAATAAATGTCAATTACACTTACATTAATCTAACATGATTCCAAAGGATACTTATGGGCCCACCATAGTCAACCTACCCAAAAAGGTTTTCTAGAACACTAACACTAAGGGAGAGTCACACTTTTCACACCAAGATACCTACAATAACTAAATTAGGATTTATTAACTTTTCTTATTAATTTCAATTGTATAGGTCAAATCCAATAATAATTGTTTAACTATTTTATACATTAGTAAGATTAATCCAAGATTTAATAATATGAAAGAGAATTAAGCTCATTTATATTCCAAGTCTATTATTATGAATTTTATCTAGACAACATAATAATTACAATGGTATTTACTAATTTATGGTGTGTTCTCAGCATTGGTGTTAACATCTAACTATAAATCTAGATACTAAAACATTTATTTATCCAAAACACTACTGGATTAACTCTACAAGACAAACACTAGTCTATATCCAGTAACAATGTAATAAATGTTATAATTTTTTTTTTATGACTTGGATTAAGGAATTTCATTAAACATTGATATTATTTAATGTTACAATAATTATTAAGGCCTTTAAGAACATAGGCTATATTATGGATCTTTTCAATAGTAATATAACTCAAGACTAAAGACAATCCTCAAGAACAAAATTTACAAAAGTTATATTTAGACAACGACCATATAATCAATAACAATTTATTAAGAAAAAGAAAAAAACACATTCAAGATGTTATAAATATCAATACAATAGGCATAACATCTTTAAACTATATCTACCACTAGTAAGTCTTTATCTTGTACTGAGACATGGACAATGATGGGTCAGCTTCTACTAAGCAAGTAAAAATTCCCTCACAAGATTTTTCTTTCTTTTTCTATATCATAATAATATTCAAGATAACAATGAAAGTTTAACATTCATTCTAACAGTGACAATAATATATATATATATATATATAGACACACAAACACAAAAAAAAAGGGTAATAAGTAAATAGGAAACAATCTACAGATTTCTCTATATACCCCACTCATATTCACTAATATATTGTTGATCTTAATACTAGCTATTTAAATAATTGATGAATTTAACTATTTACTACCACTTGCATTATAGGATATCATTTTTTATCTTATATATTATACAGTGCTTATTATACCTTGATATGTCAATCTCGTATTTCTACTAATCATGAATTTTACACAAGAAATAAATACTCTCTAGAATGCATTTGAAGTAATAGTTGCACCACTCATAATACTTATGTGTTAGCTACTCATATTTAGACCACTGCAAATTTACATCTACTTATTATTTTACATGTTTCCTTTTATTTATACCTCATACTTGTTGATATGCATGTTTCACTTATTATTTATTAATATTTTATTATATTATAATATCAATCGAATGATATAATTATCAATTCAATATTAATAACTTCAATATCAATGCATTGTCATGTTTATTGTGATGATATTCAATCTATATGCATAATAGATTTTTTTCTTAATCCATTGTCCACTTCTACTATCTACATTCAAAAGATCAATTATAAAATATAACTTATAAATAATAAATATAAATATTTATTATAAATATAAATTTAAAATTATGAATTATATTTTTTTAGTTATAATTTATAAAATATAAATCATGAAATATACAATAAACAATATTCAATATTCATTTAAAAAGTAAAAATATATTATAAATTGAAATCAGTAATCTTATATTATAGAAATTTATTTATTTATAACATTTTTTGAAAAGCATAGACCTTAGGCCATTGGTCAGTATCTAGGTTGTGAGGCCTAACCATAGCCATGGCCATTAGCTAAAGTTCCATGAGTGTAAGGGGGAGGTCAGATAGCCTGACCCCTCCTTCCTCCCTACCATGGGAGGTGGTAGGGGTCGTCTCAGTCACTGCCCCTCTCATTTATTTTTTTATAAACTAACATTTTAAAACTATAATTTACAGTGTTGTATAAAATTAACAATGGTTTATTCCATTTTATTTATTATATATATGTTTTTTTATTTGTATTTTTATTTAGGTATAAATCCATATACATAGGTTGTATATATATGTGTGTGTGTGTGTGTGTGTGTGTGTGTGTGTGTGTGTGTGTGTGTGTGTGTGTGTGTGTGTGTGTGTGTTATATTCATACATATTATGCATATTAAATATGCAGAATATGTATGAATATAACATATAATTTACAGTGTTGTATAAAATTAACAATGGTTTATTCCATTTTATTTATTATATATATGTTTTTTTATTTGTATTTTTATTTAGGTATAAATCCACATACATAGGTTGTATGTATATATATATATATATATATATATATATATATATATATATATATATATATATATATATATATATACATACATAGTATATATTCAAAAGTTGTATAAAATGAGTAAAACTTCGTATGCAAGCAAATTATAAATATATAAATATATATTTGTAAATATTTATGCATACATACACATTTATTTCAATAAAAAACATGTACATGAAAGAGGGAGGTATTTACAATAAATATATACTATATTATCTAATCACTCCATCTAGAAACTCAAATAGAGGGTTTTTCAATGAAAATGAATTAGAAAATAGAATAACCCATAAATAAAAATCCATGATTCCATAGCCTATAAGAAGGTATTATTCATTTCTTACCCTATTTAAAAAATTGAGAAAGAATAGCTAAATCTATGAGGGAATACTTACTTGCTAGGATACACTTGAATATGGCTCTTCTAGATGAACTCCATCCACCTGCTTCCTTTTCCCTTCCTTGTTTGGGATCCTTTGATAACAAAAACATTGATGTATACAAGATCTTGGAGGGGAAGATGAAACTTCAAAACCTTAAATTCATTTTTACCTTTTCTAATAAATATCCTAATCTCATTCTAATATTATAAATAATAAAGATAAAATTAAAATTCATGTAACTATAATAAAAACCTATAATAATTATCTCTACCTCCCAACCTCTAGATCCTTTTAACTATCTTCTTCATAAGCACATAGTTGAAGATTATATTGGTCTTGAATACACTACCAAAATGATAATTTTCATTAATGAAAACCTTCAACATATGGTCAAAGATCATACTATCATTTGTAACCTCGTGATAGGACCCCACATACAAGGTCCCCCATCACCTACACATACAATTTAAATAGGATTTGGGGAAATCCAATATACGTTGACTTATCTTCCTTCCTCTTTAATTATACCTTGTATAGTAATTACTAAGGTATGTATTTTATCTTATGGGACTAGTCAAAGTTATCATATTAATACTTATGTTAATTATACCACTAGTGAATGTCAAGATGCTTCTACTAGTCAATAAACTCTAAATACTAATCAAATCTTGTTACAAGTGATGAATCAAATAGACACTTTTCAAACTGATAATGCAAACCAAATGATGTAGATGCAAAATAAAAAAATTCAATTTCAAACTCATCCTCAACAACCTCAATTGTAGTGTAAAACAATAATTAACTCCCCCTTATATATGCACATGGTAATATTATTCCTCAACCTCCACTTCTTAATAAATTCATCAAGCATCTTTAAGATGAACCATTAATTCCTCAAATTAAAAACATAGACATAGGTGATATTAATCTTAATATCACTTACAATTGATATACTAATCTTGAATTGTATCTTAAATATTATAGAAACCTTTATAAATACTATATTAAGCTCAATACCTTTATTGCCACCAAACTTATAGATAAAACCTTTTTAGGTGATGATTTCAGTTGGTAAAATTAACTCAAGTCTAATAATATATCTAGTTTAAAGACTTAATCAATGCATCCGTTCAATAATTTCAAACAAATGATCTACATAAAAATAGTTTAGTCCATTTTATCAAATGTAAATAGGTGAAATATGAAACTGCCCATGTTTTTATTAAAATATGGAAATTCCTATCTAATAAAGCTAAACAAAACATGTTAGAAGACGGCCTCTTCCATTTTGTCACTAATTCTCTTCATCCCAATATCTAGTATCATGTTAGGACTCTCTATCCCAAATATTTGTAAGAATTCTTTGATAAATATAAACTTAAATAATTACTAATAGGAAAATTTGATCCTTCCCAACTTCAGATGATAAATCTTATGCTTATGACAAATAAAACCAAACTTGATACCAATGATGGTGTTATAGAAACTTATGATTTTATACACACCATTCATGTTGTTCTTCATCATGGCTTTAATGAGGCAAATGATTCCGTACCTTTAATGTAAACTACCTCCCATCCATATCCATTATCGCCATTGTACTTAAAAAATGTTGATGTTCATAAGCCTTTTTCCATGGTGGAAAATTAAAAAAACATATTCCTAAACCTTCAAAATGAGAACTTGAATCTATTTTACCTATAAATGTGATAATATAGTACCTATGTAGATGTATCTTATATCCTTGATTCCCACCATGGTACACAACTCACTAGTGATTCACACTTGGAAGTAGTCAAACATAAGAACTATGAATACAACTTGGACTATCCATGACCTATGAGGGTATGAGCTTACTAAAATTGGTTTCTTCTGAATAGTGAGATGAAAAATGTTTCTAATTATCATTCAATCATTATAACCCTAACTTATTATCATGTTCTAGGTGTGTGTTATGTGCATTTATTATCAAACTCACTCTTAGCTATGTCTCAACTCACTAGGGTCTAAAACCTCCTTTACATTGAGTTATTCTCCCTCTCATCAAGGAGCTACATTATTTAATCTCTCTCTTGAGGACTTCTAATACTTATTCCTCTTCCCCCTTTTTTATTGGCTTGTAAGCTTCTTCTTGGGCCCTATCAAGCAATTTTTGAGACTTTTGGTGGTAGGACATAGGTTTTTATAATTACTTGTAGCCTTGAATTGGGTTTGGATATGGGATTTTAATAATTTATGGCTTAATAGACCCTTAGGTTATGGCTGGTGCTAAAAACCAAAACCTCAATTATGGCCATGTAGGAAAGCATCAAACCTTGATAGAATTCCCACTCCAAGCTTCTATTTGGCTCCCCATTGAGCCCTTCTTGTGTAGATCCTCTTCCCAATAAATTTTTCCTACTTTTTATATGAATCTACAATTTTATTCATGAAAAATCTAAACAAAATGCCTATAGGACCTCCCAAAAACCCTTAAAACTAATAATTTGCTCAAATTGATAGTTTGAAGACTTACCTAGACCATATTGATCACCCTTCATGCATTATTATGAACCTTTGTTTCATCCATGTGGATTATTGGGAACTTTTAAATATCCTCAAGTTTGTGGCAATGTAAAAGTGGTTTAAAAAGAATATTTTTTACTCTTTACATGTTCACTTTCCTTTTTTATGCCTTGTTAGGTCATTTATGGGTGGAATATTTACCATTCCTATTCAGGCCATGAAACCTATAACTTAGGATTTATGTCTAATTATATATGTAATTACAACCTTTGTTTCCATTCTTAGGGACTATTTGTTCCATTTTTAGATAATTTTGATCTCTTCGACCCCTAGTTCCCCTAACTATGAGGCCTATGTACTCCCTTTCAGATGCACTTGGGATAAAAATTATTTTGTGTGCTTATTTTAATCAATAGTCTTCCTTCTTATTTGTATTTGATTATTTATTGAATCCCTCACCCTATTTCATCATGGTTTATAGAGGTGTGTCATTTTATGGCTCTAATTTTTAGGGACTTTCTTTATTTCTTTAGCTAGTATTCATCTTTCACAAGCCTCCTACCGCCATTCTACACCTATAAATATGGTTGGAATTGATCACATCTATGATTGTAGCTTGGTTGTGTTTTATTTATCCATCGTGTAGCTTTCCTATTTTACACTATGTCTATTTATTCCTTTTTTGGTGGTATCTTGCATCCTTGAACCCCATCATGGTATATATTTCCATGTTGATCCACACTAATGGTGGTAGTTAAGTCAAACCTAGACCCACCATTTTATCTTGGACTATCAAATACCTATGAGACCATGAGCTTACTATATATGGTTAATTCCTTACCACAGATACAAACATCATTATTAAGCATCATGCAATTATTAAATCCTTGATTGATGCTCATGTGTTATGTGCATGATATGTGAAGTTATTCTCTAACTCACTTTTTATTGTGTCTCATCTCAATTGTGTCTATAATGTCCTTAACTCCAAGTTGTTCCTCCTCTTAGAGGTGACACAATTTTCTCTCCATATTTGAGGAATTCTATATCTCCCATATCCCTCATGAAGAGAACACTATAAAAAATGCTCTAGTGAATGTTAACCTTGATTTCATGGTTTGATATCACTTTTATCCCATATATGTATGAGCTAGAGATAGATATAGATTTTGATTACATAGAATTTTCACTAGTGCCCATTATATTACATCATCATCTATTCTTCCACCACACTTATAATTAGTGTTCTATTTTATCCATTTTCCTAACTCTTTCATAATGTTTCGTGCCTTCCATGTACTACACAAAATTTTTTATCCTACAAACTTTTAATACTTTTACCTTAAGGTAAAATTCAAATGTGATTCCCTTCACCCTACTACTTTTGATGATTTCATATTAGCTCATCATGTAGACTACTAACTATGTGAGTCCCATTTCATTATACCCACATGTTTAGAGGCATCCCTATCCCATTATGTAACACTTTATACATTCTATAATTATATTAGACCTCTTGATAATTATCAAACCCCTTTCATGCACCTTGAATAATTTCATACTTAAATGGCATAGGTTTTATGTTTTGGCCCAAAACCTATAGCCTAGGCCACATGATTTGGCTAAAATATTGTGACTTATGCTATAACTCTAGTAGAAAACCTTTTTATTGTTCTTGTATTTTCTCAAATGATAAAAATGGATCATTTTGTCCATTTGGGTCCTTTAGTTCCCTATATAAACTAAAATCATTCATTTTTACCATCATTATTCACTCCTTTGGTTTTATTGACCTTCTTGAATCTCTCTTGATTCATTATTGGTAATTTGAGCTTCCATTATGATAAAAGATTACCTACACATTTACAAATTGATTTGGTGACTACATTACTACTCCTAGTTGTTTTTTAATAATTATGGTTTGCTCTTAGCTTCTATAGTTTGAATTACACCTCATTTGTGCACTTAGCTTGGGATGTTACACTCATTCATGCTCCTACTTGACCTTATCCTTGATTCTAGTCATTGGCTTAGACAAGGCTCTCCATTGTATCCTAGTCTTCGTCCATAGCTAAATCAAACATGGACTCCTAGTTTGTAGAACATATACATTATTACATTGAGCTTGAATTGAGGGTACTTTGCTTGCAAGGTGAAACTCATTAGTTGGTATACTAGTGTAAATGCTAGAATTTAGTGTTTTTATGCTATTTTAGCTTCATTTGAACATGTATTAGCTTAGATTTATATATTTTATAAATTATTTTCCTTCAAAAAAATTTTAATTAAAAATCATTCTTCATTTACTAGATTTTCATGCTTATTAATTATATGTGATGCCTGGTAGTGCTTATTTTTTTGAACAACATAGCTTTCTTACTTAAATTTTGTTAATTTACCCATTTACTACTTTTTATTTTATGGTTATATCCATTAGAGATATTTTTTCCCTTTGTACAAGAAATCATCTTAAGGCTAACTTGGTTTATAAGTCCATTTATATCCTGGTGAAAACTAATAAATTGAATAGCCTTTATAAATCTCTAGTATCCCATAAAACCTTTAAGCCTAGTAGGTGTTTTCTTAGTAACCCATGTACCACTCTATCAAATCCTATTGTCTCTATTCATATTATTAGAAATACACTATGAAGAATTTATATGATTCATTTTTTTTATTGGTATCATGCAAGTTAGGGACATTCTCATGAAGGCAACTTAGGAAATTTAAATTTCAATGTTTTCTTTGTCTCAATTTTGATCATGAAACTATGATTTGATAATGTCAATAAGAAAATGAAAAGGTAGATAAATATTGTAGTTATAAACTCAGGCATGAGTATCTTAATTAGGATAATACTCACCTTTATATATATAAATATCTAATTCCCAGTCACAAATATAATACAAATATTTTATTATTTTTTTGAAAATTGGTGTTTAGTTCTTAAATAATAAAGGTTCTAGATTAAGGGAAAAAATTAGTTTAATGTGGTAAAATATAGATTTTTATCAAGTAAATTACATGATGAAGAGAAATAAAATTATCTATAAATGGGTTGAAATGGATGATTCATGAGCTGGAAAATGAGATGCAGGATTGGGACAATGTCTAGAATCTAAATCTAGCCTTCATTTTCTAATTGGATAGGAGTTATAAAGTGGACAGTAGTGGTAACAATGCTATATTTCACCTCTACCATTATAATCTTAAGGATTTAAGTTTTTTTGGGTTTTCTTACCAACTTAGTGCGAGCTTGTGTACCAAAATTTAGAGGCTAGAAGTCAACATAGATCAATATAGGTCCATTTTAATCTCTAAAACCCTGTATTCATCTACACACATTTAAATAAAAAATGTACCAAAATAAAAAAGGAAAAAAATAGTTTAGGGGAAGAATGATCACATGATCTAGAACCCATAATATCATGATCACTGCCTACATTAACCCTCAAGTAGTGTCTCAGATCAAATGTAGTTCTCCCTTAGGGAACATGCATAATCAATGTGTATGATAGATAAAATAATGACTTCCACCTAGGACCTTCCTTGTTCAAGCATGCAAGTCTCTATGTGATGTAGAATTATGAGCTATACTATTGAATAAGTTTTATTATCTAATGTGCCAAAGTAGTAAGTGATAGATATAAAATGCCTTGTGAAGTCCTTTATATAGGAGACACTTTATTTCAAATTTGAGAGTTTTATTTGTATTTGGTCCATATTGGGAAACTTAAGGATGAATCTAATAAAAGGGGTAAGACTCAACTAGAATAATAAATTGATCATTAGAACTCAAAATGGCCTTGGACAAGAGTGATAGAAATGGACACTAGTGGTACTAGTACTATAGTCCAACCTTAAAATTCCTATCTTATAGTCTTGGGACCTAAGGGGATGGAAAGAAGACAAAAAGTTGACATATCTAAGGTTGAATGACTATTTGAAAGGCTTGAAATGATTAAAAAAAAGCAAAAAGGTGACTCAAGCATAGAACAAGATGAAGATGATAGAAATGTAAACATGGGTAAATGTGAACAAAGCTCATATTCTCCAATCAAAGTCTCCTATGAAAGGACTATGAAAAGACATGATAGGTGTGGTTTATTGACCAATTTAGATTATATACATGTGCCCCACTTTTAATCTAGTGATGCAATGAAATAAAGTACTAGAGTAGAAGAAATAAAGGAAAATATGTACCTGAACTTACATGTGTAGAGATAAGTATGTTGAAAAAAGGGTCCACCTCACTTCCTAACTAGGGAAGTGGATGGAGAGTATAATAGTGCCTAGATAAAGAAGGAATCCATGAAACAAATGCCCTTTGTATGAAATATGAAAGTGGAATCTATATAAAATGGATAAGGAAGGCAATTCTTGCACCCTATGCTGAATCTAACTAGAATGAGAATGCTCAAAGGCACAAAACCAATGTTTGTCCTCTATCCCACATAAAATCATGTAATATAGAATGTGTGAATAGAATATATATATTTTGAAGAAAAAAATTTATCATGCCCCCACTCTAGATAATTTTAACTAGAATTGGGAAGTGCTTGGAGGTCCAAAACCAATGTCTACCCTTTGTCTTATATAAACTCATATAGTCTGGATGTAGGTAATGATATGGACTAACCACTATAGATGATCATATGGTCCAACCTAGTAACATCTTGGGTATAACTTGGTCTAATTTAAACCTCTATTAAATAAGTAAGAAGATAATGGCATGTCTTTTCCATTCTAATCTATATAATCCTAGATGATGAAAAACATGAACATCTATGCCATGCCCCCAAAACTAGTTTATGAGTGATGTGCATGTATAGTCTATAAATTTATCTAACCACATTTGAAATGAGATATCATGCCATGTCCCATGTGCTAAACTGGAAATCAAAACAATGTTCTCTACATTATGGCTATGATCTACTATCTAGTCTTGTAACTATGTCATGTTGTATGAAGTTGTATATGTGAGACATGTAGTAATGTACATACCCCCAAATTTAGTATTTGGTCTAAATATATATCAAAGTCACTATGAATTTATATAATATACATCACTATATATCTAACTAATTTGTGTATTTTTAAATTGAATGTATGTCCCTTTAAATGTCCTAAGTAATGTTGAGTGACCCATGTAATCTTAATCAGTATATATCTTGACCAATCTAAGTTGAATCTGATAATCTAAATACTAGAGGAGTAAAAACTATGCTAAGTGACCCTTGTAGTCTGAATCACTATATATTTTGACTTATCTAAGTTGAATCTAATAATTTGACTATGGGAGGTGTAAGAACCAAGGTGTATCCATCTATGACAGTGGATAGGCATGCTAAATAAGTGTAGGAATAGAAATAGTAGGAATGATGTCCCACTTTTAGGGAGAGGGATGAGATCTTGTGATAGGGAGGTTGAGCCAAAAGTGATAACTAGTGGTATAATGATAGAATCAAGGTTAGTATAGTTTGAATTAATTTAGAAGTTGCTTGATTGATTAGACTGAGTTGTTTTGAATGTTGAGTGAGCTATTGATTGGTTAGGATAATTTTTTTGATAGTTGAATGAATCTTTGATTTGTTAGGACCAAAGTGGATGTCTAGGTAAAAATTGGTATAGAGATGTGTGTGCCATAATAGGCAAATGATCTAGTAACGAAATGAGGCTTATGTGATATTGAATGTATCATTATTATGATTTTGTGGAACAAAATAGTTTATAAAATAAAGCTATGGGGTTGAAGTTATAGGAAACATGGTATTTTGATTTGAAAGAGAAAGTTGTTTGATATAGGATAATTGGATTGATTCTTATTTCATTTATATGTTGACTAGGTTGAGATTTGGATCTCTGGACTAGGAGATATGCCAAGGAGATGATCACCTTGTGCAACCCATTTTGAGTAGTTGGTAGCTCAGGAGGAGGCTAGTGGGGAGGTTACCTTGATAAGTAGCTAAAACATGTGATCTTTTCCTATTTAGAAGCCTATTTTTGATATTTTTAAGTTATTTTGAAGTATTTAAGAAATTTCCATTAGTTCCAACACTCCTATTTAGGATTTAGTGCTCTTATCTAGTGTTTAGTGTTGTTGTCTAGGTTTTGGCACTATTGTCTAGTTCTAGTGTCCTTTTGTAGTGATGTTATCCATTGTGGCTGGTTTTTTAATATTATGATTGGATATGTTATTGTTTATTAGCTTGGATATTTACTTTAGCATATTTAACTGATACATATGTTATTTTATGGTTTTTTTCTAGGGTAAGGTATGGATGAGGGAGTTCCATAGAGGCTAGGTGATGGAGAGCCTAAGATTGTTACCTTTGTTAACTGATGAGAGAGTTGTGATGGATAGGGTAGGGTTGGGTCATGTGTGTGACCTAGGCACTGTGTAGTGGGATAGGTATCTTATTACTAAATTATGTGAGAGATGGAATGTAGACACTTATACTTTTTGGCTTCCTACTAAAAAGATTACCATTGCTCTAGAGGATGTGTACCATATTTTTCATTTGCTAGGTAGTGAAAAGCAACTAACATTGTAGGATGACATAGGTATGGATGCTATTGAATGTGCATCATTATACTTTTCTAGTGTACCTTCAGGCATACATAGGAGAGGTTGTGATAGTGATGTAATATTATTAGTTATTATGTAGTCAAGTGTTCCATGTATACAAAAATGGTTGGCCATGTTGTTGGATTCATTTATTATTGTGAATGGGAGTGTCATGTTGATTGAATATAAGATGCATAGGATCACGTGTAGTATAGAGGTGTATGGTACTATGTTTTCATGGGGTAAGACTATGTTTATCCACTTATATAGGGACCTTTACAGGTCTACTCAGGAGGCATTCAGTGGTGGTATGAGTGTGTCTAATTTATTACACTATTGGGCTTATGAACACATAGCGGTTGTGAGGCTAATAAGATTATCAAGGGACAGGTGGGCATCTCCAGAAATATTTAGAGAGTGGTGGAAAAGTATATTAGTGATCTAGTCTCTTGGGATAGATCACTATAGATGTGTTTTAGACAAATTGGTGGCTCATGATATAATATAAAGGCCCTATATATCATTGGGTAGCCTAAGGATGAAGTGTAGTTATGGTATATGAGGGTTAGTTATTGGTTACATGACCATTGAGTTAGAGTGTATGAGTGATTTTAGTATGAGCACATGAATATATAGTTTGGGGTGCCATAAGATCTGCCCCCAATAGCATGGGTATGAGTGAGGAGTGCATGGGCACCAAAAAGGGTAGGAGCTCATGGGAGACTTATCAAGGTTGAGTTAGCACCATTACCTTTAGATACATGACATGCAGATATAGATAGTCCTAATGTAGATGATGTTGGATGCATAGAGGCATATACCATATGGTGGATGAGGAATTAATGGTCTCTATCATATCTTATTGGTGAATGGGATACCCCTGAGTATGAGGATCCTTCTCTGATCTAGATGATGGGAGGTAAGATGTGGTTATATTTGAATTTGTACA
This sequence comes from Torreya grandis, assembly GCA_037957365.1. Lineage (NCBI taxonomy): Eukaryota > Viridiplantae > Streptophyta > Pinopsida > Cupressales > Taxaceae > Torreya > Torreya grandis. The sequence continues at coordinate 290,830 of JARHVA010004548.1, read as the reverse complement.
AGTTCTTTTATTTTTAGTTTTTTTTTGAAAATGAATGGCTAATGTATTATTTTATATTTTACATATAGGTGGAGTGGGAGGTAATCAAGATGAATTCCATACTAGGGGAGGAGGTGGGGATGATGGGTTCTGAGAGACTATCATAAATTTGACACTCTGAGAGCTAACATGACATGTTCCTAATGATGTAGTGGAGTAGGGTTTGATAGAGTGAGTAATAGTTATAACTAGTGTTTAGGCACATTTATTTGATAGGCGTGTTATAACTATAGTTGCATATATTATAGTAGTAGAGAGAGATGGGATTAAGGTTAAACTAGATAGGCTTATGATGCCTCCACTTGATTATGGATTAGTGAGTACACCTGATTATGGATCGGTGATTACATAGATCTTCAAAGGTGGTATGCATACTTGTGAAAAGAGAATGGTTAGTTGCTTGAGCAAGATAGTCATAGTAAGAGGCATTCATGAGTTTGAGGAGGTGTGGGGTCATCAAGTGCTAGGCTAGACTATGGGACTAGCATTGGAGGAGAGAATGAGACTGAGAGTGAGGGAATGATGCCCATTCATGATTGATTATACTTGATACAATCTATATTTATTTGAAAACTTGGTTATATATATATGGATGTTTGTTTGATTTTTGTTCATGTGTACTATGTTATGGGATTTGAAATATATTATTTTATTTTTTACATACGGTTATTTTAGAAGTAGTTGATTTTATATTTGATGTTGACGTTATGTATGTGTCTGGTAAAATGGTACTTGGAATATTATTTGTTTTTTGTTGATATGTTCAGGTGTGATGTTATGTTTTTGATTTCAAATTGTATGTAAGTAAATAAATATATTTCATTTTTAATTATATGTGGGTAAAACAATTACTAGTTTTGTAATTGGGAAATTTATTGGGAAAATTTGATCTAATTTGAGGTTGGTAAATTGTTTGGATGGGTTGAGTTGGTTTGAGATTGGTAAATTATCTGGATGAGTTGATTTAGATTGATATTGTTAAATTATTTAGATATTTTACATTTTTTTAATGTTGGTAATATAGGATTTGGTAAGATCTAGGTTTTTGAAAAGTTGGTTTTGGTTATGGGTAGTTATTGGGAACTAGGAATGTTAGTTGCTAGTATGTGGGGATGTAAGATAACACATTAAGAATATTACTTCCCTAAGAGTAGATCAAGAATACAAGGGATAGATAGGAATTTAACTCCATCATTTCCTTATTAATTGAAGCTTATGAAATAAAAACCTTTATGATTGTGTGTCATATCACTATGTGATATATCACTCTAAATCTTGTTGGCCAACTAAACAAGTGCCCATACTAATTATGTAGTGTAGGAATATGCTCTATATCTAATATTGTCTACTATGTACTAACGATATCTATGCATGGAGACTCTTCAAAATGTAATTTAATTTCATGTGTAGTAGGAATTGTGTGCTGTGAATAAGGCTCATCTATTTATAATCGTATACCTTGTGGCCTCTATTGTGATGTGTATGAATGAGCCATAGATTGAGATAGAAGTAAGACTTATGATGAGGGCTCATTTAATCTCAACTGTAGTGGATTTCTACATGAGATAGGACCCAAAATTTTTGGCTATAGTGTATATTTCTCATGAGTAGTGTTATATGATGTGGGTTCATTTAATCTTAACTATAGTACATTTTTATGTGAGATAGGGCCCAAAAATCTAGTTATAGTGAGTATTTATTGTGAGTAGTAATTTGTTTCAGTGCCTATGACTCTATTAGATATGTATATGGAACTACGCTATATACTCCATGGACTATAGTGCTATATGTAGGTTGTTCTCATTGTACTACTTTATAAACCTTCTAAATAGGTGGAATATGAGATATCTTATGAGGCTCTATCCTAGAACCTACATTTCTCTCATGATGAGTGATCGATGATTCCTATGAAGGAATGTTCTAGGATGCCTCATTCATGGATAAATGAGGTCTATGGTTCTATGATGAAGGAGATCTTGGTGCCCACTTTGTGAATGCTATTATGCCAGTATCAACACATCTATTAATGTAATATTTATGTCAATAACAATCATTATCTCTATGTCAACAAATATGATGATAGTTAGAAAGGGGGTGATGTGGTTGTTTCTGTGTTGAGGAATACAAGGTAATGCAATTATCCTCCTATATAATAGTATTGATAATATGATAGATGGGTTATTCTACTTTAAATAAAATTATAATGGTGCCTTGATGTTGTTCTTTGTAGTGTATATTATAGATTATACTCTAAAGACTGGTTCTCTATTCTTAATTAGTTTCTTTTCTAGCTATGGTCTCCTATTTTTTTAGGACATGGTGGATGTTGTGTGCTAGGAGCTGTAGATGTAGATACTATTGTGAAGTCTAGGGTAGTTTGATCAACTGAATTTGCCTTAATCAATCCCAATTTCCTTTCCAATGCTAAAACTATATAGCATAAGTGACTAAAAGAGGACTCTATCTAATATAGTATATTTTTGAGGAGAGTTTAGTGAAGTGCCTTAATAAATATATGTTGAATCTCTAAATATGATGGTTTATATATCAATATAAATATGAGATTGTTGAATTGTAAGATATAATCATTGATTGGCTTGAAAGTATCTTGATGTAAAGTTACAAGTTTTTCATATGTAACACAAAGGCCCATGGTTGCTATGTAATGTCTAATAAATGCCTCTTATAAGTCATCATATATGTTCAAGGAGCTAATTGGGAGTAGATGAAAGAAATAATTTTTTTATTCCCCAACTAATATCTACTAGAATAATTTTAGTAGAATCAAAGGACTCACATGAGATGGCAAAGCCTTTCGAAAGGATTGAAGTGTACAAATAGATCTCTAGTTCCATCAATGTGAGGTAATGATGGTATCTAGAAATGCTTATGCAATGAAACCTTTATGAATGTATTTGGTATTGGATTACCATGTAAATCATTGGCATCCATCCAAGATTTATAAGACTTATTTTCTAAGGTAAGGATATGTACTTGGTGTTGTAATTCACCAACTACATGCATTAAATAAATAATATCCTAGAATGGTACATTATCATATTGAAGTGGTTCATTTAATAATTTAGTTTGATTATTTATTTAATCCATGGGAATTCTACATTTATAAATTAGTTCATAAATAAGGGGTGTGCACACTTGAACCTTGGGAATAATGGTAACTTGGACCTTACTATAAGGATGTGGGCTACCATTTTTTTTAGGTGAAAAGTGAGAACTAGGTTCTACTGTAGTGAGGGGTGGCTTGGGAGATTCATTAGTATATTTATGTTTTAGTGTATCACATTATAATTGACTAGAAGATGTGTTATTATCATGAACATGATTATTATATAAAATAGAATCATGCATAGAAGTAGAAACAACATTTGGAAGTGCATTATGTTTGAGAGGAGGAGTGAGAGTAGAATTAAAAACATGAGGTACACATTCTTTTTCACTATGTTCATAATAATAATCATTGTTCTAAGAATTTTCATCATTAGAATATTGTTCATAATCACTCACATTTTCATATTCATTTTCTTGTTCAATATCATACTCATTATCACTTTTAGTATGACTAGGGAGAGGTGTAAGAGAATAATTTAATTATTTTCTAATATACAATAAATTATCATTTGAAATTGGAATATCATGTGCATCAATGTTATCCATAGATGGAGTGTATTCATTATTTTCATGTGAAATATGAGAAATAAGAGAAGAAGAGTTTTCATTTGAACATTGTTTTTATAAATTAGAGTTAAGAGCATGAGATGCATCATTTTGACTATGCCTTGACTATTTTATTCTATTGCATTTATATTTTTGTAATTTGAACATAAAAGTGGAGAGAGAGAGAGAGAGAGAGAGAGAGAGAGAGAGAGAGAGAGAGAGAGAGAGAGAGAGAGAGAGAGAGAGAGAGAGAGAGAGAGAGAGAGAGAGAGAGAGAGAGAGAGAGAGAGAGAGAGATTAGGTTCACATGGAAGAAAATTATAAATAATAAGAGTTTCACTTGGAAGTAGATGACTGATTTGTTTATTTGATGCATTTTGCATAGGATAATGACGTGAAAAGTACCTTTCCCATTTATCAAAAAAAATTTAGAAGAGGGAATAAAAGAGATAGGTTTGAGAGAAGAAGATGCATCTACTTGTACTTCACTATCACTGTTATGTATATCATCATATTATTTATTAAAAAAATAGTAATTAGCTTCATTTTAAATCAAATCATTTTCCACATTTTTAGCTAATGTGCAATTTTGTAAATTTTTCCATTCATTTTCATAATAATGATAAAATTTTAAAAATTGATCTATGGGATGAGAGGGAAGTAGTAACTTAGTGCCCATTTTTTTCCTTTCACCAAATATAAAATTGAAAATTATTATTAAGTAAATAAATTCAAAAATAACTATGAACATAAAGATTTTGAAATTACATTTGACAAAGTAAACAATTTTCAAAAATTCCAAAATATTTTTCTAAAATTTGCAAGGAAAGCTTGGAGTTTGAAGACCTAGTTTGGAAAAATAGGGTTTTGAGCTAGGATTTTAGAATTTTTGAAAATTATGATGATAATTTTAAATTATAAAAATAGTTTTGAATAGAATAATGGACAAAAAAATAATAATAAATCAAAAATTTGAAATTAAATTTTTACACAAGAAAACTACTAATATTTAAATATTGAAATTATTTTTCAAAAAGTAAACAATTTGCAAAAATTCTGAAACATTTTTCTAAAATTTTCAAGGAAATATTGGAGTATGAAGACCTAATTTATAAATCTAGGGTTTTGATGCAGGGTTTTAGAATTTTTGAAAATTATTCAATAATTTTAAATTTTAAAAATAATTTTGAATAGGATAAATGCATAAAAAAAATATACAAAAATAAGATTTTTAAAATTAAAATTTTGCACAAAATATGAAGGAAAAACCCTAAGGGTACCTATGGTTTTAAATTTATTCGAAGTGAATCAAGTTCAATAAATGTTTTATTATTTTTGGGAAAATTAGTGTTTAGTTCTTAAATAACAAGGGGTTGGGAGTAAGGGAAAAGTCTAGTTTAATTTGGTAAAATATATATTTTTATCAAGTAAATTATATGAAGAAGATAAATAAACATATCTAGAGGTGGGTTGAAATGGATGATTCAAGATCTATAAATTAAGATGTAAGATTGGGATACTATCTGGAATCTAAATCTAGCCTTTATTTTCTAAATGGATAGGAGAACCAAAAGTGGATATTAATGGCACTAGCACTATATTACACCTATGCCACTATTTTATTGAGGATCTAAGCTTTCTAGGTTCTATTTACCAAGTTAGTGTGAGTCTATATACCAAATTTCAGAGGATAGAAGTCAATAAAGCTCATTATAGGTCTGTTTTAATCTCCAAAACCCTATATTCATCTACACACATGTAAAAAACAAATTCATCAAAAGAAAAAGGGGAAAAAATGTGTTAGGGGAATAATTATCACATGATCTAAGACCCTTATTTTCATGATCACTACCTACATTAACCCTCAAGTAGTGTCTCAGATCAAATGTGGTTCTCCTTTAGGGAATGTGCATAATCAATGTGCACGATAGATGTAAGAATGGATTTTTCCTAGGTCCTTCCTTTATCAAGCATCCAAGTCTATGTGTGATTCATAATTCTTAGCTACAAAATTGACTAATTTTTATTATCTAATGTGTCAAAGTAGTAAGTGCTAGATATAAAATGCCTTGTGAAGTCCTTTATATAGGAGACTATTTATTTCAAATTTGAGAGATTTATTAGCATTTAGCTAACATTTGGAAACTTAAGGATGAAAATAAGAAAAGGGTTAGAACTCAACTAGAAAAAAAAAATGAATATTAGAACTCAAAATGGCTCTAGACAAGAGTGCTAGAAATGGACACTAGTGGCATCAACACTATAGTCCAACTCTAGTGCTCCTATCTTACAATCTTAGGATTTGGGGGGATGGAAACATGATATAAAACCTAACTTGGATAAGTTATAATGACTATTTTAAATGCTTCAGATGATAGGGAATAATAAAATATGTGACTCAAGCATAGAACAAGACCAAGATGATAGAAATGAAAGACATGGCTAAATGTGAACAAAGCTCAATTTATCTATTCAATGTTTCCTATGAAATGACTATGAAAAAACATGATATGTGTGGTTTATTGACCATTTTAGGGTGTATACAACTACTAATCCTCCTACCTCCAATGTTAATGAAAATTTAATTGACCCTATTTTTCTAAACAAATAATGAAAATGAAGTCAACATGAAAAATATGAGGCATGTAGTATAATTTATTTATCCTTATCCACATTCTAATTATTTTAAATTTCATAATTTATACACCTTTAAATATATTTATCCATTCCACTTCATGGATATTGAACATATGAATACACCTCCTAATCCATCTTCTATCATTACATCTACACACACAACATAATACACTCTTTTTACCATCTTTCCAAACTATATAAAAAATGATAATTTTTTTTCTCACTCTTATTTCATTGCTACAACATCTTCTAATTAGATACCATTATCCTATCCCCATTTAAAAATAATTAATTTAAATACTGATAATTAGTCTATGTGCCTGCATCTCAACTCATAGCATCAACAACCCAAAAGGAGTTAGTTTTTAACCAACCATGCTACTAATGACATCAAATAACTCAACATAGTTGGATATATCTATCCAGAATACACCAATCATATCCAAAAAACATAATTCCTATCATCATACATTTAAGTTCACTTCCACTCCACCAAAATTTCTTAAAAATTATGCACCTTTATTTAGTATGATTCTAACTTGATATGATGAATGTGATCCTATAACTAAACTTCCTTACCTTCCATCTCAAATTCCTTTTCTAAAACTCATGAGGACTTCCCCTAGTCATTGTAATTATCTAAGGAAAATTTTATTTGAAATTATAATCTTTTGAGCTCCACACATGGGGTAATAAGATACCTTGTCTAAGTGTAAGGATAGTATTCTTCAACAATGTGAGGAAATGTCTATACACATTTATGAAACTATAGACAAATCTTTCTCTCTAAAATTTAGCATTACTTCAATTATTTTCAATGAAATATTTCTTCACTTGGATGATATTAATTTATTCATAAGTGTTTAAAATGGTGATATTAAATTAAAATGTGCCTTTATTTATCAAGGCTACAACACTTGTGTTACTTCCATTACTTCATTAATACTCTTGGATAATTTAAATGCAATCTTAAATCCACCCAAAGTAAATGTTAAGGATATGATTGAATATAAATACCTCCCCTTGGTTTTATTTGGATCTCAATGAATCCCCCCCATCATAGATATAGTTGAGGTCATGATCTTTAATTTTCATCTATCCTATAACATTTCATTTTCACAACCTTAGACACAATGCATGAGATCTATTTAGTGTTATACATGTTAGTAGTCAAAATTCACATTAATAGTGCTATGTATAATATTCAAGGAAACACAAATCCTTGGAATTTTGAATAATTACAATATAATGGTGTTTTATAAATACCTACCCATTAAAATTTTCCTATCATCCCCTTTCATGAATCTCAATTATTTAATTATCCCATCAATTTTAATCACAGTTATAATGGACACCCCAAACTTTTAGGTAATATAACACCTAACCTATTATATTATGATGATTATGATGATGATGATGATGATGATGATGATGATGTTGTTGATGATGATGATGATGTTGATGATGATGATGATGATGAACTCAATGATAAATTTTAATATCAAAACCTTATATCTCCCTCCTAAAATTATTTCTTAGTTACCCCTTTCTTTAAGACCTTATTATCACCAAAAATAGACTAGAAAAATTCCCACCACAATAGTCAAGCCTAAGCAATCAAACCCTCATTATTATTCAACTGATAGAATAATGTATTACCTCCATATCTATATTCATAAACCTAATTACAATGATGGATATTCCCTATATGACCCATTCTTAGCTGGCTATGCTCAATCCAAGGATGCATAAATTCTTCATTATCGATATTCTTTACATCATTATTATAAGTCTACTTTACATGTACATATCATTTACTTGATATATGTAATCCATTATTCTTCTATTACACCAAACATTATTTATTATTACATTTATTTTCATAGGTATAATATGGATCAGGTACCAATTTATACTTGGTTTACTTTAGTCACTTTTAAACCTCTTATATGTTTAATCCTAGAAAACACCATGATGAGACCTTATCACTTAAATATATTTTATGATCCTTTGAGAAGACTTCCACCAAGGATGTTGGATACATTACTTAAACCTCCACTAAAGCTATATATTTGAGCTATAAATATTACTTATGATCCTACTCATATATGCATGGATCATGATTATTTAATTCATGACATTTTACCCATGTCAAAAATTGATTCTCCTCATAGAGGATGGGAAGATGAGACATATTGTGAGTTTCATAAAATAATTGGTCATTGGCATAAATATTTTCAAGCATATCATATATTATTATCATAGAAACATACATAAATATATATTCCTACCATAGATAGTATACATTATCACTCATTTACTCCTAGGTGCACTTATTATTTCCATGGCATGACTACTCATAATTTCACACACTATAAATAACTTTGATAATACATTTATGTGCTTCATCATAAAATAACACGTCCTTACAATGATACTATATTACCAAATTATAATATATATCCTTAATATATTCCTAAATATGGGGAATTATATTTCCTTAGTCAACCATGTACTACACATCATATAGATAGATCTAGACTACTCCAACAAAAATTCCATGATTTTTTATGGCCTACACCTTAACCTTTTCAATAGTACCATCATGGTAATTAACAAAAAAAGGATTGGCTTTCTCATAGACCCATGTATTTTCATATATTATAGGCTATCATCTATATCCCAATGTAGTTTCTTTGTATTGATTATTCCTTATAGGAGGTACCACTTCTACCTCATTATTCTCACTCTCCTACTTTCTCCATAGAGCTTGTGTGATAGGAAGTCCTCAAATGACTCTTTATGAAGATATATGAAACCATGATCATTACAACATGGAAAACACCTTTGGGTCCTATTTATCAATATTCACTTGCATTTCCTTATTTTCCCTATTTTTTACATGATCATTACCATTATAAATACTTGTGTTATATCATTGGTAAGATATTATAGCTTTTGAGTGACTTCGATATATTGAATATAGTCGATAGAATTTGCCATTACACTACCTTAAATAACTATGATAAATTAGAATTATACCCATATTTGTACCACTCATTACATAAATGAATATTTTATTATATTTATCTTTCCCTTTCTCCATTCATTAAAAGCATACATAGGTCAATTTTTAGATTGCACACTTACTTGTTATCAAGTCTAAGAACTTTTTTATACCATGATCTTCAATACCCTTATCTAGTGACCAAGTGTAAGCTATCTTATGTTTTTCACTTATTTCATTCCTGACTGGTTATTTGAATCCATGTGGAGGAGGTAAAAAAATACATAAACATTCAAAAATCATATAATTAAAAAAGGAAATGATCAAAATGTAATTATCACCTTAAAATTTAGATCACAATAAAATATATGATATTTTGGCACATCTCCTATTTTAAATCAAATATCAAACTCTAAATAATTATTTGATCATAATAGATCTGGGGTCCACTAGGGTACAGTAGGCTAGTAGAGTGGGATAGGAGGTCTCATTATCATAATATCACTTACTTTCTCACACAATTATTTGATATTTTCAATATATTAATGATACTATAAGGGGTCCTAAGGAATGGGGAACAAATTATGGGAAGGTAGGTCAATTTTGATGTTCATTCATATAGCCTTCTTGGGATGATATGTGTATTTCATTCAATATCCCAAGATTTTCATTCACTATTTGGAGTGTCCTATGTTCTATTTTATCAAATTTGGGATACTATACAACATTAGATGACAAAATAATATGAAAAATTAGAGGGAATAATATATAATTATCAATCACTTATTGATTTAAAATTATGAAATTCTACAAACATACTAAAATAGTAAAGTATAACAACTAAGAAATACTTAGCTAGAAAATAATTTTGTGGGATAAATTAGAGGTTAATACGTACTAAATGTGACTATGTATTGACTAAGATTAGAGATATAACACTAAAACTAGGCCTAAATAATATCAACACTCATATCCATTTAAAATGAGAAAGATATGGATTTTGGGTTCTCTATGTCTTTCTCTACTAAGATTGTATTTGGTGGGAGAGATTCAGATCACATGTGAATACAAATATATGATAATTTTTTATTGAAAACCCTAACTCCTTGAAATCTGAATACTAATGCAAATTAATGGTGAAAAATGTGAGTATTTGAAGTTGGGTGGAACCTCAACACACCATGTGTTGAGCACTACCTACATACTAATAATCTAAAGACAACGTAAAATTCATGTATTAATCCCATGCTATAGTGGTATAGGAATAACCGATGCAATATTATATATTTTTGTCTAATAATATGATGATTAAATGCCTTAACCATGAATTTTAACCTATAATATGTACTTAGACTTCAGATATGAGCTACTAGGGCTATGTGCAATCAAAATTGGGAGAAATAAGTGATTTTTCTCTCAATGTGACATTAGGATTATAGTTATTTTTGATACAAAAGCCTCGTATGTTTAAATGAGTTGAAAAGAATTTATATAGTCATATTATTGAAATTAATTTGAATGGGGGTCACTAGGGACATAGGTTGACCTTTTCATAACTTTTGATTTTGAAATTTAGTTTTTATTTTTTAGGAAGATAATAGAGTGTCCATATACACTAGAGTGGTGAGTTATACTCCCCTAGGGTGCTATTTTCCAATGGATAAAATTGATGATGCTAAGTGTTAGGAAGGGCCTAAATTATTACTAAATATGATCAAAATAGTTAGGCTTACACTCTATAGTAATTTATTAGCCTATAAGAGTGACTTTTCCATGTACATGGTGTCTTAAAGTGATCAAAAGGGACCTAATATAGGTCTAAATCTAAGTGTGTAAAAGAGTGGTAAAAAATGCATAAATTTAACTTTAAATATTAATTTATGTATCTAAATTTCCCCCATTTTATTATAGTAATTTATGAAATTCAATTTACTAGGTTGAAACTAAAAAGAGTGTGTACCTAATATTACATGTGAAGAGGAGTTATGGATTTAGGCCAAAACATTTAATTGTGCTCCATGGAAACTTATAATGACATATATGTAATGTCAATATTTATTGCAGGTGAATATCAAAGGTGAAAGACAAGAAATTAGAGAGTGACAAGGAATAAATATCCCTAATTATGTATGTTAATTATTGTGTTCTTATGGTGCAAAAATTTATGAAAAAACTATTGACTATAGATGGAATAACCCTTGGGGGTTTCCTTAATGTTTAATAGCTTAGATTGGATTATGCATGCCCAAATATTCATCGATGAGTGAGTGTTATTAAGAAATAAAGTTGTGATTAGATTAATCATCACATACCCAAATTATAAGTGTAATAATTTTTAATCCTTTTATGAATCCCAAAAAATAGCTCTAGTACAAAGTTGGTAAAAAATATTGAACTAACAACTGCATATGGAATAAGGTTTAATTTTGGTGAAATTTTGTAATAAAATTGGAGAAATTTTGGTATGAATAGTGAGAATAATACTATTTTTGTACACAACATGGAAAATTACATGAATTTTCCATTCCATATACAAAACTAATGCATAACTAAGTAATGAGGAAACAATGTGTTACACACAAACACCCAAACTAATATCTGGTGCATACAGATTTTGAGATTGAGTAATGTAACTTTGATTATAATAAAAAAAACTTGTTTTCTAACTTGGAAAAACATGTCATGAATTATTTCCCCTAAACTAATAAAATATGAGATAAAACTAAGTGATTCTAAAGACTAATAATGGAAAAATGTTGAATATTATTCTAAGTAAACTAAGATTTTGAGAGATTTTAGAAATGGATATTTTTAAGGATTTGGAAAATAGGGTTGGTAAGGACATTATCACAATGATATCTTGTCTAATATGTCACTCCTTTCCAAAATGTCTTTCTATGTATTTTATGAGACAAAAACTATGTCAATTACAAAATAACTACCAAAATATATGAGTACTAATTTAGAAGGTCTAATCTCTAAGACAAACCTCTATGAATGACCCCTTTTTGAGGTGAGTTATTGATCTTACAAAATAATGTGTTATGTGATAGATTTTTATGACATAATGATTTAAATCTGAGCATTAGTGATAACATGGAGTAGTATTGTATTGTCATATATATATACACTTAACACATTAGTATTATGATATGCATTTAGGAACAAACATTCATTGCAATATTATCTATATATATTTTAAATTTAGAAATGAAAATAAATGATCAAACTGAGTATGTAACATTAAATATAACTAGTTAGGGAAGAATAAATTATATATATGATGTCATTATAAGGACTAGTAAGATGCATGATGTCTATCATGGCATCAATATATGAGAAAATAATCAAGCAAGGTTGCATGGTCATGATTCACATAATAAAATAATACATGTAAAGCACATAAAACACATAATAGAAGTCAAAGGGGCCACATTCAAAGGACATGTTAAAATGTCCTCACATGCATATAGTAATAAATAAAGCCTTAGAACCACCTAGGACATACCAAAATATTTTTACACATATCATACACACACAAATACATTTTTAAATATCCTTACATGTATATAATAAAATACATGATGTCTTAGAGGCAATTATAAATGAAATATTCAAATGTCCTCAAATTAAATAGAAAATTCATACAAGATATTAAATCAGCATGAAAAACATGCATGAATATGTATTTTGACCAAAAATATCTAATTTGTAACCTTATTATATTCAATAAATTAGATAGACTATAGTATATCACAATATTAATGAGTGAGGAATATCAAAACATGTAATTCTAGATAAAAAAACTAAGTGTATAAGTGGTTATAAAATGATATAACTTGTGTATAACATGCCCCCATTAAGATAACTAGTGTATGTACATGATTTACAAAGTTTTCATGTAGTCTAATACTAGGTGATAATATTTTGAGACACTAGGACAATGTCAGGGTGAGGGACACTAGATCATTGCATTCTTCTACACCACAATGTTCATGTCTAAATGTAATTTTTGAGTATATAATAGTGAAATTACTTTCTACTAAATATGGGACTAATACTCTATTTAATCTATAATAACTCACATATATTGGTGAAGAATATATGATATAAAACTTGATAAAACAAGTATGAAGTATTGTGCACAACTAAAATGATGTATGCTAGAGTATATATAATGTGTCATAGTCTTGATTTTATTATTTTATAGAATATTTTACTATTTTTCTATTTTTTAAATAAATATTAAAAGAGTATGTACAAAGTGAACGATAGATTCTAATCGATGAGTCTTGTAAGGGACTCATAATCAATCAGCCCTATACGAGAAAAGGAATGTTAAAATTTCATTAAGGAAAATGATTTTATTTTTGTGACTAAGATGATATTAACAAAGAATCTAAATACGGAATACCAACCATGCTAGAATTGTCATTGTCATATTAATAATTTGTATCATATTATCAATATGTTTGATCATGATGAACTATGGGGATTTTTATAACCCATATTGTAAATTTTGATACCTTTGTTAGTGTCTTATTTGATTTTACATTAGTGATCTATAATATCAATTAAGCAAGAGTAGGGGTAGAGAGAGGCAATCTATAATTTGTGATAAATCTCTGCTAAAGGGTCCTCTCTAGGATAGGATTTTGTTGAAGTGTATATATCTTTTATGGAAATATTTGATAATGTTACACTATTTTAGGAGGCTCAATGTAAGGCTATTGTGTGGTGAAAAAGTCTATCTATGATAGAGGGTAATCATAAGGTATACCAAAAATTTTAATTACCTGATTAGCAAATATGTATTTCAAGCATCATGGATTGTATAATTAGCTACATGAGTTTATTGAATCCAAGGGCATCCCAATAATATATCAAATACACTTGTATTTGGTACTAATATGAATTCTATTTCAATATGTGTAGGAGCAACCTATAATGGTAATGTAATCTCACCAATGGATCTCTAAATGTGACCATTAAATCTGTTTATGACCATGGTATTGGGAAGCATATCCTAATCTATATATTCGATATGATAAAGAAGTGTGTTTGTACACATATTTAAAATTGAACCATTATCAACCATAACACTTTGAATATGTTGGTGATTGTTTTGAACTATAACAAATAAATAGTTAAAATTTGTATCATCATTGACTATTTCATGCTTTATAATTGTGATGATTATCATATATAGTAGTGAGGTATGATAATCAATTATTGTACCATTTAAAGTATGTTATGTATCTACATGATAATGGTAGGAAACTAGTGGAAAGTGTGCATTATATGCATAGTGCACACATAACATATCTATTATGTCATTAGCAATGTGATTAGTGTATAAAATAAATCTAAATTATATATCACCTCAATCCTATATACTTGGAAAGTACATAGTGTAGACACTTAATTTTGGCCAATTTCTTGCATAAACTAGGATTCGATTTAATTTCTAGCATACAACTCAATTTAATCCTATAAATTAATTGAATGTGATGATTCATTAGTATAAGGTATTTAATGTCTTAGAAATATGAAAAGGATTACGTTTTTGGGGTATTCCCCTATATTCATCAATGACCTAGTTTGGTTTCAACCCTAGTCAAATTATGACCTTAAAATTTGACACTTTTTGTCTATCAAGCAATTAATTCAAAACAATTAAAATAATTTTTAAAATCCAAAAAGCACTAGGAAATATTAATTACATTTCAAATCTTAATTAAATTTCTTAGGTAAAAATTCCAAGTTGAATTAGTGAATTTCATTTATCAAAAAATTATTTTTTATGCAAATATGAAGTTAAAGGTCAAATGAGCTAATAGAGTGATTACCTAATTCCTAAGTATTCCAAAAAGGTGAGTCACAACCTCAAAAATATTTGAATTGAGTTGTCGTGCCTCATAAATATCTGAATCTAAGGTGTTAATACTTCATGATTTCTTTGACCTAACCTGAGGTTAGTCTAACTCAACCTTGTTATCCTAGACTCAACCAAAGTTATAATTTAAACTAACCTTCCTAGAGTTGTAATTAGTTCTTACAGTTATAAATATAAGTTATCACACCATATTCTAAAACTATTTTATGCATAAGGATATTATATTGTAATACCTTTAAGAAGCTATTGAGAGTAGTGTTATAATGTCCTTTTTATTCCAAGATTCACACCAAGCCATAAGTGACCATTGGATAAGTGATACCACCATGTAAAAACATTAACAAGGGTCTCTAATGTCATAGGCCAAGCATGAACATCCTTATGCCGACAAGTGGACATAAAATTTAACAAAGGAGGTAAATTACTTGTGTTTTTTTCTTTATTTTTTTTCTTGTTCATTATTTTATGCTCTCCCTACTTATTAGGTAAGAGTGTTTTGTTCTAGTGTATTTTTATGCATGGATTTTTATCATTTTAACTAATAAAGAACTAATCAACATTTGTTTTCTAATTAAACACATATGATACATAATGGAATTCCCATGGGACCATGCATCCTATATGGACAAGGAGAATTATGTCAAACCTTTATTTTTTCTAAAAAAATCATTTAACTCTTCAAGTTTAAAGTTTTATGCTTAGAAATTTTGCCATTCTATTTTTTTTGTAATAATTTGCTTCACCTTATGTAATGGTGTATTCATCATTCTTGTGCTCTATTTAAAATATTTATTTTTCATAAAAATGACTTTGATATGACATATTTGATTTAAAAAATGATATCTTTACTATTTTAAAATGGCAACTTTGTTATTTTGAAATGGTAGCTTCAACTCTGCTAAATAGCAACATCACTAGGTAAATTTCCATTTTGTTTTCATGACTTCACTTATTTTTAGCCTATAATTAATGAATTTTCCATATATAATAGGTGAATTCACATTAATTAAAGGTAACTTCACCAAAAATTAGTCTCTATCTATGTATATGTTTTCAATAAAATAGTAGCTTCAATAAAAATAATGGCTTCCTCTATGTTTTTAAAAACTAGAGAGTTGAAAATGGAATGTTGTTTATTAATTGGATTTTTGGACTAAAAATAAGAAAACCACCTAAATTTTTTGAAGGAACCAAGGTAGAGAGAGAGAGAGAGAGAGAGAGAGAGAGAGAGAGAGAGAGAGAGAGAGAGAGAGAGAGAGAGAGAGAGAGAGAGAGAGAGAGAGAGAGAGGCCTCACTTTTAAAATATCACATACACTTTTTTTTGGTGCTTTAAATCAACCTAACCAAACTTGTCTTTTAGTATTTTCAAAGTTTTTACAAGTGTAAACAAGGCCAAGGGGTCAAAAATTTCAATCATGTTTGAGTTAGTTCTATTAAAAATAACACACACTTTAGTCAAATATCTTAAGAGAATTTTTTGTTTTTATTTGTTCCTTGTTATTATCTAGTTTCATTGTTCATAGATTAAATTATTTGTTTGTGGAAAATAAAAAACTATAGCATGTATACTCTCTCCCTATCCCCTATAAGGAACTCAAGTGACCAAAAGTGCTTGGTTTATTGCCTTTCTTATTTAGTATTATTAGAAAAAATGTCATGTATGATCTCCCTCAGTTTTGAATGACTTGGGTGACCAAGAAATGACCTCTAAATTATTTACAATCTATTTTATTGCATTTGGCTTGTGGATAAGATCTTATTTCTTCCTCATAAGTTATTTAGGAGTGTGTTTACCTAGGGTTTCATCTCCAATAATCATACGAACCCCACTCCATGGTGGTAAATATAAATTAATCATGTCATACTAGGATTACCATGAGGTTGAGTGGCTAGCCTCTCTAATCATAATGAAAACTTGGGTCAGGTCTTGCTAAACATTAGACGTCACTAAGTAGTACATGATTAAATTTGTGCAAAGGATTATACCTTTGCATAGTAAGTTAGTGAGTATAAACCTAATTTATATTATTGTGACCTTTTGTGAGCCACAGTTGTGACCATTTAATGTATTTCAAAAATTATATATTTTATTCAACCTCACATGCTATAAAAAATCTTTCCAAATGTTGAGTGCTCCTCATTTTAAGTTCTTGTGATGTACCATTGATTGAAGGAGAGATGGGGGAGTAAAAACTCTACCTAAACCTATTACTTAATTTTTTGATTAACACTTAATTCCTCATAAGCATAATTCCTCATAAGCATTGGTATATCGGTCAAAATTTTAGAAGAAGCTATGCACACTAGTGTTAGTTTTACAGAAATGATGAGACATTAGTGTTATTTCTAATTTCTTTAATTTACATGTGTTTTAGATTAAAATTATTTGTTTGTATTTTAAATTTGAAAAAATCCCAAAACCATCAAGTTGTTTTCGCACCCATTTAGCCTAAGAGGTGTTAATTTATCCATTTTATGTCACACTTTTTACATTAGATTTTTATTACAAAACCATTTGTGTGTCTCTTGTTTAAACAAGGTTTAATTATGGTTTCTATTTCATCTCAAATTTTTGTCTTGGAGTTTTGAGCCCAAAACCATTATAATATCATTTATTTGAAGGATAACTGTTACACTACCTAAATCATTCTAAAACACTTGTCATTTTTAAAATCATGTTTTAAAACCATTGTTATACATTTTTGTTTCAAATTCATGATTACGCTTCCCATTATAGTATAACTCTTTTGCCTTAGAATATCAGAGTCCTTTTGTATTAAATTTGAAATTCAACCTTTCAAGGATTAAATACTAAAAATAATTAGGTTTGTAACAAAGCCTCATCTAATTTGGGATTATTTTTCTACCTTTTATGTCTGGATTGTCTTACTTTGGTTTATTTCCTATTTTATCTAAAGACCCCTTTCCTAGAACCTAGTAGTTGTTTGATGTTTTGTATCTTGTTTGAAAGTCCTTTGAACCAAGTTTTTGCCATGTGCCTTGTTTTACGTTTGTTTTTATAAGTTTTAAAATGTCTTTGTTACATTATTTAAAAATTTTGTTGTGAGTTAAATATCAAGTCTTAATTATCAAATTATCGAGTGTCATCCAAACCAATTACCTTATCTTTAGATTATTTATGAGTTGTTTTACTGAGTTTATCCAATCAAATTGCCCTGGTTTATTTATTTTTTGAGTTCTTGTTTGAGTTCATTAATTTTGAGTCTACATTTATTTTTTGTAATAAAATGATTATAAAATCCTTTAGGTAAAATCATTATTATCCTTTGATCATAGTTTGCATTTGTTTTACCTTGTCTAGATACTTTTTTGTATTAATTATAACCTACTTTAGGAAAATCATTACCTTTGTTAGATTGGTTTTGATTTTGTTTTATTATACCTTTACCCAATTTAGTTATTTTACCATTTGGGCCTCTTTTATAGATCTAAAGGTTATTTATTTTTAGACCTCAATTATTTTCTACCTTTAGACACTTTTTTTTCACAAGACCTAGCCATAGATTTGAACATGCCTCATTACAAACATAGTGGACTATGTATAATCCAAACTATGATAAATTTGTGACCAATGACCCTTTTGTTTAAGAGTATATGATGATGGTGTAGATTATGAGATGGATACCTATCCATATTATAATATTTCATACATTGAACAAAGGTTTGACTCATTAGTGTAGTATTTGTTGATTTCACCTTCTTATCCAAGCCAAGAATAATATCAAATGGCATAATATATTATTTAAACAATGCCAACTATTGAATAAAATCAACAAAAATATCCTTACTACATTACGACACCAACATTGACAAACTATGACCCATACTTATTTAATAGTTATTTTTTAGAGAATAAAGACAAAATTCTTATAAGAGCCATCAAATTAGGAGCTAATTTTATGCTGTACTTCCCACATAAAAGTCTAAGTGGTTTGGTTAGAAATCCTAGTAATGCACATTGAACTAAACACTTTTAATAGACATCAACTAGTTATAGTCAAGCTTTAGTCCAAATCCTACAAAAAAATGAAGGAACATTTGCAAAAGGGAAAGGTCTTATGGATTATCATATGGAATAGGTACAAAAATCATACCAAAACTACTTCAATATAGCTCAAAATCTTAATGAAATGACTATTTATAGCATGTACCTTATTTAGATAGCTCTATCAAGAGGGAAAGAAGTAGATGCTTTGGGCTATAAAAACTAAAAAAAGACTCATTTAACAAAAACATATTAGTTGGTGACATGTTTAGTGTCCTTATTTTGACAAAATAAATTGGTGCTTAAATAGAAGACCTCACTCAAAACATTTTGGATAACATGAAAGGACACTCTAATTTAAACCAAAGTAGATCTAATTTACTATCGATTAATACATAAAAGTTTCCTATAACTAATGTTATAAATTAATTGAAACAACAAGGGATGGGTATGCATAATTCCAAAAATCAACAAGCAACATACACTCTTCAAAGAACTTCTTCCTCAAGTTTAAAATAGGGGGAAATGAACCAAACACATACCAACTTACCACCACAACAAGTGTAGAATGTTATGCCACCTCAATAGGGGCAATAAATTTTTTTCCATAATTAAAAAAAAATTAATATACCTAAAAAATCACAAATTTTTATTAATCCACAACATTTTTATATTAATCAAAAAGTGTCATTTGGTCAATAACAATAAATTTCAAAGTCCCAACAAATGGCTAACCAAAACCTAGTGCCTATCTAATAATAGGTATTAAACCAGCAATAAGGTTCCTATGTAAAATAGATACTAGGTTCTAGGCAACAATTTCATTTTACCCAATGGGTATTGCATGTAAAATAAGGATCTAAATACCAACACCTTCAACAATAGGGATTTAGTGAACAATGTGTTCCCTATATACAACAATGTTTGATAAGTACTCAGAAAGTTCCTTCCCAAACCCAACAATAGAAACACATCCCATAGAGGTAAATGCCATTACCACAACCATAATTCACTAGCCAATATAATCTATAATGTATTCCAATAGTAGTGTATTATATATCCATAGTACACTTCCAATGCATGCATGCATACATACATACATACATACATACATACATATATATATATATATATATATATATATATATATATATATATATATATATATATATATATATATATATATAACTGGTCATCTAACCAATCTAACCAACATTACACAATATGGCTACCCTGGTCAAGGTAATCCACCTTTGACCACACAAACTCAAAAATAACTGACACTTAATCTAACATCCTTTCTCAATATTTTCAATAAATGAAGGATGAAATTAAAGCTATATGGATTGGTAATCAAATAAATAAATTCAAATTGGATGAAATATGCTCTTATCTATTCAGCATGCAGTATCTACAAATACCATTTATGTCAAGTTATGAACCACCCAAATTTGATAAATACAAGGGTAAAGAAGACACTGAAGATCATATAAAATAATTTTTATTTCTTTCCATCCAATGGCATATAATGACATATACTTACTTCTAATCTTTCCAAGGAGTCTAACTAGATAAGCCTTGGAATGGATTTTTAAATTGTTAAATAATTTTGTATCTAACTTCAATGATATTTCTCATAATTTTGTACATCATTTTTCATATAATCTCAAGAATGATATTATAGTTTTTGATTTGGGACAAGATAAACCAAATACTAGTTAAATTTTCATTACATACTTTCAATATTAGAGATAACTAGCAAGTCAGTTTACGTATAATATTAAAATAAGAAGTTGGCCATAATATTTAGTAGGAGACTAAATAGAGAGATAGTTTATCATCTCAATCTGAAATGTGCCCATACATTCAAAGAGGTTATAAATAAAGTAATACATATTGATAAATCCATTTTTAACAAATGGATAGTCAACTTATCCTCTTATAATCAGAGCTAGAATTAACATCAATCTAATATAACCAAAACCAAATCCAAGTCCAGAACCATAATCAGAACCTAATTTATATATAAAACTTAATGCCACATCAAATAAATAAAAATGAGATATCAAAACCCTACAACCATAATAAGAATGTTATTAGAAATGAGGTCATTATATCGTGTCATGTTCAGATGGTGCAAACATTGGTTGTTCATTTACCTCCACCCATTCAGCAACCAACACATCCATTCATTTAGCCAAGGCATCTAAAAAACCAATAGCCATAAGATCATTATCAATTTCAAGCCCTTATTCCAATCATAATATCACCCATTTATAGATAATTCAGTGACCTTCGTGAGCCTATTAATTTTTTGTTCTAAATATTGGTTTAGTCAAATATGATTAGTTGGCTAATATCAAAGTTATTAACTTAAGGATTCCTTTTACTAAATCATATAAAGAACATGAATTTTTTGAGTATCATCATTTTTTAGGATATTCCATACACTAGTGTATCCAACTCAAGCATTTTATTGAGAATATGTTAGGAAATGGAGATATAGGAAGAGATATGCATGCTCCTATGACCAATTGTAACTTGGGCATCCACCAAAATCCATTTCCCCAACACAACAATAATAAAAACTATTACTAATACCAAAAACAAAAATGGTAGATAACTACACCAAAAAATCAATATAAACAATTCCAATAATAATAATAATATAAAAATGGTAATAAATAAAGACAAACTGACCAAATAAACCAAGGAGGCCATCATGCCACTGTGTATACCTATAAAAATGTTGTAGGACATGTTTCACATGGCCATTTTACCAATATCATGATTAACCCTCATCTAACTACCAATAGACCTAGATGCTCACCAATAATGCATACCAAACAAGAAATGCTTACCAACCTATTTATGATATTATTTCTTCTTCATACTATGTTAGAATCTAGGCTCAACACCACCCTATAATTACCATTCAAATCATAATTTCCTATGTAACCAACTACCAAAGCTAAGTACCAAATCAAGATTGCATAATCATAATGTGATGAGCCAAGGTCACTATCAAAGGATCATATCCAAATACTATGAATGATCCCATTCAACCTTACATGACTATCATAAATAAACTAATTGATAAAACTAATGGGAAGACCTATGATACTATGGAACAAGTAAAAAATACAACTATGCATATATCTATCATGGTTTTTTGTGTATGTCTAACATCCATAAAAATAGCCTAAATGAGTACTTGAACCAATCCCTCATGTTAAATTACATAAATCTATACAAATTTAAATCCATGGTATGACACTTGGTTCCTAACCACCATGTTACCTTTGACCAAAGTGACATGTCATCCCTAAGAACTATGCATAATAACCTATTTTACATTGATGTTGGTATAAAAAACCATATATTTAAACACATTCTTGTATACATTATTTTTGTCCTAAACATTGTGTCTCTAAAGTTGAGAAAACATCTAGGATGTACAATAGCCAAATTATAGCTAGATGCCATTGTTATTAAGGCATATGATAACAAAGATCAAGAATCTCAACATACTATTATCTTTCTAGTGGTCATTGGGAATTTGACCCATGACATTAAATTCCATGTTTTTGACTTGGAATTATCTTAAAATTTATTATTGGTCAAACCCTAGATCCATGAAATTAGGGTTATAACTTCCACATTGCATTATTGTATAAAATTTCCACATTCATGAATGGAAGTAACTATACCAGTTAATCTCTAGCCATATCAGTATTGTAAATGTCTTGAGTATAAGTATAAAAATATATAAATAAAAAAATTATTTTAATCTTATGCCAAAATATAATTAAGAAATAAACAAAGAAGGAAAAGTCATTGAATCAGGACTAGAAGATAATTACATTGACCCGTATAACCTAGTTTTTACATTAACCATGCCTCCACCTGACATTGCCAATCACTTATTTATAAATGATAAATGTATTAGAGAATAAAATACCCATAATTCCTTCCATATTTCCAAATTTCCAAAAAATCCAAAATCTTATGGGAGACCTAAGGCAAAAACTACTCATGTGGAGTTGCAGACCAAAGGAAAATCTCAATTAAACAAGCCCATTATTTTCAAAATGTCCTCTAACCTAAAACAAGACCCCTTAGCAAAATATGATTCAAATATTTCCACTTATGAGTTAGTTTATTGTTACCAAATCACAAAATATCATATCATTAATCAGATTATGTATCACCTAGATTATGAAGGTATAGTCTTGGGGATAGATCAACAAGGCATGATTGAACCAATCTCAATGACCAAGTATAAGTAAACCCATGGTATTTAATTTAAACCACCTATGGGTGAGCCCCCATACCTTTTTCATGTTCTAACACCATCAAATAACAAAGATCATGTTGATAGTGATGTAGGGTCTAATTATTATATCTACGATAACCTTGCCACCATAAATTTATTTACCCCCACTCCATTTACACTATTGACCATAATTATGAACCTTTGTAATTAAACCTTTATCACCCTTGGTTGATACATTGGGACCAATAAGATTCAATAATTCCATTATATGAGTTTGAAAATGATGAGGCCATATGTGACTTTTTAGGATTGATGAATCACATTCCTCTTGAAGATCACAAGCAAGGGTTTTCTATTAGATTAGATCATGATACATATTTTAGAGAGTGGGTGAAATTTCATATCTAAAAATAAAAATTGATGTATAAAAGTGAAAACCTCTTTGGGGTACTTTCTAACTAGGGTAATAATAAAATAAATGCAAGTTGTTTGGTGAAAACTAGTTTTCTAGTGCCATTAGACAGGGATGTTCACCCATCATTCTATGAAGCACACGAGACCTATAGCCTAGAGCCTATATATGCATTAAATATGAGATTCATTAGGTTGATCAAAATATTTGAAGTGGATTTAAAACATTATTTAATTTAGTAAGAAACTATAGGGTATCAAAATATTTAGTGATTTAATATATATTAACAAATCCTACACAAAATATGACTTTTGTTTTCTTAACATTGACATGATAGTTGACTCAATGGTTAAATATGAAATGTTTTCTCTTATGGATAAATTTTTATGGTATAATTAGATTATAATTTCAATAGAGTACCAACACAAGACAATTTTCACCACTTGATAGTAAAAATTTTATTATTAGGTGACGCCATTTGGACTTAAGAATGTTAGAGCCACTTATCAAAGAACCATGATAGTGATTTTCCATGATATGATGCATGTCATTATTGAGGACTATGTTTGTGACATCTTGTATAAATAAAATATCCATGATGATCATCTAGTCATACTAAAAAGAATATTATAGATACTTCACAAGTATAATGTCAATCTTAAACTAAATAAGTGTGTATTTGGCATAACTTATGGTAAATTGTTAGGCTTCATTGTCTTTCATAGGGACATTGAAGTTGATCTAGCCAAAGTTCATGAAAATGTTGAAATGCCACTACCATCTACCTTGAAGCATCTCCATAGATTATAGGGTAATATATAGCTAATATAATGCTTTATATCATATCTAGCCAACAAATGCCATCATTTAAACACTTGCTAAATAAAGTCTTTACTTTCTCTTGGAATTAAGATTGATAGAAAGCATTTGATCATCTTAACAAATATATTTCCAAAGCACCTATTTTATTTCCACCCATGTCAAAATATTCATTGATATTTTACCTATCAATGATTGAAAATGCTTTATGGGAACTATTGTCACAACATGATGAACAAGAAAAAGAGCATACCATGTGTTTATTAACAAATTTGATCTCACAAGTCAAACTATCACCCCTATAATTTTAAACATTGATCATCATGCTTGTTTACTCTATTGGTAATTGTATTGCTCTTCTAATGTCTTGGTAATGGTCACTTATAGCCTTGGTTAGTATAATTTAAGGTATATTTGATGAGTTTAAGCTTTTGTTCACCATAGCTATGTTTTTTGTCTAGCCACTTCTTAACCTATTTTAGTGAGTTTCAAGAAATGGAGTATATAGTTTCTTTATAGGTCTTATATCAGGTTTCAAGGTCATGTCATTCTCTAAAAAGGATCATATAGGTTGGTGATATTCTTGGTTAACATCATAAGCCAATTGGTTGCATTTTGGATCACTTTATGGCTTCTATAGTAGGTTTTGTGAGGTAATGGTAGTAAATTTATAGAATAAGGTTGAAAAACATAATGATACACCTATTAAAACATTTAAATGTCTTTTTAATACCATTTTTAGTAGTCTCATTAGGTTTATTGAGTGGTTATGGTAGTTTTAGTGCTTAAAGGGCTCTTTTTAGGTTGTATGTACAAGTTTTCAAAATGAAAAATTATTTTAGGCATATTAATTACTTAATTTATTACCATTAGGTTAAAATACATGTTTTTTAAGGATTTTTAGATGATAAAATGAATAAAACCTATTTATCTCTCCTATCGACTTATTTGCCAGATCAAGGAAGATCAATGGTTTTTACTCAGTACGACCAAGAGAGAGAAGGTTAGGTCTAAATCTATTGAGAAATTATAGATACCCTAATTTCCTTCAATATTTTGGAATTTTTTATATTCATCTTTCCATATTTATTAACAATCACTAAAATTATAATGTGGTCACTATTCCTAGTCATCTAGATAGGGTCCAAGTTTGCCTCTATTTCTTCACCTCAAAAAATTCTAGAGAAAAATATTTATGGTGTGGTGATTACAAGATAAAATATGGAATATTACATATTGTAATCATCTGGTATTTTTTTAATAATGGTATTTTGGTAAGAAATCAGTTGCTTATGTTGATTGTCAAAGTGAGCAGCTTGAAAGCATGTTTGATCTAGTAACTGAGTGTTTTTCATCTTTAAAGGTTTATCAAGTTTATGTTTTAGTCATGTCACAAATATTAACTTTAATTCACTCATACACCTCCATATTGAAGGATGGCTTCCTTGACATAGGTATAGTGAGAGGGTCTTTAGCAAGTTGTAGTCATTAAATCAAGATTTCTTAGTTTATAAAGATCTTATTGAGATCATTATAGGGGCTTAACATGTATCTAAATGGATATAAAATATTAATATATATTAATAAATAATTTAACATGACATTCATGTTCTTATTATCTCTTGAGACTCAATAAAATCATTCATAAGTTTAACTATATGCCTGATTGCATAGAATTTTCCCATGAACTTCAATAAATAGAGGAGCCATGAAGATAAATAGGTTGATTAAGATCATTAGGTTGTTTCATATAACTCTATAAAGTTTCTAAGGGTGAATAAAGAGACTTATGAGAAAAAAAGATCCAATTAAGCCTTCTATGCCTAAATTCCATACTTAGACATGTTCATCATGATGAGAGGGTCTTGAAGGGTAGCAAAGATTTAAAAGAGATTAATCAAGTTGACAAGACTATAAAAAATGGTGTTATTTGATTGCTAGTTTTATAAGAGAATTTAAACTCAAAATAAATTACCAAGAATCCCAATAAACATTTTCATGTCTCCTTAAGCAATTTAAGGCTAAATTTCCAACTTCAAGAGTGGTACAAAGGTGTAGCAATGGAGTTGGTTTTAGAAGAAAGTTTCAAGTATGAAAGTCATTTGAGGTCACTAAAGAGTTTCAAAACTAAGGAATATCTGATGGATTAATTCAAATAAGAATCAATTATACCCTACAGTCACAAGGTCTATAAGACTAATATGAATGTGTACATTTGAGATTGGTGTTTAGTTTACTTACATAAAGTGAGTTGAAAAGGGGCTTGAACATGTAATTCAAAGGTTTATGAATCTCATAGCCTTATGACAGATGTCTAATGGTGGTATAGAGATGATCTAAATTGTAAACATTATTAAAATAGTCACCATTTAGATGCTTAAAGCATGAAAATGTAGACTTATAGGTCTACAAAATTATAGGTGTACATTTATTGAAAGATGTGTTGAGATGTTCAATATGAGTTAAATTTGAATACCTAATTAATAAGGTAATATACTGACTCTACATATGGAAGAGGATCAAGACAAAATGATAGGCAAGCCTTCAAATAACTAGTGCTTAAGACACTTATGATGACCTATAAGGAGAATGGTAAGGTTTAAATAGTCTAAAGGTTTAATTCAAAAGGAAAATATTCTAAAACATACATGTATGTTTCAATTTTAAGAGTTATAATAATTTGTTAGAGGTACAATCATTGAGAGGGGGTGAATCAGTGAGCCTCGATATTTCAACTTCAATTTTTGATCTTTACAAGTCCTTAATCAATAACCTCAATAAATCATGAAGAATTTACATCATTCATAGAAATGTACAAGAAAGACAATCCAAGATATAACACATAACATAAGACATATGTGGAAAAACCTTTTCAGGAATAAAATACACTCGAACCTATAATTGGACTACTATCTTATAAAACAAGATCTAATTTTTACCATCTAAAAATGATCAAAGAAATACAATCCCTATTTAGCGAGACTCCAATCCCTCAAGATGCTACCACACTTATCTAGCTAAGCTACAACAACCAGACCTTTTATCAATTATTACATTGTAAGGAAGTTACAACCACCTTAGATGTTGAGCTACCACAAAAACACCTATGAACACATCCACATTTAAACTAATGTCTACAACACCTGATCATGTAACTCTAATTATCAATCTCTTAATGTATCTAAATCCACATTTTTAATCACACAACACTCCTTGTTGATTAAATAACATTACATACTTGAATCAACACAAAGATTAGTTATGACACATTACATATCCCAACTATCCCCACTCTTCAACTTTGCATACTCAATGCATCCTTCTTAGAAAAAATATATCATTGATTCAAAAAACATGAATAGATGGTCATACACACTATCCATACTCTGATTAGTCTCTCAAAAAATCCACCACACTTTGATAGACACCAACAATCATTTTCTCATTCTTAAGACATCTAAAACATCCTTTTGGATCACTCTAGGCCTATTCACTCATGCTCAACCTGTAAGAGCACTATTTTTCCATTAGAAAAATGAAATACAAGTTATACTCATATTCCTCAATATAATTTTATCATCAACAAAACCATTGGGCACACTCAAACTCCTATATTCTTCACTTCAATGCTCATACCTCTCCAAGTCATACAAGTCTAGAACCCATCATCTTTGGCTCTACTATTTATAGACTAATCTTGATTAACCAAAACCTTGGTCAGCCATTAGGAATGCATTATCCCTTAAGGCATATAAAACATGAATATGTGTCTCAATAAAATATCCATAGGTTATCTATAGCATATATGGGTCATCATTAAGTAGCTACACCTTTTAATAAGGCCTTTGTAGTCCTTATAGATCTCATGTGAACCTGTTCACTACTTTAGCTCTCCTTCAAGAAAAACAAAAACATAGGACCAATTTAAAATAAATGGTTCCATTATTATTATTATCCCTTTTTAAATCCACAAATTATTATATTCAACTTAGATCACCTTTTTATATGCTCAAATAACTCAAACATTGACTTGGTGTACACAGTCACCATGAACAAACACACAGTCAACTTATTAACCATTTTTCATACTTAAGATAGATTGATCACACCTCCAAAATCCACATAGAGAATATTAATGGAGTATAATATATGATCCAATATCTAATTCATCATGAGACATTGAAATAACATCAATACAATCTCGAATATTCTTGTCAAGTCACTTGTAAAATAAGAATAAACACACAATCAACTTCTAGGATCAATATCTATGACTACACTCACATTAAAATCATAAAATTAGGTCATTATATTCACCATGGAGTATTCTTAAAATTTTATTTTAAATATCATGGAAAATTAGACTTATATCCAAACCTATGGTAAAAAAACTAGACACTAGTATTTCCTTCACAAATTCAAATGGCAATGGTCACAGTTATCCTTTAAACACTATGTTCAAATCTTATGTACTCTCATCTCAGGATCAATCTCACAACATTGATATTATTATATATTTATCTTATATACCACTAAATCCAAAAATTAAACATCAATAAAATTGACCTCATCTCATGAAATCTAGGAACATTGACTCAATGCACTCCATTGATCTCTTTAGATTAGTCAGGACCTTATAGATCAATGATCACTAGTGATCAAACTATATGAATGCCTGATCACCATTAGATCCTTATCTTATACTTTTTATTAGTCATTAAGAATCATGCACATATCCTCATATCACTTCTTATTAACTCCTTTGAGTAATCATGCATAGTCAATCTTGATCAAGCTTTAACTCTTTCAAAAATTACCAAGTATGGGGAAACTTTCAATATCCTTGAGTATGCATTTTTTATCCTTATCAACTTCTATGCTTTGAGGCAGGATCTCAAATTTGGACCAAGTGATCTCCTCACAAAGGAATATCCAACAATATGACAAAATGCTCTTAGAACCATCACATATGTGAGATATAATGCCATTAAAATTCCTTCTCATAAAATTATATCACAAAAATAACTATGTCCAAGTCTACTTGAGAGGCCAACTTTGAGAATCCATAATGTTTGTCATGTTTTAGTGCATGATTTCAAATTCAGCACAAGTGATATATGATAAAAAATTAACAAACCCATATAATAATATTATCTTGATACCTTTACACATAAAATATTTAATATCATCAAAATTCTCACTGAAATATTTCTTTCCTCATGAAAATATTTCCATGGAAAAACACATTCAATTCACCTAGGAACCCAACTTTGCATATGCATATCTTTTGATACACTCCATCACATGAACTAGAAATTATTGAAAATAAATTAGGTATAAATTTGAATAAACCCATATGATCACCTTCTCATGCATCATCCACATGTGTGAGAACTGACCTCATCAACATGCTTACTTATCTCTTTCTAGCCACTTTGCGAAATTGGCTATGGGAAAACAATGAAATCTAACTGAGAAGCCAACTTTGCACCCTCATATATTTAACTAGGATTTGATGCATGACTTGAGATTTTGCACAAAAAAATAGGGAATATTATGATCATAACCCTATGACCATCTCCCCTTGACTCATCCCATATGGTAATGGTGATGTCATCAAACTACCTACTCAATTTTTTTTTCTATTAGACCCAAAGTGTCTAGATGAGAACTATGATCAACTAGATGAATTCTACTTATTCATGTAAGATCTCAAAGCAAAGATAACATATTAGGGACCTATTTTACATAATAAAATCACCATAATAAACCTTGATCCTCTCTATCCATGTCAATAATTAATATCAACCAACCACCTTCAAGCATAGAATGACAAGCACATTGTACACTTTATCATATAAGAATAAACACATTGCAAAATTTATCATTATCACATAGACTATCAAGGAACTTCATCCACTCACCAGAGAAATTTTATGACATCATCATGATAAATCTCTAGAATAATCTTGTTAAATTAGATTGGGATCCTAAGTTATAATCATAGTCATTAATAGCCACCTACGGGCTTGTTAAGGCCTAGATGAGAAAAAAAGAATGCTTATAGTAGATATATGTGCTAGAAAGCTTGTATATAATGAAGAAATAACATGATTAAACCTTTTGAAATTTCCAAATACAATCAAAATTCCAATGACGTAAAAAATAAAAATAGGTTTCAAATATTAACATTCAAGGATTCTCAAATAATCACCTATAACTATATTATGAGTAATGATGTGAAATTAGGGTTGTTAAGAGCATGTGAGTGAATGTGTTCATTTTTTTTGTTATATTGAGTGGGTAGATTAATATATGAATTCATTTAAGGTAATTTAAATCTAAATATGGTGATTATATCTTGAATAAGTCACTTTCAACACAATAATAACTTGCATACATGTGGATAAAAGTGAATAAAGTTACATGTTGAGTAATTTATGAGTCTATTTAAAATTTTAAGGATATGATGAATATATTAGAGGGTTTATCCTTTATTTTAAGTACATTTTTTATTCTTTTCATATTCTCTAAACCCAATTAAAGGTTAATTTTCATACCAACTAAGTAAAGATATAGGCAAAACTCAGAACTCCCTCAAGGGATATGTGAGTTGGTATTGATGGTTAAATGTTTAACATTGGTGTGAAAGGTTATATTACTAATAATTAAATTAGGGATATCTAAAAAATTATTCAAAGATAATTTAATGTTGGTAAAGTATATGGAATAATTTCAATATCAAATTATAGAGTAGGCCTAGTATGCATTCATCGTCCTATATGTCTTCTTGAAGCAAAGGTGTCATTTTATTACATGAATGAACCATGAGGATGGGAAATTATATACAAGTTAAAATGATGATTATGAGATCTAAAAATTATAACAAAGACATTTGAAAAACCCAAAGACCATTTTAAGAGTTCCTTAAACGTCAAAATAAAATCTTGACAACTAATGAATGTTGACAACCATTTAAGCTAAGAGGATAACATTTTGAATAGTATCATGAAGTATTTAAAGGGAAACTTAGGTGATAAAAGCCTAAATGGACTTTATATAAATATATAATATTTTTAAGGGTATTTATCATTGAATAATTTCTCAAACTTGCCTTGAAGTTGCACTAATAGGTCACAAAGCTAACATTACAATGATATAGCACTTTAAGGGAAGATTTAGAAACTTGGAAGAAGTTATAAAGTGTAGAGTTAGATACAAAGATTAAATAGTTTTGGAAGGTTTTTTTGTCCTTGATATAGACTCTCATAAGCTGAAACGTAAGTAAAAGGGGATAATGATCAAATAAAGGCTCTTAGGGTCAGATTAGTCTTATGATTCACAAACCCTCATAACATATAATCAAGTTACAAATCCTTATAAGGAGGTTATTTCCCATTGAGATTAGTTTTGTGACATGATATGGGTTATATAAAACCTAATAGAGACCTTTATAGTCATTAAAAATAGAATTTTAGGTTTTGAGGCCTAAAAAGACCTTTCTCAGCCTTCTCACACAATCCATCCTACCCAAAAAGCTAATTTATAGAGCTCAAAAATTCTTGGAGATTTTACATGGTGCTAGATGGACATCTGAGGTGTTAGATATGTCCCCTAGCTTCCATATCCTAGCATTAGGTCTTGTAATGGAACCCTATCCTTTATAAATCACTATTAAGACCTCATAATATGTTAAACCCTTCTAAACCACTCATACTAACTTGATAGAAGATTTTATTCCTCAAATGTCATATAATGAACATAATTAGCCTTGAAATTGTTTTTGTGATTATTATTCACATCGATTACACCCTATCTAGGTAAGGGATTGTTCAGGTCCTCTACCCAAACCTAGTCTAACATGGGAATAACCCTAAGATATGGGTTACCTAAATTTTGGGTCAAACCTCTATGATTTTTTATGAGGCTATCTCCATTAATGCATCAGTTATCTCATTCTCACTAAAACTTATAGATTATTGGGGTTAAAATGTCTAGAAAGATGAATGAAAGGGAAGTATAAGTTAATTATGGTAATACACCTAAAAGATTATACATCCACTCATATTTGAGCTTCTAAAAAACTAATGAGACAAAACAAGTGACTAGATATATGACTCCAAATGTTTGTCATGCATTAGTATTTCAAGCAAATGTTTCACTAATTGATCAAAGATCAAGGTAAAACATGAAGAGGCTTGGTTCAAGGAAATAACCCAGTCAATGTATCCACATGCTAGCTATATTTAAATGGCATCAAAAAATAAAATGACCTACATAATAGGATAATCTACCAACTAGGTGAGACCAAGACTTGACAAGGGAGAGGGCACTATAAGAACAAACACATAATCAACTTCTAGGATCAATATATTTGACTGTACTCACTTTCAAGTCATAAAATTAGGTTCATTAGATGTACCATGGAGTATTCTTAAAATTTTATTTTCAATATCATGGAAAATTAGACTTTTATCCAAATCTATGGTCCAAAAACTAGACACTAGTCTTTCCTTCAGAAATTCAAATGGAAATGGTCATAGTTATCCTTTGAACACTACATTTAAATCTCATGGTATCTCATCTTAGGATCAATCTCACACCATTGATGTTATTATATATTTAACTTATAGACCACTAAATTCAAACACTAAGCATCAATCAAATTGACCTCATCTCATGAAATCTAGGAACATTGACTCAATGCACTCCATTAATCTCTTTAGATCAATCGGGACTTTACAGATCAATGCTCACTATTGATCAAACTGTATGAATGCCTGATTTCCATTAGATCCTTATCTTATACTTTTGATTTTTCATTAAGAATCATGAACATATACTCATATCACTTCTTCTTAACTCCTTATAGCAATCATGCATAGTCAATCTTGATCAATATTTAACTCTTTCAAAAATTACCATGTATGGGGACACTTCTAATATCCATGAGTACCCATTTTTTATCCTTATCAACTTCTATGCTTTGAGTCAGGATCTCAAATTTGGACCAAGTGATCTCCTCACAAAGGAATATCTAACCATATGACAAACTACTCTTGGAACCCTCACATATGTGAGATATAATGCCATTAAAATTCATTATCATAAACTTCTATCACAAAACTAACTATGTTCAAGTCTAATTGAGAGGCCAAATTTGAGCATCCATAAAATTTATCTTGTTTTAGTGCATGATCAAAAATTTAGCACAAGTGATCTATGCTCAAAAATTAAGAAACCCATATGATCATATTATCTTGATGCCTTCACACATGCAAGATTTAATATAATCAAAATTCTCACTCAACTCTTTCTTCCCTTATGCAAATTTGGCTATGGAAAAACACATTCAATTCACCTAACAACCCAACTTTGCATATGCATATCTTTTGATACACTGCATCACATGAACTAGAAATTATTGAAAATAAATTAGGTCCAAAATTGAATAAACCCATATGATCACCTTCTCATGCATCATCCACATGTGTGAGCACTGACCTCATCAACATGCTTACTTATCTCTTTCTAGCCACTTTGCAAAATTGGCTATGGGAAAACAATGAAATCTAACTGAGAAGCCAGCTTTGCACCCTCATATATTTAACTAGGATTTGATGCATGACTTGAGATTTTACACAAAACAAATAGGGACTATTGTGATTAAAATCCTATGACCATATACCCTTAACTCATTCCCATGTGGTAATGGTGATGTCATCAAATTGCCTACTCAAATTTTTTGCTATCAGACCCAAAGTGTCTAGATGAGAACTATGATCAACCAGATGAATTCTACTTGTTCATGTAAGATCTCAAAGCAAATATAAGATATTAGGGACCTATTTTACATACTAAAATAACCATAATAAACCTTTATCCCCTCTATCCATGTCAATACTAAAGTTTAACCAACCACATTCAAGCATACAAGAGCAAGAACATTACACATTGTCTCATATAAGAAAAAACACATTACACACTTTGTCATTATCACATAGACTATCAAGTCATTTCACACACTTATCAAATAAATTATATGACATCACTATGACACAATCATGACAAATCTCCAATAATCTCCCCCTTTGTCATTGATGTCAACACCCATCAGTATAACGATATATAGATCACCTTCTTTCTCTTCAAAACACTCATATAATAGGAACTTTCTCCCAAATAAGAACTTTCTCCCCCTTTGACACAATGATAATATAGGCACACACTGATCCTAAACACTTAAAATACTATAAAAATAGGAAAGGACCATCTTAAAAAGATGATATCAACTCCCCCTTACCTTGAGCTTACTTTTGCTTGTCTTGACAACTTCCTCTTCCACCATGCCAACACTCTCTTCAATCAAGCACTACAACTAATGAGAAAATAACACATAAACCCATATAAATGAGATGAAACTCAAAAATAAACATCTGAGATGGACTCCCCATAATAAATATGAGAAAATGAACCTTTTGATCATCTTCATATATCCACACACCATGAAGAACCACCATGCAAGATTACCAAGATTCTTTCTCAAGATACTTCCATGTCCACCAAATATACATCTACACTATAAAAAATGAAAAACATTCACTGAACCAACTTGATAACAAACCTTGAGATACTCATACCTTTCCTTTTGGAGAAATTAAGAAAAAAACACTCTTACTTAAACTAGGCTTGTCTAGCCTCCTTTTAACCTTACCTGAAACTTGCAAAGTCCACAATTTTTGGTAGACACATTTTTAGAACCTAAAACTAAATATCTCAAGATTTCTCATATGAAATATTAATCAAACCAATTTTCATAAACAAGCTCATCACATGCCACATATTTCCTTCACAAACCTACTGGCCAATTAACCCTCCATATTGATAAAAACTTGAATAACTAGGGAAAAAAAACATTCAAGTATCTATGAAGCCTTATTTGACCACCCATTTGGGCCATTCAACAAATTAATAATCCCCATATCTTAATTATTAAGGCAAACCACTTTTATAGCAATGCTAAAAACCCTATGAACTCAAAGTAAAATAGGGTCAACAAACCTCCTTCTGGTCAACACAAATATTTAAACCTTCTTGCACACCTAGAGACACCCATCACACACTTTTAGAAAAAAATTTGAGCTTTTATACTTTTGGGAACCCATACATCCTATAACCTATTTTAGGCTTGCTTGCCCTTAAACCAAAAATAGAGAAAACTAAGAGCACTCAAAAATCTTTAATTAGTAGATACATACCTTTAACCCTCAAAAACACCTAGATCACACCAAAAATAAATGCATGGAAATTTTAATCTAAATAATTAATCTTGTAGTTTGGAACCTCATTAGAAGATACTGACAACTAATTTTCTTTGCATGAAATTTGCTCAACAATAGTAGGATGTTCGCTTAGATCTATACACACTTCAGAACTAACCTCAGCTAATACCTGAATCTTCTCCTTGATCTTGGTCTCTTTATTTTCAACATTATAAAAAAAAAAAATTTCCTTTTCTAATTGGAAAGTTGACACATTCTCTTCTTTAAACTTGTCAACAAAATTTTTCAATAGAAACTCTTAACTTTATTTTTGATTATTTTACTATCTTGGCAAACAATCTATCAAGATGCTTGGACTCAACATAGTTAGTCTCCTTAGTATTTACTACCTAAGGTATCCATACCAAAGTTTGACTCTTCTTATATTTTTCATCCATCTTACCTACTTGATCCTTGAACTTATCTTCATTTGTAATATAACCTTCTAGATTAACTTCATTATCAACATTTGGACTAGTGTGATTAGCATTGATAATATTTGGTTTCTATACTTTAATTCATCCTTTTTGAAACCTTATAATAGATATATATCCTTTGACATACCTCTTAAAACTATTTGGACAAAATCTAGTAATATGTCCACCCTTATGACAAATGAAATAATTAACATCATTCGTACTATTTGATAGATTTGAATTGTGATCAATATTTGGCCAAAAACACATTTTATCATAGATCCATGAATGTCCATTATTGAATGACTTATTCTACAGTCCTTAGCTCTATGACTATATTTATTACATGTATAACAATGACCATGAAATAAACTAGCATACCTTGTAACATTAGGTTTTCTAATTGACCTTCTAACATTACTCTTCAAATTTGCATTCTTCTTCACTTACTAAAGTTTCTTGTGCTTCATTTATATCTTTTCCAATTTCACTATAACAATATCATGATCACTGTTCAATGAATTCATTTCAACCTTTAGCTTATTGCACTCATCTTCTTTTGCTTTTATATTTTCATTTGCAATCCTTAACTAATCCTCAAGAATATTGATCTTCTCTTCATCCTTATTGACCTTGTTGGTCATGTCTTTCAATATATATGCCTATAATTGAATATAATTGATTTGTTCTTGATTATTCTTTTCTTCATTTTTATCATATTCTCTATTATTATGGAAATATTCTTTATGAAACATGATGTGATTTTATTTTTAACACAAACTTGTCTTGTCATCTACTAGCTAAACCTTGAGATTATTGATAACATTCTCATCTTCTTTTTCATCTTTCTTTAAAGTACGTATTTGTTATTCAAGTGCCTTGATCATATCCTTCCACTATTGATTTTATTTCTTTAACTACTTATCCATATTTGTACCTACTTAGGATCACTTTCAAGCTTTTAGATTTCCTCTAAAGGACCCACTCTGATACCACTTGCTAGAGGTACAATCATGAAGAGGGGGGTGAATCAGTGAGCTTAGATATTTTAACTTCAGTTCCAACTTCAATTTTGATCTTTATAAGTCCTTAATAAATTACCATAAGTATTCATGAAGAATACACATCATTCATAATAATTTATAAGAAAGACAATCCAATATCAAGAACATAACATAAGATATACATTGGAAACCCACTTTAGGAATAAAACCCATTGGAACATGCAAATGGATTACTATCCTATAAAATAAAATCCAATTTATACCATCTACAAATGATCAATGAAATATAATTCCTATTTAATGAGACTTTAACCCCATAAAGTACTACCACACCTATCTATCTAAGCTATAATAACAACCAAACCATTTAACAAGTATTACCTTACAAGGAGGATGAAACCAACTTAGATGTTCAACTATCACAACAACACCTATGAACACATCCACTTTGAATTAATGTCTACAAAACCTAAGGATGGAAATCTAATTATCAATATCTCAATATATCCAAGCCACCTTTTGGATCACATAGCACTCCATGTTGATCAAATCACATTACATACTTGAATCAACACACATATATCTATTAGGACACATTACATATCGAAACTATCCCCACTCTTCAACTCTTCATACTCAATGCATCATTTTTAGAAAAAAAAATATATCATAGCTTCAAATAACCTAACCAGATGGTCATATACACTATACATACTCTAATCAATCTCTCAAACTAGCCACCAAGATCTTACAGAGACCAACAATCCTTTGCTCATTCTCAAGACATCCAAAACTTCCTTTTAGATCACTCTAGGCCTCTTCGCTCATGTTAAACTTGTAAGATCACTATTCTACCATCAAAAACATGATTTATAGGTCACACTCATAATCCTCAATCTAATCTAATCATCAACCCAACTATTGGGTACACTCAACCTCTTATATTCTTCACTTTAATGTTCACACCTCTCCAAGTCATATAAGTCTAGAACCCATCATCTTTGGTTCTATTATTTATAAAGTAATCTTGATTAATTAAAACCTTGGTTAGTCCTTAAACATACCTTATTTATTAAGGCATATAACACATGAATATGTGGCTCAATATAATATCCATAGGTTTTCCATAGAATTTATGGGTTACCCTTAAGAAGCTACACCTTTTAAAAATTCCCTTACTGTCCTTACAGGTCTCATGTGAACTCATTCACTCCTTTGACACTCCCTCAAGAAAAATAAGGACACATGACCACTTTAAAATACATGATTCCATTCTTTATATCCATTTTTATATCTTCAAATGATTATAGTCAACATAACTCACCTCTACATATTATCAAATAAGTAAAACATTGCCCTGGTGTACATAGTCACCATGAACAAACACAGTCAACTTATTAAGCATTGCTCATACTCAAGATAGATTGATCACACCTCTAAAATACACATAGGTCATCCTCATGGAGCCTAAAACATGATCCAATAGAAAATTCATCATGAGATATTTAAATAACATCAATATAAGCTTGAATATCCTTCTTGATCCACTTGTAGAATAAACATGAACACATAATCAACTTCTAGGCTCAATATATTTGATTGTACTCACTTTCATATCATCAAATCAAGTTCATTAGATTCATGATGGAGTCTTATTCAAATTTTATTTTGAATAAAATATAAAATTTGACTTTTATCAAAATATATGGTTTAACAACTAGACACTAGTCTTTCATTCAAATATTCAAATAGAAATGGTCATAGTTATCCCTTGAACACTATGCTTAAATCTCATGGACTCTCAGCTCAAGATCAATCTTTCATCATCAATCTTGTTTGATATTTAAAATATAGACCACTAATTCAAAATGTTAAACATCAGTCATTTTTACCTCATCTTATGAAATCTAGGAACTTTGACTCAACGTGATCCATCGATCTCTATAGATCAATCAAGACTTTAAAAATCAACACTCACCATTGATCAAACTATATGAATGATTTCTCATTGTTGGATCTTTATCATTTACCTTTTTGCAATTGATAAACATCATGCATGTATCCTGATCTCACTACTTCCTAATTCTTTGGAGTAATTGCATAACATTTATCTTGCTCAAGTTCTAACTCTTTCAAAAATGACTATGTGGACCCTGTCAATATACATGAGGAGCTATTTTTTATCCTTAATAACTTATTCTACACTTTCATTCAGGATCTCAAATTTGGACCAGATGATCTCCTCATGAAGGAGAATATAACCATATGCTAAAATCCTCTATAAAACCTCATGCATGTGAGATATAATGATATTTAAATTCATTCTCATAAACTTCTATCACAAAGCCAACTATGTTCAAATTTACCTGAGAGGCCAAATTTGAGCATCCATAAATTTTTTCATGATTCAGTGCATGATCTATAATTTAGTGTAAATGATCTATGCTCCAAAATAAACAAACCCATATGATCAAACTATCTTGGCACCTTCACACATGTAATATATAAAATAATAAAAATTCTCACTCAACTCTTTCTTACCTTAGGTAAATTTGGCTAAGTATGGAAAAACATAGTCAATCTACCTGGGAACCCAACTTTGTATATGTATATATTTTAATGTGCTACATCGTATGATCTATAAATTATTGTAAATAAACTAGGTCCAAAACTGAACAAACATATATGACACCTTATCCTTAATCATCCACACATGTGATCACTGATCTCATAAACATGCTTACTCAACTCTTTTTTGCCACTTTGTAAATTTGGTTAAGTATGGTAAAATAATTAAATCTAACTGAGAAGATAACTTTCCACCCTCATATCTTTAACTGTGCTTCGATGCATGACTTGATGTTTGGTTAAAAATAACTAGGGAATATTATGATCACAACCATATGACTAATCGTCATTGACTCATTCCTACGTGGAAATGGTGATGTCATCAAACTAACCACTCATATTTTATATTACTATACACAAAGTGTCTATATGAAAACTATGACCAACCAGATGAATTCCACTTCTGCACACAAGCTCTCAAAGGAAAGATAACATCTTAGGGACTTCTTACACATAATATAATCACCATACTGAACCTTGATACTCTCTACCTATGTCAATACTGAAGATCAACCAACCACCTTCAAGAATACAATAACAAGCACATTGCACACTTTATCATTATCACATAGACTATCAAAGAACTTCATCCACTCACTAGAGAAATTTTATGACATCACTATGACATCATCATGATAACTCTCTATCATAAGCTTGTTGAATAAGATTGGGACCCTAGGTTATAATCAAGTCATAAATAGCCACCTACGATCTTGTTAAGGCCTAGATGAGAAAAAATAAATTCTTATAGTAGATATATGTGCTAGA
Source organism: Torreya grandis (assembly GCA_037957365.1). Lineage (NCBI taxonomy): Eukaryota > Viridiplantae > Streptophyta > Pinopsida > Cupressales > Taxaceae > Torreya > Torreya grandis. Next base: position 249,925 of record JARHVA010004548.1, on the reverse strand, counting down.
AAGCTTGAATATAACAAAGAAAGAACACGATTCAACCTTTTGACATTTCTAAATACCATCAAAATTCTAATGACCTAAACAAATAAAAATAGGTTTCAAATATTAACACTCAAGGATTCTCAAATAATCACCTAAGATATATTATAAGTAATGATGGGAAATTAGACGTGTTAAGAGCATGGAAATCGGGTGTGTTAAGAGGGTGATTAGATCTTGAATAAGTCACTTTGAACACAATAATAACCTACATACGTGTGGGTAGAAGTGAATAAAGTTACATGTCAAGTAATTTATGAGTCTATTTCAAATTGTAAGGATATGATGAATATATTAGAGGGTTTGTCCTTGATTTTAAAAACATTTTTTATTCTTGGCATAGTCTCTAAACCCAATTAAAAGGTTCATTTTCATAACAACCAAGTAAAGATATAGGCAAGACTTAGAACTCCCTGAAGGGATATTTTAGTTAGTATTGATGGTTAAGTGTTTAACATTGGTGTGAAAGGTTATATTAATAATTATTCCATGATGGATCTCTTAAAAATTATTCAAAGATCATTTAATGTTGGTAAAGTATATTAAATAATTTCAATATCAAATTATAGAGTAGGCCTAGTATGCATTCATTGGCCTATATGTCTTCCTGAAAGTAAGGTGTCATTTTATTACATGAATGAACCATGAGGATAGGAAATGATATATAGGTTTAAATTATGATTATGAGATGTCAAAATTATAACAAATACCTTTGAAACACCCAAATACTAGTTGAAGAGTTCCTTAAACCTCAAAATAAAATATTGACAACCAATGAATGTTAACAACCATTTAAGCTAAGAGGATAAGATTTTGATTAGTATCATGAAGTCTTTAAAGGGTAACTCATGTGATAAAGGCCTAAATGGACATTGGATAAATATATAATATTTTCAAGAGTATTTATCATTAAATAATTTCTCAAACTTGCCTTGGGGTTGCACTGATAGGTCACAAAGCTAACAATACAATGCTATAACACTTTAAGGGAAGATTTAGAAAGTTGGAGGAAGTAATAAAGTGTAGAGTTGGATATAAATATTAAATAGGTCTGGATGGTTTATGTGTCCTTGATAGAGACTCTCATAATCTGAAACATAAGTAAAAAGAGATAATGATCAAATAAAGGCTCTTAGGGTCAGATTAGTCTTATGATTCACAAACCCTCATAACATATAATCAAGTTATAGATTCTTATAAGGAGGTTATTTCCCATTAACATTAATTTTATGACATGATATGGGTTATCTAAAACCTAATAGAGACCTTTATAGTCATTAAAATTCAAATTTAAGGTTTTGAGGCCTAAAAAGACCTTTCTCAACCTTCTCACACAATCCATCCTACCCAAAAAGCTGATTTGTAGAGCTCAAAAAATATGGACATCTGAGGTGTCAGATAGGTCCCCTAGCTTCCATATCCTATCATTAGTTCTTGTAATGGAACCCTATCCTTTATAAATCACTATTAAGACCTCATAATACTTTAAACCCTTCTAAACCACTCATACTAACTTGATATAGGATTTTATTCCTCAAATGTCATGTAATGAACATAATTAGCCTTGAAATGGTTTTGGTGATTGTTATTCACATGGATTACACCCTATTTTGGTAAGGGATTATTCAAGTCCTCTACCCAAACCTAGTCTAACATGGGAATAACCCTAGGATATGGGTTACCTAAATTTTAGGTCAAATCTCTAGAATTTTTTATGAGGCTATCTCCTTTGATGCATCACTTTTCTCATTATCACTCAAACCTATAGATTATTTGGGTTAAAATGGAAAAAAAAATGAATGAAATGGAAGTATAAGCTAATTATGGTAATGCACCTAAAATATTATCCATCCTCTCATATTTAAGCTTCTAAAACACTAATGAGACAAACCAAGTGACTGGATATATGACTCCAAATGTTTGTCATGTCTTAGTATTTCAAGCAAAGTTTTAACCAATTGATCAAAGATCAAGGGAAAACACGGAGAGCCTTAGTTCAAGGAACTGACCCAATCAATGTATCCACATGCTAGCTATAATTAAATGGCATCAAAAAATAGGTATGACCTACATAACCAAATAATTTACCAACTAGGTGAGACCAAGACTTGACAAGGGAGAGAGCACTAACATATATGGAAATCAAACAGATAGGAACACACTAGAATAATAAAATCAAATCTGAACATAGTCTTCTATTCATCTCAAGAGTTTATAAGGCTCAATCTTGGTAGATTCTAGTCATGCCCAAGAGAAGGATTTTAGGATACATTTTTTGGATCAGAAGCCTCTATATATAGTAGAAAGGGAGAGAGATGGGAATAATGAATAGGAGAGTGGATAAATGATCTTAATTATAAGGTGATATCTCATTTATTGATTTTTACAAGTGTGCCTTTTTGCATAAATTAATCTTGATCAATGAAGAAACCTCAATTTAATCCAATAGTCCTCAAGCTCTTCTCATTAGATGAGAGATCCCAATAAAATACAAGGGTTTATTTTGCATGATGACAAAGTCTATTTTAATGGGATTAATACCCTTAGCTACTTCTCCAACTATTAGGTCACCACTTTGGGACCCTAATCCCACTTGACTTGTTCATGAGGATCAAATCTTCAAACCTTAAAACTGATAGATCCATGTTATGAGTGATAGTTAGTACCATATTTATCAATGATAGAGCCATGTTGATAGATGAGAAACTTTAAATTAATCACATATATACTCCATTTCCATCATAGTGTAGAAATCTGATTACTAATACCATCTGTGTTAAAATTGTTAATCTTACTCTAATTACACTCAAATGCACATTTTAGGCTAAAATCCATAAAACACATTAAATGGTTCAAACTTGTCATTTAAAAGTGTCAATTAAGGTCAAAGTATCCCTAAATAGGGAAATGCATTTTATGGGCTAACTAACTTTGATCAAATCATTTTGAGTTAGAATGCCAATTTCCCACCTGGGTGCCTTGGATTGCTCTTTTATATCAAATCTCTTATATGAGACATGTGCCCTTATTATTTGGTGTTGACATCATCCTAAATGGGATGGCAGATTCAACACATCTAACATCAACTTCCAATTCCAATCCAATCAAATTTTGATCCAATAACAGGATATTTTGGCCACTTTGATTAATTGAGGACCAATTTCCAAATAATTGTACAAAGTGTTGATTAATTGTGTTTAAGGCTAATTGATCCAAATCAAGAGCTTAAGTGGATTTTCCATGAAATTTGTTGAATATTTTTTTTTGGAAATTGATTTCTATTAATTGCATCACCTAGTGACATCATTTCTTGGGAAGATATACCTAATCTATATGTACCACAAATATCAAGATTATGGGTTTCCCATGCTTCTTTAAGACCCTCCATGCCTATTCAATACTCCTCTATCCCAAATATTGATGAGCCTATTTATGGATTTTTAATTATATAATTCAACTAATCTTTAACCACACATCTTCATCTCAAGATGAGTGTTTCAAGTTGATTCTAAGAAATCTCAAAAATATATAAATAGAGAGGCCATAGACATCTTTTTTAACCTTGATTTGTGTAAAGTTATTATGCTAAATTGTCTCCATAATCCTTTGCATTTGACCATTAATTTTAGTTATAAGCTTCATTGATAGGATAGTTTAGTGATTTCACATTTTGAGTCTAGTTTTTGAGAAGTGTTCTTGAGACCATGCAAGATTTTTTTCACCATTATTGATAAAGACAAGGATGATTGATCAGGAGAGAACACATTTTTGAAACACTCTTGGATGATGGAATCCATTTGGGTAGGTAACTAGTATGGTTTCTTTCATTTGTATATTCATTCTCATTTATAAATTCCCCTTGAATAGATAGGCTTAGTTAGTTAATTCTCTATGCATTTATCTTTGATTTATTGACTAATGTTTGACTAACTTGATTTGTAATCCTACTATATAATTTAGCATGCCCAGTGGGATCGCACCCCACAAAATTGATCACAAATCTCTTTCAAGCAATTAACTAATCTTTTCTGTGTAGAATCTTAGAGTGGGAGGACCAAAAGAGTGAAAACATTAAGTAAAACACATTTTTCAAGAATTCATAAGTTTACCTATACATAGTCATGGGATTGCCATTTGGAGTCATGGTATTGTATTTAACTAATTGGTAAGACTAATATTAGTCTTTCTCTACATGCCTAGTACTGATATTGCAATCCTGCTACTTGAAAGTAGAGATATTAAAATCTCTCTATTTATCCAGTAGTGATCTTACAATCCCACTAATTTCTATTAGTGATATTGTAATCCTACCACTGACTCAATGGTGAGATTCCGCTATGGGTCATGATATTGTAGTGTGCAGAATAGGCCATTTTATAGAGCTTGGTTTGGGGTCATTCAAACTCCATTTTTGATGATTTTTTATAGAACCATGTGTTTTTTCCTAAATTTTAATAATATACCCTTATTTTAGCTTGAAGTTGTATATTTTTTTAGAAAAACTATTTTTACCCTGAGTAGTGGGATTGTGACCTTGAGTAGTAGTATTATGACCTCGAGTAGTGGTTTTGTGACCCCAAATGGTATGATTGTGACCCCAAGTAGAGATATTGTGTTAAATTTTTAATATAACTTGAATAATGATATTTCATGTTTGACTCATGATTTTGCAGAGTTACAAGATTGCTCTATGGAGTAGAAAGATTGCACAATGTGAACTTAAGACTTCATTTTCCCAAGTTAATTGTTTCAAACTTAAAATAGCTTCAAAGTGAAGGGACATAATAAATTTTTCATTAAAGGACCAAGCAAAAGATTTTCTAAATCATGCTTTTTAGACCTCTTTCTATGTTTAAAATAAACTAAAAAATCTTTCTTTTAGTGTGAATGAAAACTTTGTAGTGTGTTTTACTTGATCAAGTTTTTGTGATTTTCAATCAAAGTTCACAATTTAAGACCAAGGGTTAACAAGAACACCAAAAAAACATAAATTTAAGTGCTTAAAAATGAACTCATTTGTGAAATTATTATTTTCAATAGTTGTTTAATCTAGTATCTGTTTTACAAAGAGAGGGATGCTATGTGTATGCTCTTCCACTTGTCCCCTTTAGAGAACCCTTAGAATCAAAATCACCCATCCTTATTGTAAAAATCGTAGTCCAAGGCTTAAAAATAATGTCATCTAAAGCACTCCCCAAATAATCATAATAGCTTGGGTGATCTTAAAAATGACCCTAAAGTCTTTGTATTTTATTCCTTTTATTATATTACATCTTGGTTTGCAAGGGGGACTTTATTACCTCACATGAGTTATTTAGGGAATCATTGACCTAGTGTTTCACCTCTTGACACTGACTTCAACCAATCCCACTAAGATCAGAGGTTTGATTGGTTAAACCACATTATAGTGATGGAGTTACACATGGGATGTATCTACACTTTGGACATCACACTACATTAAGTGAACAGTAGGCTGTAGTGGTTAAAAAAAGGGCAATACATTTTTTCAACAAGACAAGTGCCAAAGATACCCAATAATGTTTTTTTATTTTGCATAATAATGTGAAATTCATTATGTAATTGATTCCATTAGAAACATTCAAAAACTTTCTAGTTTTGTTAATCCCACTTTGCCATACCTTGTTAGTTAGACTTAAAATAATTGTTTTCTGTCATTAGCTTACTTAGTCTTGATTTTTAACTAAATCTACTTGTTAACTCAGTGAACTTAACCAAATTACTTTGTCTTCAATTTATTTAAGGAAGGGATGTGTTATGTTATCCAATTAGAAAATTTATCTTTTCCTTGTTCAAATTATTATCAAAAGTTTTTGTGTCATGTCATTGACTTTGGTGTAGTCATGCTACCCAATTTGTTTAAAGTCCCTTATTTATAATTCACATTTTAAATTGAAGTTTTCTGAGTTTTAAGATTTGGTTTGTTAAATTGGGTTCACCATTTTCACACTAAACTTGTTCTAACTTGGGTTCAATTTTACATTTAGATTGAGGGTCATTATTAATCTCAAAATCACATTATCATCTTGGTGGACTAAAGTCATTTTGAATATTTCTCATGCTTTGAGATATAGAATATTATTTATCCTACTAGAACCATGTGAGGATGTTTTACCACCCATTTGGCCTTAGATTTATACTTAGTTACTTGTACATGTTTTTACATCTTGAGTTGCTTAGTTCATTTTTTTCATAATCCATAGAGATTTCCTCTAGGTTTTCTAGGATCAACTCATCTAAGTTGGAACTATATTTTATGGTATAGGAATATCACAAGGATCTAGGCTTTGGTGTACTATTTTTCACCTTGGATCTTTTAATTACATTACCCTCTTTCAATCTATATGATTTCAGCTTCACCAAAAGTTGAGTAAATTCATGAACCAAATATTATAATTGTGTGTAGTTCTAAGCCACTTTCCTTTATAGTCTCTTTGGTAACTTATTTATTTGTTTTAAGAGAACAAAATCATACTTTATTTGAACATTTGTAAAACATTGATCCACATCTAGTCAAGTTTAGATAACAACTCTTTTAGACATGACTCAAAGGTTCACTCATAGTGAGGCCTCTTATGGCCTTAACTATGAGGATGAGAAATTTTATGATGGTCAAGATAACCCAATTATTATTTATGACATACCCATAATAGTAGGATCTGAGGATTATTACAATGAATATCAACCCTAAGGAGATTAAGACAAAGTACTTCTTAGGTTCATAGAATCAGGTTCTAAACTACCTTCAGACTTTCCTAAAAAAAAATTACATACCTTAGTAAGAGAAGGAGGGAAATGATGGAAAGATAAATATTTTTTAAAAATAGACATACCTTCATCTAACAAAGGAAAATAAATACAAATAGAGTCAAAACCCACAAATCTGGATCTTCTATCCAAGATCAAGGTAATAAGTCAATGATATGTGGATCAACTTGTCACAGACTTAATTAAATAATTAGTTGCAACTTAAATTCACAATTATGCTTCAAAATAATATGGAGATGTGGTCGAAGGAATGCAACAAACATTTGATAAAAACATAACTATAGTGATCAAGGTAACCTAAATGAATAGTCAAAGTTACAAGATATATTACAAAATGTTCCATTTGACATAGAGCATACATTATTTAATCATCTAGAACCTCTTGTAATTTTAAAAAATAAAAGACCCAAAAATTCAATTTTAATTGAGGAAATCCATCAAGACAATTTACCTCATTCATTCCAACCAACATAGAAGTTGGTAAACAAACATAAAACTATCCCAAATCAACAAGGTACTAAACAACTTTATTCAAGGAATGTTTTACAATCGAATAATCAATTGCCTATTTTTTTGACCCAAGGAGAGAGTAAAAACAAAAGTGTGGATCAAAAAATTATACATTACCAATAGATCCACACAAAATTAGGGGCAAATTCCACCCCAACAACAATAAAACTAGGGGCACATTCCACCCCAACAACAACAAAACTAGGGGCACATTCCACCCCAACAAAAACAAAACTATGGGCACATTCCACCCTAATAATAATGAAACCAAGGGTACATAACACCCAATATCATCTTATATAATCCATAAATTCACCAAACATATAAGAGTGGAATTATATGAAGGAAATTGTTAAGAGATTGGAGATGAAGAATATAGTTTAAAAGTACAAATTTGATGAGATATTCCCATATCCATTTGATCTATCTATTCTCCAAAATAATTTATAACCTCATTTTAAGGCACCTAAATTTGAAAAATACAAAATATAGGGAGATCCATGTTAACACATATAGGCATTATTTGTCTTATGTCAAGAGCTTCCTTATAGTAGTGAGTACTTACTTTGACTATTTCTATGAAGTTTCATGGGATAGGCTTTAGAAGGGATAAATTTTATATTGGAATGACATATCAAGAAAGTTTTTAACCATTTATTGTATAATCTAGAGCATTAATTAACTATTTTTGACTTGTGCAAAGACAAAAAAAATGTTGGTGAAATGTTTGTTGCATATCTACAAAGATAGAGAGCATTGGTAGGCCACTTTCAACATAACTTGCTATAAAAATATTTGGTTGATATATTTGCATATAAATTTCATCCTAAAGTCACACATAATCTATGGTTAGATTATGTTAACTCACTTAAATAAATTATTGACAAAGGAATGTAGATTAAGAAGGCACTTATTGTTATAGTCCTTGTAAATATTTTCATGCAAGTTTAGGCATCTAATCAAACCCAAAATAAATTAAAATGATTATGTAGGACAAGCCTAAAGGCTCTAACAAAAATAAATACATGGTTGGAAATGGGGTGACTGAAACAATACATGTACAAATAGTACAGGCTACACCTCCCTCAAATCCACCACTTACTTTGTAGAGACAACCTTCATGAAGGACATTTCATAACAATTTCAAGCTCTTCAGTAAGTTAAGAGAGTTAGTTGAAATATTGTTACAAAAGCTCATCATGGCTAATTCGATTGTATGGCTAGTATCAAGGCCATTTCCTTAAGACAAACCATAGCTAGATGGGTATAAGGAGAATGAATGATAAAACTTCCATTATATTTTTGGTCATTATGTATATCATGGCATCTAATTACCACACATTATTAAGGAATTTATTGAAAGTGATGAATTATAAATTAAGTTGGCCCCTAATTAGGACACAAATCAAGATATGGGAATCTACAAAGACACTTTTCCTCAACATAATCCACTGCCATAAATAAACAATCAAAACCAAATTCAAAATCAAGGATAGAGGTAGAATTAAAACCAACACTAGGGTTAGAATTGTAATGAGCATAATAGGGATCATATTGCCCATACTAACAATTTGGCTTATAATAGGATGCCTTAAAACTATAAAAAAACTTTGGGGCACATTTTTACTACCCAAGTTTCCACTATTACTATAAAACCATGTGGATAATCTCATGTTCCTCATAGCATGGGACCCATCATTATAGGGTCAACACCCTCTCCCCCTAGTAATACCATGTCAAGTTTACATAATCATGTTGTGACTCCATTTTCATGGGTTACTAGCTCTAAATAGTAGCACCCTTATTCTAAATACTCCTCATCAATTCAAAACTATATTAATATAGCTAGACACCCATGATTCATCATTCAAATCCCTTCACCTTCCTATTCTAATTATAATGATTCCTTGACACCTCTAGGTTGTGTAGTCACAACTAGATGCCCATGAGTTACCATTCAAGGCCCTTATCCCAATTCTTCCATAAAACCTAATGATAACATTGTGTCAATGGTTCTAAAGCCATATATTATGCCAACAAAGACTAAAATAGCTCAATCCGCAATCAAGAAACCTTATAGTTTAGTGGACTAATTAAATGAAACCCCTGCACAAATCTCTATATTATAAATCTTACAAACATCTGACGTCCATAGAACTATTATAAATAACCTTTTGAAATCATATATTGTGCTTAAAGATATTAATCTTGATCAATTTCAAAACCTATTTGGACATTTGTCTTCATTTTGACAAATCACATTTAACCAAAAGGACATGTCCACTCTTGGCCTAAACCATAATAACCCACTATATATTGAGATAATAATTATAGATCATAAGATCAAATTGGTTCTTATAGATAATGTTTTATGTCTAAACATCATATCTCTCAATTTGGTATGATGATTGGGCTACATGGATAAGGAAATTTAGCCATAAACTATTATAATCAAGGATTATGACAATGTTAAGAGGGAGTCTTCAGGTATAATTTAGTTGTCAGTCATGGTTGGGTCTATTTCTCATCACACATTATTCCATATTATAGATATTAAACTTCCTTATAACATACTTATTGGTCATCCTTGGATCCATGAAGTATAGGTAGTCCCATATACTATTCATCAATGCCTTATGTTTCCACATGATGGGATTGAGGTTACTATTCCTATTGATGTATAACCATATCAATATTACAAACATCTTGAAGTTAAGTTTCATAATTATAAGTATTTCATAGGTTCTAAGTTCATTATGAATAAGAACAAATCCATCATTTTCTATCCATCTCCATCTAATTATATTGACCCTAGTATTCTAGCTTCCACTTTGACTGATCCATTTCCTGTTGCTCTTGCAAAGTAAGTTATTATTAAAGATGTGGGTATTTTCATGTACCATATTATGTACATCCTTCATATTATAAAATTTATTGAATCCCCTAAATCATTAAGAAATCCTAAACCATCCAAGACTCCTAATGAAACCACCCAGATTTGGAAACAAAAGAAGAAACAACCAAATCCACCTATAGTTTTTATACTTAGAATTTCCCCAAAGAAAAGTGTTTTATCGAGGGAGATTGCTTATATTCTAAAGGCCTTGCTGATTTCTTTTAGAATCCAAAGTATCTTGTCCCTAAGCAGATATTGTATTATTTTGACTATAAATAGAAAGGCCTTGGCCCATGAGCATAAATAGTCTTGGAGACCTTATCAGCTGGAGTGATCAATTAGAATCATGTTTTCAGATTTATACCACTAGAGGGTGACCTCATGACTTTAGATAGTGACTCTTCTAAAGTGACTACAATGAGACTCCTAATAATGACACAACATCCCATTATATCCTTTTTGATGAGCTTACTAACTCAAATTTATTTTATTCAAATGCCATATTAACCATAACCCCATTAGAGCTTCTCATCTTGAATAAATAACCCATCCTAGTGGCATTTCCCTTCCTAAAGTAGGACATTATATCTTTACCATTAGAGCTTCCCATCTTAGAGCAAACCCTCACTATTCTATATGCCTTTGCCATCCTAAAATCATAGATTAGGACCAACAAAATTTGGGCATACACCTCAATGAGTTTAAAAATGAGGAATAAATTTTATAATACATGGGTCTATGAGATGGATTTCCCATTGGTGATCACAAATAGGGCTTTAATTTTTCATTAGATCCTTCTGCATACTTTAGAGACTAGGTAAACTTTATTGGTCATAATAAAGAATAAACATTGAGAGCTTAGGGTGAAAACTCTTTGAAGCACTCATTAGTTAAGGAAAAAGTAAATAAAAAGATAAGCCTTCAAGTGAAAACCTATTTTAGGAGCTCTTAGGTGGGACATTTTTTTCATCCCCTTAGGACACAACAGGTCCATCTAGCCCAATGTCCATATCTAGTATAAGTATTTCTTCAAAACAACATCAAATGTTTGAGCATCTTGCTCTTGAGTTTCCAAAGGTTTTTTCTACTTGGCCTTTACCTAAGATGGTAGATTATAATTCTTCATGCTATCTAGATCTTTGGGAGGAACAAAAAGAAGATATGTTAGAAGAAGATGATCAGAACCACACCTTTCCTATAATTCTAGAAGATGGATCTATACTTCTTGTAGAAAACACAACATAAGTGAACTTGGGAATATATGAGGATCCCAAAATTATTTATCTTGGAGCTTCCCTTAATGAACTAGAATGTGAGCATATTATATCCATTCTTAAGGATTATATAGACATCTTTACATGGGCATACTATGAAATTCTAGGCTTGGACCTAATTTGGCTACACATCACCTTGTTGTCCATCCCAATGCTAAACCAATCAAGAAAAAATTGAGAAAGATGCATTCACACATTACCTTTTTAGTTAATGTTGAACTAGAAAAATTATTAGGAGATAATTTTCTTACAACACTAGATTACTCTGAATGGGTTTCTAACATAGTCATAGTGAGTAAAAAGACCCTAGGTATATGTATTTGTACTAATATTTAGGATATCCAAAAAGCATACCCTAAGGATGATTTTCCTCTACCTAACATTGGCGTGATCATCGAATCAACTAATAGGTATGATATTTTGTCCTTAATGGATAGATTTTGTGGTTATAATAAGATCAAGATAGCTCCTAAAGACCAACACAAGACTACATTCACCACTCTATGGGGGACATTTTATTACCAAGTCATGCCATTTGGCTTGAAAAATGTTGGAGAAACATATCAACAAGTAATGATTGTCATCTTCCATGACATGATGCATGACATTGTATAGGACTATGTTGATGATATACTAGCAAAATCATGAACAAGAGATGGACATCTTGATGTTTATAAAGAATGTTTGAGAGGATTCATTAATATAAAGTTCACTTGAATCATAAGAAATATGTCTTCAGAGTCACATTATGGAAATTTATAGGGTTCATTATATCATATTGAGGGATCAAAGTTGACCCTACAAAATTCAACACTATTGTGGCAGTGCCTCCACCAAATAATCTAGAAAAGTTATAAATCTTGAAAGGAAAGATGCAATCTATATGTAGGTTTATTTCTCAATTGGTAGATAAGTGCCACCCATTTACTCATGTTTTAAAGAAATGGGTAACATTTAAATGGGATGAATATTTTTAAGTAGAATTTGAAAATATTAAGACATACATGGCTAATCCACCAGTCTTAAGACCACCAATACAAGGAAAGGCACTGCTTCTTTATATATCATCCACAAAACATGCACTAGGGGCACTTTTGGCCCAACATGATGATCATGGTAAGGAAAACACTATTTATTATTTAATATAGACATTGGTGGATTATGAATGTAATTATATGCCTATTTAGAAGGCATGTTTATCTATGGTGTTTTCCACTCAGAAATTATGACATTATATACTAAATAAAAGAACTATTGTCATTGGCAAGGTGGACCATCTCAAATTCCTATTGTGTAAAGTAGCTCTTCAAGGATGCATGGATAAATGGGTTATGATATTAAGTGATTTTGATACTTAGTACCAAAATCAAAAGGAAATAAAAGGGAAAGTAATTAATGACTAACTTTTAGAAGCTCTTATTGAGGATACTCAACCTATCAAATTTGATCTTCTAGATGAATCTATTATGATGGTAGAGCAAACTCATAGGAACATGAATAGTGGAAAATCTATTTAGATGGATCCTTCACATCTCATGGATCTATAGCCAACATGTTGTTGATCACATCATAGGAGGACTTGACTTCCAAAGCATTCCATATACAATTTCACTATATAAACTATATGGCTAAGTATGAGCCATTGATTGCATGGATTCGATTTGTTATACATTAGGATATTTAAAGCTCAAAGGTCTATGGAGATTCATATTTGATCATAAATTATACCATTGATTAGTATCAAAAAAGAGATGAAAATATTATTCCTTACAAGTAGATTGTTGATAACCTCAAAACACATTTTATATCTCTACAATTTGAATAAGTTCTAAGAGTTGATAATAGATCCATCGATGCAATGACAATAATTGGTTCCATGATTCAAATGGATGATAATTCTAAAGAGTATCATTTCCTAATTAAAAATATTATTCATCTTATGTATATTATAATATATTTAGAGAGGGCATATGCCATTGATGGTCCTAATATCCCACCTAAACTACCATGGTACCAAGATTTTTGTAACTATTTCCATAGTCATGTCTTCCCCATCAACCTTTCCAACAACCAATAACAACTATTCCTTCATCTCTTAACAAATTATACTCTCCTTAGAAACACATTTTATCATAAAGGATATGATGTAATGCTTCGTCATTGTTTATCTTTGGGAGAATCCAAGTTGGAACTAAAGGAGGTTCGTGAAGGAATATGTGGGGCTCACACCAACTATGTAGTCCTAGCAAAGAAGCTCCTCATAAAATGGTATTATTGGCCCAAAATGGAGACTAATGCTTGAAAATATATGAATAAGTGTGTTCCTCATTATCAATATGGAAACTTGATATGTGCACCTTCTTTACCACTATAGTCGATCACAACACCACCATGGCCATTCTCAACATGGGGTCTTGATCTCATCAGGGAAATTAGCCCAACATATATAGATGGCCATAAACACATTTTAACTACAAACTAAGTATTTCACGAAGTGGATTGAGGCTATCCCTCTCACTTATGTTACTAGTGAATAGATAGCCAAATTCATTCATTACCATATCATCTATTGATATGGCATCCCAACCTATATTATATCTGATAATGGTGGATATTTCGTGAAACATGATGTAAAATATATTTATACAAAATTCAAGATCAAGCACAAGAAATAAAATCCATATAATCTACAAGGAAATAAACAAGTTGAGGCATCAAACAAAACAATTGTAGCCATCTTAAATAATATTATCAATAATGCTAGCCATAATTGGCACTTACAACTCTTTCCTACCCTTTGGGCTTATAGAGCCAATCATTGAATGCTAACTAGAGCCATTCCACACTACCTTATTTTTATCACTAAATATATTATATTGATTGATATTGAGATACCATCATTACTACTATCACTGGAGTAGATTGAATATGATGAAGACTATAGATCATCATGAATGCAAGAACTTGAACTTCTTGGTGGTAAGCATTCTGCTACCCTAGAAAACTTGTAGGCCTATCAGAACATATTATGGAGAAGTTACAATAAGTGTATTCTTATTCAATAATTTGAGATTGGTGACTTGGTTTTAAAAGAGAACCAAAATAACATGAATGCTTGATGTGAAAAAAGGTATGTTTTAGCCTAATTGGTTGGGACCCTATATTATCATGGTGAACTATGGATCGGGGGCATATCGACTAGATAAACCTAATGGTGAAGAACTTATAGATCCCATGAACATTTTACACCTTAAGATGTTATATGAATGAGAAAATTTGAACCATTATCTATAAGACCCCTGACTTGGGGGAAACATATGCTAAAGTAATTTTGTCCCACTATTTTATCCTTCCTTGAACACATTTTATACTACCTTGGTCTATACTTCATGACTTTGGATAGTGAAATCTTTGAATCATTGGCACTCTGAACACATTTTATCCTATCCTAAACCTTTCTTGAAATAGAACCATATTATGAATCCCACTTTGGACCATTCTCTTTGAGAACCCTATTCTTTGGAACTTTCTAGAAAGAGAACCATATTCTTTGTTATGTCTTAGGCATGTTGTAAGCTTGAAAAAAAATTATCCATTGACTAATTATGATATTTATTATGTCTTAAGAACATTATGACCATCTTAAGTGCTAGTTATACAAATTAGTTTATCCATAGTAGTATTTTGTAACTTATTTAATAGATAAGTATACAAGAGCATCTTTTCATTTCTCAACCTTTGCTACCATATTAAAGATAAGTGAATGTAGATACTTCTTTGGAATTACTTCATTCTTCACACTATTCTATATCATATTTTCTACACTTTGTATGTCTTTCTCTCTCACTAATTTTCAAGAATGGGATGTTGTATTCAACTTAACTATTTTATTAGAACTTCTACTCTCAAACATGCATCTCCTTGACTAGATGGTCCCACATTATCCATATTTTATCCCAAAAACACCAAAAACATATGAAATACTAAAAACGTCAAAACATGATCCATAAAAGAATAAAAAAATTATCTCATGTTTTTTTACATTTTTACATTCCTATCTCAACATGCTATGCTCTTACCATTTTGCAAGCAAAGAAACACCAATTCATCTTGTCCCATGCACTTGTCATTTTGTAAGGTCATTCTTTCTCATCCTCTCAGCTTGTTGTTTACAAGACCATTCTCATTTATTTGGCATATCTTCCATTTATTCTATAAATCATGTTGGTCTAATCATCATTTTTCTTCTATCTCATTTCTTAGGAGAACTACATTTGGCTTGAAGTTCATATTGGAACATGAGTCCATGGAACTATGTAGGTAGCATCCACTTGTCTTGTACATCTAGAGTCATATTGACCAACCATTTTATGTCCTTATATTCCCCCATTTATTTTTTCATTGTGTCTCTTTCATTAGGGAACAATTATTGTGGCATTGTTCTTTATTATGTTGTGGTAAAAAGCAATGCCTCTACCACACGTGCATGAACATTTATCTTTAAACTGCACTAACTTGGTTTTTATTTGTGTGTGTTTATTTGAGTTTTATTGGTCTTTTTTTGTGTTCTCACACCTCTCATTTTATTTCTTCTCCTTTTATCTTTTTATTAATTCTTATGTCAACTTGGTCTTATGTTTCCCTATTTGATTTTGCTTGTCTCTTTTGTGTTTTGGAGCACCTTAATGATTCATATGGATGTTGATTGTTTATATCTTCATACTATATTATTACATTGTTCTTAGACCATTTTGTTTATTTTATTGTTTTTGGTGTCTTATTTTTTATTTGATTTTTCTTTTCTCTTTTGTGATTAAGATTGTCTTGATGGTCCACATGGATCTAGATTAATCAATTTTTGGTCTCATGTCATTCAGATGTTCTTGTTTTTCTGGTTTTTAAACATTTTTATTCCTACTTAAGTCTTGATTGATCATATATTTATTTCAAGTTAGGTACATTTATGTTTATATTTTTATTTGTCTTTTCTTTTGTGTTTAAATGTAAATAGTTATAACTCTAGTTTTAGTCATTGTTTTATCATTATCCTTAGTTAAAGTTATTCACATTTAAACTAGCTCAGCATAATTAGAATATTATGTCATTCTAAGTTATCCATACTTATTATTCTTTATTTATTTTTCTATAGTAATAACTTTGTGCTCAAGTTTTAATTTCTTCATGTCAACATCAACTCTGATGAATAGTTCTCAAGAACACTTTGCATAATCTAAGATCATAATATGGAATTAGGCATCTAGGTAACATGTATTTTAACACCTATATCTATGCTTAAATGTGAATCTCTTTACATACATTATGAGTCTAATCAATTTTTGGTCAATTTTCATCATTCCTCATCCCATTCTCTCCCAAACTTGGGTGAACTACATTGGCCTAAAGTTCATGTTAGAACATGAGTCCATGGCTCTATAGGTAGCATCCACTTCTCTAGAAAATTTGGAGTTACCTCAAACATCTTTATTCTTCTTTTCATCTTGTTAATCACTTTATGCATTTTCATATTCTAGATTTTATATGACTTTCTAAGTTATTACACCATCACATGTACATTTTAGCCCACTCTCTTTAACCTATCTTTTGGGTTATACCCTTGAACTATTTTGATTTTCAATTACCCATGCTAGGGAAAAATATCTAAACAACACCAAAATAAATTCATCCATATATGGGTAACCATTATTTATTCTTTATCAATGATCAAAATTAGCCCTATTTGGGAAAACTATTTTATCATGATCATATTTGCTCTAAAGGGGCACTTATTATTATATTATCTTTGGAGACCCCATTATAGTGGTGTTTCCCTTCATAAATTATAACATTCTCTCTTTTATTCTAATTCTAAGCTCTCCTTACTACTGGCCACGATGGTAAAATTTAGTGTGCAACTTGTCTTAGGATTGATCAATGTCATAAGCATGTAACTTGTACTCTCAAATTAGGTATGTTTAAAGTGTGTCCCTTACATTATGGGTTATATATTTCCCATTCCCCCCATCTCTTTGGGCCTATTATACCTCTAATTATATTTTGATAATTTATGGTAACCATGTGTGCAAACATTAGCTCATATGGATGTGATCTATTGCATGGGTTAATCTCTCACATTCTCTTTCTTTTTTAGAGTCCATCCTTCTCTTTCATAATATAATGTTCTCACAAGGGTGCATCATGGGTATGTTCCAATTTCTTATTAACAACTATTTTATTTGAAAATATTTTGCTTTGCTTGAATGTCTCAATACATCTTCTCATATAGGAGAAAAATGTAGACATTCAACTCCTAACACCATCTGTGTTAAAATTGTCAATATTACTTGAATTGCACTCAAATGCACATTTTAGGATAAAATACATAAAACACCCTAAATAATTTAAACTTGTCATTTATAAGTGCCAATTTAGGTCAAATTATCCCTAAATGGGGTAATGCATTTTATGGGCTAACTAACTTTGATTAGATCATTTTGAGATAGAATGCCAATTTTGTACTTAGGTGCCCTGGATTTCTCTTTTCTATCAAATCTCTTACATGAGACATGTGCCCTTGTTATTTGGTGTTGACATAACCCTAAATGAGATAGGAGATCCAATGCATCTATAATCAACTTGAAATTCCAATCTAGTCAAATTTTGAGCCAATAACATGACATTTAACCATTTTGATTAATTGAGGACCAATTTCCTAATAATTTCACAAAGTGTTGATTAACCTTGTTTAAGGATAATTGATCCAAATCAAGAGCTTAAGTGGATTTTACATGAGAGTTATTGAATATTTATTTTTGGAAATTGATTTCTATTAAATGCATCACCTAGTGACATTATTTTTTGAAAAGATATCCCTAGGCCATAAATGCCACAAATATCAAGATTATGGGTTTTCCATGCCTCATGAAGACCCTTCATGCCTATTCAATGCTCCTCTATCCCAAATATTGATGAGACTATATATTTTTTCAATTAGATAATTAAATTAATCCTCAACCACACATCTTCATCTCAAGATGAGTTGTTCAGGGTTGATTTTAAGCAATCTCAAAAATATATAAATAGAGAGGCCATGAACATCATTTTTAAGCTTGATTTGTGCAAAGTTATTATGTTTAATTGTCTCCATGACCCTTTTCATGTGACCATTAATTTTAGTTGATATCTTCATTGATAGGCTAGTTTAGTTATTTCACATCTTGAGTCTGGTTTTTGAGAAGCATTCTTGAGACCATGGAGGAGTTTTACCACCATTGTTGACAAAGACAAGGATTTTTGATCAAGGGAGAACACATTTTTGAACCACTCTTAGATGATGGAATCCATTTGGGAAGGTAACTAGTATGCTTTCTTTCATTTATTTCTTCATTATCATTTGTAAATTCCCCTTGAATAGATAGGATTAGTTAGTTCACTATGAATTTCTCTTAGATCTATGGACTAATGTTTGAATAAGTTTCTCTATAATCATACTCTACACATAGGTCCATTTTATATATGGAAAACCAATTTAAGATTATTGGTTTTCCTATCATATTTATGTCAGTTCTGACCTATAGACCTTATATCCCTTTTCTTGATCATAATAGGTCCAAATAGACCCACTTTGTCTCTATAAACACTGATAGTTCACCATATACATGGATATTTATAAGAACAGTGAACACAATCATAAAATGAACCTTAGAAGCCACAATTATATGAAATATATGTTCGTATTTAGCCTTAATTTTTCTCCCTTTATTTTCTTCATACTTGACTACATCATTATGTCTTTTTCCTCACATTTGATCAAGATTTAATGGCAACAGGATGACCCCTACAAGACTTGTTTCATTCCATAAAAAAATACTTATTCATTATCAATTGGCTGGAATTTTTTCATAAAATATTTATTAGGCCAATCAAATTATTCCAACCTATCCTTACTCCCATTTGCCTCATAGATCCTTGTTAGATATTGACCTTTTGACCTCTTTCACATTATAGGATTAAGCTATATAAATTAATGCTAGCTTTCGATCTCATGATAATAATATCCTTTAACACATTAAATTGAGCACACATAATAGGATAAAAATGTATGAATGAATGTGGATCATTTGATTTTACTAGACCCACCATTTGAACTCAATTGGCTAGCTCACGAGACCCAGATTTAATGTTTGCTTTATTGTATTTGACATCTGCATGGACATATTTGATTTCCATATGATCATAAATATTTTGACTCTAATGAATGATTATTTATCTTTACCTTGATTTTTATGATCCTATCATAACCCTACTAGATAAAATTTTCCAAAATAATTTGGATGATGTAATGATGTCTTTAGGGAGATTGTTACATAACAATTTCCCTAAAATAATTCGCTTGTTCAAAACTTTTACATCAGGCTATTTTATTAGAATATTTTATCTCAAACACTTTATCTAAAGAAATTATTTCTATGGGCATTTTGTCTTTTTTGGAACCATTTTTATGGGATTTTGTCTAATGGAAATATATTTAGTATTTAGATAGTTTGTTTTAAATAATTATGTCTTCAGATATTATGTCTTGGAGATTTTTTCAAGAAGAATTATTCCTGAGGTACTTTTACTATAGACAAAATGTAAAAAAAAAATTACCTTTGAGATTTTTAATTAGCCTTTTGATGTGGCCAATTTTCTTGAAACAATAGGCCTTTGAGAAAGTTATTGTAGAACTTTTACCCAAAAGAGATAAGGTTATGGGATCTTTATCTCAGACAAAATGTCTAAAAGAAAATAGACTTAGATTTTACCTAGGAAAAAATGTTCAAAATAATTATACCTTTGGTTATTTTTTTTTAGATAAAATATCATAAATAATTCCCAACACTTAGTCAAAATAAAAAAGTCCATAAGAATTAAACTTATCTAAATAATATCCTGAAACAATATGCCAAGTAAGGACTTAGCCAAAAAAGGGTTTTGCACTTAGCCTTTTTACATCCTATGTGCTCTTCTAAAATTGTTCTTAAAACTATTTGGACACCATAAAACCTACTTGGATCCCTCTATTTTCAATGTTGATCTTGATTCTAAGGTATTTTATCTATTCATCCCATCCAAGAATTTACTCATTTCTTTAAAATAGGTAAAATCTTGGTATGTGGGTTAAAATGGCCAAGATTTATGGTGACTTGAAAGGAATTATGATTTTTATGATTTAAGAACTCAAATTATTTTAATTTTTTGATCCATTGGGCATGGAATCACCTCTTTGATTCAACATATTAACCTAGATCCCACACTAGCTGTCAATCCTTTCGATAACATCTTTTGAAACAAACAAAGGACCAAAAAAGGGACAAATAAGATATAGTGCCAAAGGCACTTATTAAAGTGAAACTAGCCTAAAAATATCAAGTTGTGAAAAAAAATCACTCATTTAAAACAAAACACCAAAAAACAAATAATCTAAAGCATCACTTTAGAGGAATTTTAACAAAACTATCCTAACATGCACAACTTAAATTTATATGTACCTTTCCTCATAGATCAAAAGGATAGTTTTATGACCTTCCTGAATCATGATATTAGGAGTTAAATGAGGCATGGATCTCCTTAAACCTTATCCTTGATACCTGCTTCTTCTTTGTTGCATCTATTAACTTATTTAGCATCATGTTCAATAAGAACCCATTAGATCCAAATAGGTCAGCTATGTGCATCCAAATAGTCTCAATTTACTCATATGGCTCCTCAATTATCACCTCTAATGGTATTTCAACAAGGCATACCTTATTTTGTTCCATGGTGTCTTCAATAAGGTTGGGTTTATCCTCTACTATAATTTCTTCAGTCTCATCAAAGAACTCTACATATTCTTCTCGATCTTGGTCATTATTCTTCATGGGAAACTCTTTGTCCACCTTCTCAAGTACTTTATCCTTTTCAATAAGATATATCTCAATCTCATCCATGTCTTCCATTTCTACCAATATCTCATGGGGTTCAACCTTCTCATTTTGTTTGGGCATCCCCAAAGTAACACTATCTTCTTGAAGCTCCAAAACATTAATGGAATTCTCAGATGAAGATTCAATGTGTTTCACTATCTCATCATTTGAGTCTACCATTTTAAGTTCATCAATATCACTCATGAATCATGTTAGAACTGATACTAATGGTATTTTCCTTTAGGAATGATCTTTTCCTCAACAATGGTTCTATGTGAGTTATCTTCAAGGCTGCCTTCCAAGGAAATATGAGCTTGTACTTGATCTATATCAGCAACCACAATATATTCTTCCAAATCTTAATTTTGGATAGTTGATATGTGATGAAGAGGTTCTTGAGAAATAACCTATTGATGCACATCTGATACTTCTTCCTATTGGATCTCATGTCTAACTTAAACTTACTCTGGCAAATCATCTTCTTTGACATTATGAAATACTAAAACATGCTTGCTCTTACCAAATGGTGTTCGAATAATGATCTCTTCTAACTCTAATAATCCATCATTATCAATCATATATTAAACATGGAGTTTAATTATTACCTCTTCAAGGAGTGGCATATTATTTTCTTGGAATGACTCCAAGAGAGATGAGATATATGTTATACCTCCTTGTTTTAACTTCTTATCTTTGAGTCATGTCCTCATCTTTCATTTACATATTGCTCTGGATGGATTTCCAAGATGGAAATGACCTAGATTATTGATAAGGGAGTGATGTGGGTTGAGTATCTTTGGATTTGCTTCACTGTATGATTTGGTTCTAAGATGGAAAATATAGAGGTTATTCTTTACCCTTTTGATTTTATTTCTTCTCCTCTTTCCTTGTCTTCAACTCTAACTCTTTGATTTACCTCGATATATTCCCTTGAAATAACTTATCTTTAAGGTGGTTTGTGGCTCCATGAAGATAAGGAATACCATAAGACTCTTGAGGGATAAGAGAAGTTTGAATAGGTTTAGATCTTCCTTTAGTTTGGGATTTCAAATCTACATTTGTCTCACTTTTCCCACTTTTCTGTGACTTTGTCACTTAATCCCAACTTGGGGAATTGATGGATTTCATAAGGGGTTCTTGGAGAAGGATGGAGTCTTGGATCTCGATATTAATCTATTCCACAACAATCTCCTTCCTTTTCTGGCAACTTTCTTGGATAGATTTCTAGGAAGGAAATGTCTAAGGAACACATGAATAACTTGGCATACTGAGAGGGTCACTTGGAATGGTCTCCTAGAGGGAATGGATGGCACATAAGAAGTTTGAAGTGATTTATATGAAGGCACATAATATTGGTGAGGTTAGACCTACTACTCCTTAAGGTATTTTAGCTGGTCCTCAATTTTTTTAATGTAACCACCTATGTCCACCATCTCACCTATGATATTATTTCAATGTGCTCTATTAAAATGTGCCCATTATTATTTCACTTACTACAATGAATCCTTCACATAGTGGATTTGGTGAGTAGGTACATATTGGCCATAATAATTTTGTGAGAAAAATTGTATTGCATGTTTATCAAGGTTTATTAAAGTTCATTTAAGTCCTACTATTTATGGTTCTTGATAAGGTTGGTAAGGAGCAATATTATGATGGGCTTGTTGTCCATATGGAGGACTAGGGAAATACTCTTATGTGCATGACTAATATAGGTCCTCACATTGTTGGTGAGGATCATGAATAGGGTAAGAGACATTTCCTTAATAATAAATATCATGATAAACTTGAAAAGACTTCTCATAGCTTTGGGCAAAATATTGATGGTACATAAAGGTGTTATATGGATCATGATGACAAAATTGGGCTTGTTGATAAGGAGGTGGATAATAGGTATATTCATCATATCTATTAATATTATTCTCATATGTCAAATGAAATGAAAGAACTGATTTATAATTTTAATGAGACACACTTGGTCTGCTCATAACTAGAAGCTTTGGTTCAGAGTCACGATTGGTGCTAACTTGGTTGCTTCTAGAAGTTGATTAGAAAAAAGACACACCAAGATCTTCCCACTCTTTTAGTTTGTCCCATTAGGGATACCAAAAATTTTAGCTATCTAGGTAGAACCCAATAGAAGTTAGATTTCTCAAGTCTAACTCATACCTGGACTAGCATGGGAATAATCTAAGGCTATGGGATACCTATATCTAGACCAAACCTCTAGGTTTTTTAATAAGTCTACTTCTTCATATACGATAGTTTGGACCTATATTTATAAAACCTAAATAAGTTGGATTAAAAACAGTGAAGATATTGCATAAAAATGAACCCTATTCTGATATATGGTGATGTACTAAATATTCAAAGACCCACTTTCAAGATTGAACTCATTAATACACTAATAGGCTATGAATTAAACTAATGTAGTGCTTAAAATGGTTTCCAAGAAATAACACTTCACTTAGAGCTTGATTTGATGGACTTAAGCTGGAGGGTGATGAGGGTAAGGCATGATTGAAATCACTTACAATCAATAGTCCACTCTATACCTAAGACATCAACAATAAAACATGTTAGATGACCTATAAAGATATTTTATTAGTATTTAGGTTGAACTCAGACCTATAAGGGGAATATAAACCACTTTTTCATATCAAATAAATAAAAAAAACTAAGTATAAAAAGGTAAATAGCTATAAAATGCTTTATTCATTACTCTAAGAGGTGCATAATATAATTTATGGTAGAGTCTAGCTGTACCAGCCTGAGGGATGTTACATAATAGCTCAAAGGCCATATTTATAAAATAAATTGGATAAAAAGAGAGGGATTTTGGAACTAAAAAAGTGAATCGAAATGGGCACAAATACATTTTAATCATAGTTATAAATACCTCTATGTTTATGCTTATTTAAGCTTCCTAATTAATCTAGGTCACTTAAACTAGTTATATTGTTAAATTATTACTTCACTAATATTCTTTATGGTTACAATAGTTAGATCAAGTTATTTCTAGCTACATTTTGGAATTAATGCAATTACAACAATAAAATCAATTTTTTATATTTTTATCATGGTGGTAAATGCTCTTTACTAGTTTGTCATAGCATGCAAGAGTGGAGAGAAGGGTAACTTTCATGTAGATGGCTATGGTGATAAATTTATTGAAGTATACATGTATACTTTGGTTGTATCCTTCAAAACATTGCCTCTTGTTCAAACTAGACCATGCTCAAACTTCGCTCCATGATTTTTATTTACATTACCCTATCAAAAATTACTTTGTCGACCTTCCCTAAGTCACTTGGGATCACCTTCATTTGATTGGTCATCAAAAACCAAGTTAGATCATTGACATTTTGACTCATCTTAGTCCATTAATCTACTTGGTGAGAATGAACACAATTCATAGATCTTCTACTAGGACTCACATGCTTCTACCACTTATCACTTACACATTTACACTCAGGGTTCACTAACCTCTTTGACCCTTTCTCATCGTTGATCTTGAATGCATGATCAAAAATGTTGTATCAGATCTACCTAGACCCACCATTTGAATTGTAATGTTTATTTTCCATGGCTTGAAACTAACATTTGCACACCCATCACCACCCTTTTGGATCATCTTTTTTGAAACTATTTGGCTAATGTAATTATGTCTTTGAGGAAATTATTGTGAAACAATCTCCTCAAAATAATTCACTTGTTTGGAACTTTTGCATCATGATATTTTATTTGAAACTATTATCTTAGACACTTTTTAAAAAAGGATTATGTTTGTAGGCCTTTTTTCTTTTTAAGAACCATTGTTACAAAAAAAAATTATGATGGAAATTTCTTCAAGCTTTATACATTTTGTATGAAAGAATTATGCCACCAGAAAGATTGTCTCAAACATTTTATTTGGAAGAATTCTACCTTTGGTACTTTTACTATGGAAAAAATGTCCAAAATAATTTTCCTTCAGGATTTTGACTTAGCCTTTTGATGCAGAAAATTTTCCTAAAAAAATTAGGCCTTTGGGAAAATTATTGCAAAACTTTTACCTGAAAGAGATAATTCTATAGGAAATTTGTCTCAGACAAAATGTCGAAAAGGAAAAAAACATAAATTTTACCTCAAAAAAATGTCTAAAAGAATTAGGCCTTTAGGAATTGTGTTTCAGACAAAATGTCTAAAAGAATTCTAAACACTTAGTTAAAATATAAAAGTTCACAAGATTTAAAATTAACTAAATAAAATCTTGAAACAATATGACAAGTAAGGACTTACCCAAAAAAGGGTTTTGAACTTAGACTTTTTAGAGCTTGTAGGCTCTTCTGAACTTGTGATTGAAACTTCTCAGACACCATGCAACCTACTTGGATAACTCCATTTACAATGTTGATCTTGCTTTTAAGGAATTCGATCCACTCATCCCATCCATAACTTTTCTCATTTGTTTAAACCAGGTAGAAGCTTGGTATGTGGTTAAAATGGTCAACATTTTTTATTGATGGAGAATGCATTTTAGGCTACAATTAGTACCATACATTTTGATTGATGGAGTGTTTTTCAAAAAGGAAATTAGCGTTATGCTTTTAAGGTATGCTGAAGCCAATAAATTTGACAAGATTTTTGAATAATTTCATGATAGTCCTTTCTAGAGGCCATTTTCCAACCAAGACCACAATTTCAAAAATCATTAGTGATGGTTACTTTTGGCCTAATTTATTTAAGGATGCACATGCATGGATAAGAAAGTGTGAAAGTGCGTAATGTTTAGAAGTAAACAAAGACTAGATGTTATGTGATTGAAGCCTATTCAGGTTGAGAAACCTTTTATGCACTGGGGTTTAGATTTCATTGACATGACACATCCTCCATCTAGTGATGGTCATAAATGGGTCTTGATAGCCATAGAATATTTCAGTAGGTAGGTGGAAGGAGTACCTTTGAAGGAGGCAAATGAGAACTATGTGCTTGGGTTGTATGAGAGTCTAGTCACCCATTTTTGAGTACCTTCCACTATAATATCAAATAATGCTTTGGCATTCAAGAGTGTAAAGGTATGTGAATGGGCTCTTGAGTGAGTTATCTATCTAACATATTATCAAATTACTATCCAAAAGGTAATGGAATATCTAAGTCCACTAACAAGAACCTGATTCAAATAATCAAAGGAACACTAGAATATAATTAGATATCTTGGCATAAAAAGGTGAAGATTACTTTATAGGTTGATAGGATCACCCCTAAGAAGGTATTGGTCATTCACCTTATCTCTTAGTTTATGGGAGAGAAATAAGGCTACATATATCATTGGAGATCCCAAATTTGGAACTTGTACACCATCTAGAGATTCTATATAGTGATGCAATAGAGGTACATATGAGTGAACTAAGATAATTAGAAGAGATAATAGATGATGTCATACATAGCATGTGGTCTAACCAGCAGCAAGTCAAAAAATATTTTGACAAAATAGACTCATCAAGGACATTCCATTAAGGTGACATAACCCTCAAATGGGATGAGGACTATGCTAAGCTAGGAAAACACTCCAAGTTTGATAACCATTCGAGTGGACCTTATATCATCACAAGTTGCAAGGAAAGCAATGCCTTTGAGCTTTCTAGATTGAATAGAGAGATCCTTCACATCCTTGTCAATGGGAATTATCTTAAGTTATACTATTAGTTTTATTTCAATCTCTTTTAACATAAGTATATATGTCTATCTTTTCCTCTAACTGCTTTTGCACATTCTTTAGTTGGTTGTTTAGTTAGTTTTGGTCTATTTTGTTACTTTCTTGTTTTTTTTGGTTTCCAAATTACTCCAAAAAGTGATTTAAGAATAGAAAAGAATGATTTTTTAAATAAATACCTTATTCATTTAGTCATCATGTGGAAATTTGGTCAAATAGCTAGGTTCCATGACCAATAGGTTGGTCAAGCTAGTTGAGTCACCATAAATGTTGGCCATTTTGACCAACATAGCAAACTTCTAACTAGTTTAAATAGATGAGAAAAGTTTTGGATGGGATGAGTGGATCAAATGGCTTAGAATAAGGCTCAATATTCCAAGTATATGGATCCAATCATGCTTTTATGGTGTTTGAGTAGTTTCAAGCACAAGTTCAGAAGAGCCTGAAAGATTTTAAAAGGCTAAGTGCAAAACCCTTTTTTAGGCTACGTCCTTACTTGTCATATTGTTTTAGTATTTTATTTGGATAAGTTTAATTCTTATGGATTTTTTATTTTGAGTAAGTGTTAGGAATTATTTCAGACATTTTATCTAAAATAGAATTATCAAAGGCCTAATTATTTTAGACATTTAGCCTAAGGAAAAAGCTAAGTCTATTTTCTTTCAAGGAAAATGTTTTTGAAATTTGGATAAGTGTTGAGGAATTTTTTGAGAAAGTTTTCCAAGGTAAATATCCCATAGACTTATCTCTTTTTGGAAAAAGTTTTACAAAAAAATTATCTAAGACCTAATTGTGTGGGGAAAATTTTTCTCATCAAACGGTTAAGTCAAAGTCCTAAAGGAAAATTCTTTCAAACATTTTCTCTGTAGAATAAGTCCCAAAGGCAAAATTATTCTAAACAAAATTTTTGAGATAATATTTTTGAAGGCACATTTCACTTGAATAAAATGTTTGAAACAAAATGCCTTTGTAAAAAGCTTGAAGATATTTCCTTCAAAGAAAAAATCGTAACAATGGTTCTTATAAAGACAAAAGTGTCCCAAGAAAAAATCCTGAAGGAAATGCCTTTGAAAATTATCCAATACAAAATGCTTGATGTAAAATATCTAAACAAGTGAATTCTTTCATGAAAATTATTTCACAATAATTTCCATGAAGACATAATTACATTGTGTAGACACCAAAAATATGCACACTACAATTTTGAATGTGGAAACACTCTTATACTCCCTTATGAACCCCTTGGGACCAATGTGAACCTTGGACCCCTAACCGATCCAAACCATGGTCATTTTTACCAACTAACTTAACTTACACTTTTACCCACTTTTTACCTTGGCCCTTAACCATCAATGGTTAGGATGACTACTCATGATCACCCTGACCACTGATGGTCAAGGTCTACCATCCCAAAAGCTAAAATGCAAGCATTCACCCTACTTTACTAAAAATTATCTTGTCTAAATCCATGTACAAACCATTAAATATGTTAGTTATGATTAGAAGGCCTAGTTAATGTCTTGTTTCACCTCTTTCCTTGCCTATAAGAAGAGAAGAGAAGGGAGATGAAGATCATATGAAATTGTTATCCAAGATCTTCTACATCTAGAGTTTCTTTTTGTGCAGGTCAATTATCATAATTGATCCAATGATCTAGCCATCACGTTAGATAGTTGAGTTTCCACCACCACTTAGTGAAAACATTAATTACTATTACTCTATTAGAATCATGCTAGACTCTATTAATTATCCAACCACCTTAACCACTCACCTGATCAATCTTCTACAAGATAAGGATTTATTTTTTAATATTTATTTACTTTATTTTCATTTTATAATCAACCCATCACTAACCCATCTCTTGGAGTCCAACTTTGTGATCTCAGTAATTGGACATTTATTACATATAGCCTACATGTACTAACAACTCATGGTCATCTTAACTGTTGATGGTTCCCCCAATTGCTAATGACCACCTTAACTACCAACAATCATAGCAACTACTAAAAATCACTATGGTAGAAAATAACAAGTTATTATCACCCTTTTACCCTCAACCATACTCATTTTTTTGTGTTCTTACCTATTCATAGACCCTTGATTGATTTTATAAGATAAACTTGAGATATTTAGCATTAGTATTGACTTTATTATTATTATTATTATATAGTCATTTTAGTCTATTTTATAATCAAGAATCTCTTGTATTAAATTTTAGTACCTTTTTATTATTGATGCAAGTAATTTATCATTCTATTTATAAACTTAATTATTTTAAATATGTAGATTGATAACCCTCGAGGAAGCTCTTAATTCCAGGATCTATTTAGCACTAGGAAATCCACCTAGCTATCTATCTAACAAACAAATATTATTAGTGTTGTCTTATTTGTAGGTCATCCTACCAAGCTAAACAGGAGTTCTTCACAATCATCTGACTCAATGTGTGCACAACCAAATAGGTTTTTCAACCATACATGAATTTAGTTTCTCCTTCTTCATTTCTCAAAATATAAGTTGAAATTTACTAAAATATTATAACATACCTAGTGGGACCTTGAGTCTTTTCTTGGGTTTCTATTATTTGAGTTTGTTTTCTCTTATCCCTATTATATGCTCATAAATAAATCTAAAATTTCTTTTGGGCTTAAAATCAACTATAGACATTGATTGCTTGTGATTTTAACTTACATAGTTTAAATTAATGCAAATTAATTCAATCATATCATCACTTTTATTACACAAACTAAGACAAACCACATTCATAAATTAAACATAGAGTAAACTTGAGACAAGGACTAACTATGATTTCGTCACATAAAAATCACCTTACCCTTTCTTGATGATCTTACTTAGAGGTCATTACCAAGGGGAGAACCAACTCATCTTTCTAGTTGAGTATGAATTCTAAAAATTGGTATATATTGGTTAAGCACCTAACACCCTTATCATTGTGGTGTGTGAAGTGAGGGAGTAGGCTCCAATACTAAGACATGTATTGATTTCCAATATAGATCCTTTTGAGATCCTAAACTCAACATAAAACCAACCATAGAATTCTTTTCTAGTACCCAATTTACAATCCAATTTCAGTCTTACAATTTTTAAATGCTTAAGGCATAAGACAAAGAGATGCTAAAAAGAACTTTAAGACATAATGTGTTTTCTAGAGTGTGATTTATTATCTTCATAATTTCTTGTCTTCTCTTTATTTGAGTGGTGATATTGTTTGTGAATTCTCTCTCCCTTACCTTGGATGGTTCTAACCCACTAGTAGTGAAATAACCTAGAAAAATAGAACCCACCACCTAACCAATTGACCTCTTCTACCCCTTAATCCATAGACTATGTCTCTAAACCAGCAAACTCTCCTTACCCTTTAGGAAGTCCTTCTTTCCCTTAGGAAGTTCCCCAAGGAGATGTATACTATGCCACCTATTTATACAATAAACTTGTGGTCATTCTATATTATCTTAACACCATGCCTCATCATAGCCCTATTTTGGTTCCACCTATGGACCCACCTTATGGAATGCCTTTCCACCTTATGGGAAAAACTTATATTGCCATGGTCACTACCAAACCATTTACTATCCAAGCTTCCTCATTCACCAATAATCCCTTTGATAGAACTATGGAAAACCAGCCTACCCAACCTACAAACACCCTTATACCTTCCACCCCCACCAATAACTCCTCCACCTTAGGATCAAACTAATCACTAGCTACTTATACTCCCCTTTCCATGTGGGTACCTACCACTCGCACTCCCAACCTTACTTCTTCTACCTCTAACCCATTAACCAATACTTCACTTCAAAATCTTGTGGTGCCTATACCTTCTACCTTACCCTTAATTAGCACAAAGGTCACTACCTTTCCTTTGACTACCAACCTAACCATCGATCCTACCTAACAGGTTACAATTACACCAAACCTATGTTACATCCCTAGCCCATACAAATATTTAATTCTACCTACTACCCAACCACCCACATCCACCTACCATTATATATATTCCACCTAATCACGAGTGTCTACATACTAATATGTGGTGGCTTTTGAACCTCCAACCAATTATCAATATTTTATCCAACCACCATTAAAATATACACATTACACACTTCTATGTGTAAAAACCCAAGAAAACCTAATCAAGATGCATATGGATAAGATAACTAACTTAAATTCATCCATTTCTAGAGCTCACAACATCTTATCATATGATCATATCTGTAATGAACCCATCCACCCAACTGTCCCCTATAAGACCATATCTTCCTCAGTGGGAGATCCCAAAGTTATCTAAGATTAAGATTAAGGATCATCCCTAATAAAAACTTAAGGTAATTATTCATGCATGGTATTTTATTACTTATGATGATGCCCTCCTTATTTATCTCTTCCCTATGTCCCTATCTGGTTTAGTCTTAGACTAGTATAGTGCCATAACCACGTACTCTTTGTTTTCCTTCACCCAGTTGGTCCAAAATTTCTTAGATCGCTTTTTGAAAAAAATCTCCAAGAAATTTTCCATCACTGACTTCTACTCTATTGAAAATTTTAATAGGAAGCCATTTCTATTTTTGTAGCTCATTAGAAGAGCCTAATCAATTAGATTTTATTCTCCTTACCTCAACCTAAATTGATATAAATGTTTTCTCAAGCACGTACCAAGCACATCTCTTCTACATTATATGTTTAGAGCTTCATAACATTTTACAAATATTTTACCATGTCACATAAGCTAGAGAATAAACCCATCGATGAAGGAAAGATAAAACTAAAAAACAATAACTCTACCTATAAAATCAATGAGTCTTCCTCCTCTAAACCAAACAACCAAACCAATACCAATGCCAAGATCAAGGGAAATATAAATGGAATTATCCTTAGAGATACTTATCCACCATCTTTTAGCCAACTAAATTCCTCTAATTCTTTAAAGCATATCATGAGAAACCAAAATTGAAACACCTAGAAGCAAGTTAATCCACTTGGATAATCTTATAATTCAATCCTGGAGAAGTTGTTGAAAGATAATATCATAAAACCTACTCTTACCAAGCCTCCTCAATAATTTAATTATTCTCATCCTACACCTATTTGGTACAATGAGAACAACTTGTGTGCTTTCCATCAAATAGTAGGTCATGACATTAGTAGGTGTAATACCTTTAAAAGTGTTGTCAAATCCCTCATTAATAAGGGGGAGCTTGTGTTGGACAACCTCAACAAACCTCAAAACCAAGCCCTTGACATTTTTAATCAACATTTTATCAATAATATACCTACTAAAAACAATATCAACAAGGATTAGTGTTGTCATGATTTCCATATTGTTAGCATGGTTCTTGACACACTCATTATTGAAGAACCTACTACCCAACCCACCTATTCTCTGCCCTCTCCAATTATTGAAGTAGGAGAGTTATCTTTTCCTATTTTGGAGAACCAACCATTGAATCAACAATTTTTCCTCCTCCACTTATTAAGGTATTGGATCCATCAACCCCTCCTTCAATCGATATACCAGAACAAGCACCCATTTTAACTTCTCCCTCAACTACCAAAAAACTCACTCCACCTTTAGAGATCCAAAAAAGGAATCCACCATGTTTAAAACTCCCATAGAGTAATAACCAATCCAAACCTTACATATTTTAAGTGAGGAAAAGGATGGGGTTACCATCCCTCTATATCAACCTATGGGCTTATCTTTCAAGTCCACTATCTAGGGAGCAAAACTAGTCTACAAACCATTCTCTAGGTTAGTACAAAAATTAAGATTTGTCTCCAACCCTAACATGGATTTATCCACCTTTTTGTAATAAATGGTGATCTCATATATCACCAATAAGGAACCTCCAACCATACCTTTGGTATACCAACCCGCTAATCCTATTATCCAAAACCCTGTCTTGCCAACTAAACCAATAAAGACCTCTACTAACCTAATAATTTCTCAACTAACCAATGTGCCTAAACCCTAAACAACCAAACTACCTTACCTAACAAAACCAACAAAAAACATTGGTACCTTACCTACATAGAGTCTTAATCACCCATCTGTGAAAGTGGATCTTACCTCACCAAACCCAACAACCAAATTCCAAACCAACTAAATCAAGTGAAACTAGTAAAAGGTAAGAGGGCCAAATTTCTACCTCCCTTAATCTTGCCTTCTATTTTAGGGCCTCATCACTTGACTTTGATTAGGAAAATATTATCCTAATGAAAACCTAACCACCACTATTGGTTACACTATCACACTTGCTTTTAGATACACCTATCTTCACTAAGCCATCAAAAACCAAGATAATTCCCTTATAACTTATTACCTCTAATTTGTTAACCTATACCTTACCAAAACCAAAACCATAAACTAAGAACACCACCTTACCCAAACCTCCTTCCACTAAGCCCACTTTTAAAAAGACTTCAATCTCACCAACGAAGAAAAAAACCTCTAAACCCTTTCCACTTTTAGCTAAATCCTACTTAAATATTTTTAAAAGGTTATTACAAGATTATTTCTTGACCTTACCTCCTATCAGACCATTTGACACTCTTGATCCAAAACCCATCTACTATAAATATTACCATGTGTGATCCTATCATAAGACACTAGGGCATGACATAGAGAACTACAAATCTCTCCAAATCATTATCCATCAGCTCTATGACAATGATGATCTATTAATAAATGAACCTTATATGATCCATATACCAATCCAACCTACAACAACTAGCCAAAACCTACCTATTTTTCCACTCTCACCTCATACTAATAAGGAACCAAATAAGTCTCCTACCCTAATCCATCCCTTTATCCATACCATGCATGTGGTCATGAGAGCATAATAGAAGGATAGGGGAAGCCTAAAGTGTCCATCCCATGGACATACCCATGTTCTACCTCCCAACCAAACCCTACCCAAATATCTTCACCTTCATTGAAATCTAAGGTATCTATCTTATATGCCTCCCATTCCAACCCCTCTAAATACATATAAAGAGTGGTACTCAGGTAGCTTCACCAAACCCTAGAAAAGATGAGCTTATATGAGTTGATCACTACTTCACCTCATCATCTCCAAGTAATGATCAAGGAATTATAGTCAGTATAGGTCCAACTTGAAGAACCTCAACCTTTTATAGCCTTTTTCAGTACCCTCTAAATGTATAACCTTCTCACCTTCAAGGATTCATAAATACATTTTATTCATCCTAATTACCTAGATCCCCCTCTCTTTATTACTGCTTACATCAACCAAACTTGCATCAAATGCATCATGACTGATAGGGGAGCTAGTATTAATATCATTTCCTCTAATTCCTATAACCATCTCAACTTACTAAATAATGTCATGTCTAAAACTTCAACCAACCTTTGATCCTTCAATGACACCATGACCACTATCCTAGGAAATATTATCGTTCATATCCATGTAAGACCTCGCATACTCCTTAAACTCTTATATGTAGTGGAAGGTGAATTATAATACAATGTTTTGATAGGTCAAACTTTTATTTTATCCATGTGTTGTGTACCATCTACCCTTAATCATTGCATCAAATTTTAGCATGAAAGTTAGATCATCATCATCCAAGCTGACCCAAGTCCCTTCTCAACATCCAACATAACATATCAAACCAATGATGTCCTCTTACCTCCATCTAGCACACCCTCATCAACCAAAAACAATCCTTCAACCATGAAAGAAGAAGTCATACCTTATTTTACCAATGAAATATCATCTAGGTCATACATACCCTTAGATTATATCCCCACCTTATACCTCTTAGAATCCAAATTCCAATGTATTTCACTATGGAAGTATCACCTCCTCACCCTTGATGCTTTTCCTACTCCCCAAGAGTATGGGAAACTTGACCACCAACCTAGATATGACCCTAATGGTAAATTCATTATTCCCTTTATAAATTCACACTATCAAACCCATTTCATCTATGGTGGAATTGAGAAACCACTTTATGCTTCTACTACCTCCACTTCACCTTGACCATTTACCTCTAACTTCTCCTTTCTAGACAAATAAAGTTTTACTTAGACATACCTCCTTAAGTGTGTTTGGAGAGTATTTGGTCTTGGATGATATGAGCATGACCCACATGATTCTATTTCCATTGAGACCAAGAAGATGCATGAGAAACATGCCCTTGATTTCATGCTACCCACCAAGAAGTAAACCAAACCACCTACCACCACCATTATTGAATAAGATACCCCTTTTTTACCAACCTCTTCTCCACCTATGTGTGAGGATGATGACATCATACCACCTACTTTGTTTTCATCAACATGATCAACCTTAGACCCCTAACTTATTAAAATTAAGGGGCAACCATAACCATCCCTTTGACCCATCCTCATATGATAGTACATGACTCTTCTACCATTAACATTATTCAGTGTTAGGATTTTGATTCCATTATCACCTACCTCAATGCCCCAGATTATTCCATCTACAAATCCCTTCTTCTTGAGACTTTGAACATTTTGAATAAATACACCATATTTAGTAACATAATCACTTTGAATAACCTTTACATTACCAAAATTAGACAATCATTGAATGTTACGAAACTTCGGGACTTTCCCTCCTTCCTCTAAGATTGTATCATAACATTTTCTTGGTCTTATAACAACATTCTTAGAATTAACCACACCATTTTCACCCATAACATAGTCACCAACCATGATGCCAAGCCCATCAAGTAGAAACTTTGATTCATGTACCCTTGCATATCCCTTCTTGTCAAAGAAGAGATTTAACATCTTCTATCTATTAATTTCACACAACCCATTGACTATTCTTAATCAATCTCCAATGTCATGCCTATCACCAAAGCCATAGGGGGACTATTTATTTGTATGTAAGTTCATGACCTCAACCTAATTTTACCCAAAGCTGACTTTCCTCAACTAAGTAATGACTAACTAGTTGATCTTACAGTCAGCCATGAGATGTTATCTCTCATGGATGGATTCTCAAGTTATAATCAGATCTTAATTGCCCCTAAAGATCAACATAATATTGCCTTTATCACCCCATGGGGGATCTTCTATTATATAGTCATGCCTTTTGGACTAAATAACATTGGTGTAACCTACAAATGTGCCATAACTTATATCTTCCACAACCTTATCCATAATATTGTAGAGGACTACATGGATGAGTTTCTCAAAAAATTAAAACTTAAAAAGGATCATTTAGTCATTCTCAAGATCATCTTTGAGTAAATTATCTATTACCATGTCTACCTAAACCCTAAGAAATGTATTTTTTATGTCCTATCATGAAATATTATTGGGTTTAATGTCTCTCTTCATGGTATTAAATTTAATCCTACCAAGATCAAAGCCATCCTTGACATGATTCGACCAATCAACCTCAAGAAACTTAGTTTTTAGGGGAATCTCCAATCTATTCATTGCTTTATCTCTCATCTTTCATATTGATTCCAACCCTTCCACTACCTTATGAAGAAATATGTCTCTTTCAATTAGAATAATGACCATCAAAAGGTATTTGATTCACTTAATTAATACCATTTTTCTCCACTTATCTTAACCCCTCCCAAGGATGACCAATATTTCTACCTATATATCTCTTCCACTAACCACTCTGTAGGAGCAATGCTTGTTTTTTGATATGAACAACATAAAGATAAAGTCATCTACTACATCAATTTCAAGTTTGTGGAGTATGAGACTCGGTACACACATATAGATAAAATTTGATTAGATTTAGTATTTATGGCCACCAAACATTACCCTACCTTCTTAACCACAAGACCTATGTTATAATTAATACTGATCAGCTTAAGTACATGCATTCTATTCCATACTAAAACTAGTGCATGGCCAAATTACTCATGATTTTAGTAGAGTTTGACCTTGATTTCCTTCAATAAAATTTAATTATGGGATATCTTATTCCTAAATAATTGGCCAAAGTATCATTAATAGACAATCAACCTCATCCTCTTGAGTTCCCTGATGAGTCCATCACAAACCTCTCTTAAGTGGACTTCACCTATCAAGTCATCATGTTATTTGATAGATCAAAATGTCAACATCATGGGGGAGTGGGTGTCATCCTTATTCCCTTTGATGGTGATCCCCTTCGTTTATCCTTCAAGCTTGAATATGAATGTACCAATAATATGGTTGAGTGTGAAACCCTTGTGATAGGCCTTCAGACTGCTTTAATCTTGGGAGTCAAAATATGCAACATCTTTGGTGACTCCCAATTTGTGTTCAATCAAGTCAATATCTCTTACTAATGTAAAAATGATGTTTTGTAATAGTATAAAAAAGTAGCTGACAAAATCTTCACATCATTTGAATACTACCACATACAGTCAACCCCATGATCTACCAAGAAATTCATTGAGACCATGGCTTCCTTCACTGCTTATATCATATCTACACCCTCTAACTCTAAGCTATATATCATTATCCAGATACTTACCCAACCTTCCTATGTCAAATTAGATTCTCCCACCATATTTTAATATGGAATAGACCCAACCTAACCTTTGGTATTAGTAGACCTTTTACTATCTCAACCTTACCATCATTCATTTTGGACTCTCCAAGAATGTTTGAAGATCATTTATCTAGAGACCTCATGTTATAACATTATGAGGGGAATTATTTATAAGAATGGATTTGATGGCCTCCTCTTTTGTTGCCTACATAGTCACAAATCCTCTCATTCTATCAAGGAAATGTATGATGGTATCTATGGGGGACACTTTAGTGGCCTCAACATAGCTAAATGTATCCTAAAACTCAGTTATTATTGGCCTAACATTAAATAATATTATTGTGATTATGTGGAAAATGGTGTTAAGTGTCAACAACATGCTAATTTTCATCATGCACTTAGCCATAGTATTTATGTTTCCACTAGTTTTTATCCCTTCTTATAACAAGGTCTAGACCTTATTGGTGAAATTAACCCCCATTATTCATAACAAAAAAATTCTATCATTATTGTGATTGAACATTTTACCAAATGGGTAGAAGCTCTAGTCTCAACCAAAGTGGAAATTATTATTGACTTTATCAACCATCACAACATCTACTATTTTGGTGTTACTCACAAGATTATCATTAATAATGGTAAATATTTTAAGAACAAGAAAGTCCAAGGTCTATGTGATGCATTTGGAATTAATTTAAGCTTCTCATTTACATATTTCTTACAAATGAATGGATAAGAATAAGCCTCTAACAAAACTCTTAACAATAAGCTCACTAAGATGATCAATGCCTTTGGTCAAGGTTACCATTTGCATATCCCTTTTGCCTTGTGGGCATATTGTACTAACATTAAAACCCATATGGGTGTTTCCCCTTTCTCTCTTGTGTTTGGAGTATATTCAATCATGCCTCTTGATGTCCATATCCCATCTCTTTATATATCTTTGAAAGATCTAATTTTTGAAGCTAATTATCATCAACACCATTTAGCCTAACTTGAGATAATTGATGAGCATCATTTATCCACCCTCACCCATATTCATTTCTATCAAGATTCCATCAATCATTCCTATAAAAAACACCTTAGAGTGTAATAATTCAACATTGGATACCTCATCCTAAAGGAAAATTAACATGTCACCAATATGGATTAAAACAAGCAAGGCAAGTTTGATTTCAATTGGATTGGACCCTGTACCATAACCCATAAGTATAGATTTGGAACTTTCCAATTTTCCTTTCTTAAGGCAACCCAAAACATGAGCCCCTCAATGCTTTGCATATATGTATATTATTTGGTTAAGAAGGATCAAGTTCACTTTTTGTTTTAACTTAAGCTCATCCTTTGCTTTGAACCACATTCATCTCCCTATTGTAGGGAAAATTGATTAAAATTTAATCATGTGATTATCCATCATATTCATAGCCTAATATTTAATAATGGGTACCATGATTCTACCCATGTCATTACTTTCATGGTGCTTTCCACCACCTTTTTTAGGATGGATTCCCATTATCATTATCACCTAAAACTATTTTATGCATAATCAACCTTCTTGTGCTTCTAGTTTTGAATTCATAAATGTTAACCCTTAAGCCTATATAAATACTTTTATGTCAAGTAAAATCAAATAAATTAAAAAAATAAAAATATCTATAACTAGCAATCATGGGTCATTCTTAGCATTCACAAACTACTCCCTTAAAGGGTAGATATTGAAAACATATTTGAAATTGTTTAATGTAAGGTGGATTATTCCCTTGAA
The DNA here is from genome assembly GCA_037957365.1 of Torreya grandis. NCBI lineage: Eukaryota > Viridiplantae > Streptophyta > Pinopsida > Cupressales > Taxaceae > Torreya > Torreya grandis. The sequence goes on along the minus strand of JARHVA010004548.1, from coordinate 210,502 downwards.
GGAAAGCTATAAAAAGCATTAAATAAAACACACAAAATTATATCACTCCCTTGAATGATGGTTGAGTAAAACATTTGTCAAAATAAGAAATTTATTAGAAGCTTCTTGCATCTATTAGCTTTCCCAACCCTCAAGAAACAACAAAATTAAAATACCCATTATCAATAAATGGAAAAAGCAATATAAATTTGAAATCTACAATCGGATCTCTTAAGAAAACTAATTTTGAAAGAAATAATCAAATTTCATTAGTTTACTTCTATCATCGATCAATATACACCTTATATGACTCTTAAGACACCTACAGAAGAAGCATACTAGTGTCACACAAAGGTTCCATTATCATGCATTTCCCTTTTATACATTATAAGCAAGGGATTTTGATCTTACTTAACATTATGTGATCTAGACACCTTTTTTAACCAACTACAAAATGGTAATGTAAAGCATTCGAAGGTCTGGTGTTTATTAAGCCAATCTAACTTTAGTTTTGTTTCAGTCTTTGTCAAAGAGAAGCATCACTCCCTCTTTTTATCCCATTATGACTAGTTTCTATTTTCATTGTGATATTTATCTCTTTAATATATTATTTGTTCTCCCATCTAGTGTTATTAATTAACTTACCTCATGTGTTTTATCTTAAAATAAATTAATAATAAACATATGCACATGTGTCATAAGAAAATACATAACCATAATCATAACCATAACAAACATAACAACATCAAAACATCCATGAGAAATGGAGAAATCAACCATTTTAATCACATGTCTATATCTAAATAATGAAACATATACTCATTACAATTTAGAATGTGATAAGCATCACCATAAACATACATGGAATAAAAAATAACTATAACTAAAAGTCATCTCATGTCTAGCTAGGTGAGTCTACATCAGTGTCTATCATCCATAACATAAGCATAATCCATAATCAATATAAACATCACATCACCTCACTATATCATAGCAAATCATAGACCATGAGTATGAGTAATAAACAATGATCATATATATAACTCATGAGTTAAATAACATCATAATGTATATAATAGATATACATGTCTCTCTCTCTCTCTCAAAATATATACCTCACCACATCAGCACACAAGCCAAAATCAAAATGATGTATAAAAGCAAACTATCATATCACATTTATATCCTCTATGCCCCTAGGGTAACACTAAAATTAGCCCCTATTACACTACTACCTATTAGCACCTATCTTGAGGTACCTACCTATCTATCTATAGATGCATCCCACTTACTAGGTGTCACTACACCTACACCACCTATTAGCCTAGCTGTTTACTCTCCCTATCATGGCTCTTTTGAGTGATGAGTGAAGACTATAGCCTCATAGTATCATAAATATTATATGGTGGATATGTACCTTTATATATAAATGGTACTTGCTAGACCTACTGGTACTACTAATACTCCTTAGGCCTATTTCAGAGCATCTCATTCTTAGGTGACCTAGACTAGTGTAACTCTAGCCAAGTCCCTCTCACCTATCACAATGGCTAGCTAAACCTATAATGCATCCACCTTCCCCTATAATACTGATACTTATGCTTATGTTGTGGTTAGCTCCACTTGTGTTTATGTTTCGAGGACAACCCCCTATACATATTCCCTCTAGCCCCCTCTCCCAGTTGAATCCACATCCATAGGCCTCCTATCACCATAACTAAAATATGATGCTACATATAAATCTTGGTAGCATGCCATGTATCCATCTACAAATCCTACATCATCTATATGTCACTTGGCTAGAAAATCCTCATGATCTAGTAATGTCTACATTGGATGTGTCTTTAGTAAAAGGATCTCCACATCCTCACACCTATACCTAGGAAATACACCTAGAATAGCCTATACAAGCCTAAAATACCTCTATACCCTATCAAATGGGATGAAATATACCTCCCCATCCCTCCTACCAAGGATCCATTTATAACTCTATAAGGAGAATAACTACCTCATGTAGCCATGCCATACTATAAAATGAGCATATGGTCTCTAGATAATATCTCCAATCACTAGTGCATCTAGTGCACCCCTAAACTAATCAACATTGTGGGATCTTCCTTATACACTTGAAGTGGTAAAGTCACCTCTCCATGATATGAATCCAAGTGGGAACTCTATTTGAGTTTAATTTTCCCATGATAACCCCATCGACCTTGGCACCCAAATGTGTTTTTAGGCCTATAAATGTAGACTAGATTAACATTGATGTCATATTTATTATGGGCCCTGAAATCCCACAACTCCATGTTTGTGTGTGTGTGTGTGTGTGTGTGTGTGTGTGTGTGTGTGTGTGTGTGTGTGTATTATATATATACACCAAAATAATAGGTACCCAACCAAACACTCTCTACCCTATTAACATCTCAACTAACACCCCCAATAGTAAGTATAAGAACCTCCCACCACTTAAGTAGGAAGGGAAAATCATGACACTACCATTGTCATCATCATCACCAATCTCCTCTCATCCCTTACCCTCTAATAAATCATAGAGTAAATGAAACCCCCATCATTATACCTAAATGATCTTGGTCATCTCCACATATAAGCTCCAATAGATCAAATTGTTCCTCCCACTCAATGTGGTAAATTAGATCACCCAATAGAGGTAGCTGAGTGATCTTATAGATGTCCTTTGTTAAGATCATCTCACTAGTTGATAAAAGGAAAGTGTTCATGGCTAGATCCCATCTCTCAATGATGGCCAAAATCATTGATGCATCACATGGAATGTGATGGTAGTGTCACATTTATCCTAGACTAACCTCCTCTATATAAACCGAGTCTATTGGAGTCATCCCCTAGTGAACATCTATAAAAAAATGTGGTACTCGATCATGCATTTGAATATGCTCCCATGTCTATACAATTTATTATCTCACACACTTAGTCAACCCATAGTACCCATCTTAACCATTTAACCAATGCTTGCACTACCATTTTACTTTACCTATAGAACCTATAATTTATTCTATTTAACCTATAGGGTCAACCTACACCAATAAAATAACATCTTATATGCCTTAAGCACTTTTAACAAAATCAAAAGCTGAATTATTCACTAAGCAACCACCAACAGTCATGGTGACCACTAATGGTTAGATATACATCTACTTATATATGTTAACCATTTATGTTTGGTCTTAATCATCGATGTTCACTTTAGACACCCAAAACCTAATCTACCTAAACTTTGCCTACAACCCCAAAACCCAACATATTACCTATCGATTTTGATGGTTGCTCTTTAGACCCCTAACTATCAATGATCAAGATATTAACCTTTTACCCATTGCATCTTTAATCACACTATTTTAATGCACATTAAACACACTCCCACCCATGAAGACTACCTCTCCACCCAACTTGAATACCTTGTCACCTTACCATTGTTCTATTTTTACCCAACTAGCACACATTTTATGATGACTTTTACCTAGTCATTTGATCACACTAACAACATTGCTATATTAACCAACTTTTAAATTTATGCTACCTCATGTATACTAAACCCACTTGTGTCTTATCAAGAGCACTTCCCACCTTAGATACTCATGACACTTGACCCAATGTGTTTTTGCTGAGAGAATATCCTAGCTTGGATAACCATCAAAACATAAACATTACCTAGGAGACTTACATTTATAAATGTTCCCATCCACCACACATAAATGTATTCACACAGTCCACTTGTCACTTATCCTTCTAAACACTAAACTTTATTTTTACTAGCTATGATAACCTATTTGAAATCTTGGCTATCACACCTTTTTTCATACTTTGGTGCATATTTGTACTTCAGTTCCTAACCTATCACCCAATTTCATGACATCCACCTTTATCATCACCTTCATCTACCTTATCAAACCCACACCCAATTTTATTTTACCTCATTCACTCCTAGTTTGAGGGGGAACACCTCCTCCCATACTTGAGGCAACTAGACCTTTAACCAATAATTATATTTTATTTTACAACTTGTTGATTCAAAGTTACATAACAAAAAGGGGGCAAAATATAGACACTAAAAATCCACACACCATGATTGTGAATGTTGAAACACCCATATACTACATTAGGACCCCCTTTAGGACCAATTTGACCCTTTGAATCCTAATAAATCCCAACTATGGTCAAATTTATCAACATACTTAACTTACCCTTTTAACCAATTTTTACCTTAGCCCTCAACCATTGATGGTCAGGATGACCACTGATATTCACCTTGACTACCAATAGTGTCCACCATCCAAAAAGTTAACATGTAATCATCCACCCTAATTTTATAAAAATTATCTTGTCTAAATCTATGTACAAGCCATTACATGTGTGAGTTATGATTAGAAGGCCCATTTAATGTCTTGTTACACCTCTCCTTCCTTGCCTATAGAAAGAGAGGAGTAGTAAGGTGAAGATCGTCTATAATTGTTATCAAGTGCTTGTGCATCTATATTTATTTTTTATAGGTCAATCATCATCAGTGATCCAACAATCCAACCATCATGTTAGAGATCCAACTTACCATCACCACTCAACCAAAGTTTCAAGTACCGTTACTTAATTCGAATCACTCCAAACTTTATCAACAAGCCAACCACCTTGACCACTCACCTGATCAATCTTTTACAATCTAAGTAATTATTTTATAATATTCATTTACTTTATTTTTATTTCTATATCAACCCAACACCAACTCATCTTTCAAACCCAACTTTGTGATCTCATCAATTGGCTATTTATTACCTACAACCTACACACAATAACCATTGATGGTTAGTTTGACCATCAATGGTATGTCCAACCACTAATAATTTCCCCAACCACTAATGGTCACCTTAATTATTGATGGTCACAATAACTATTGATAGTCATTATGGTAAAAAATAACAAGTTATTTTCACCCTCTTACCCTTAACCAATCTCAATTTTTGTGTTCCTACCTTGTCACAAAGCCCTGCTAGATTTATTGAGACAAACATGAGCCATTTAACATTAGTATTGATTTACTTCTTGTTATATTAGTCATTTTAGTATATTTATTTATCAAGAATCTCTTGTATTAAATTTTTTTACCTTTTAATTATTAATTCAAGTACTTTATCATTCTATTTATAAATTTAATTATTTAAAATATGTGGACTGATATCCCCTAAGGAATATCTTGCTTCAAAGATCTAGCTAGTGTTAGCCAATCCACCTAGCTATCGATCTAGAAAATAAATATTCTTAGTTTTGTCTTATTTATAGGTCATCCTCCCAAACAAAAAAGGAGTTATTCATAATCATCTAATTTAATGCATGCACAACTAAATAGGTGTTTCAACCATACCCACCTTTAGTTTCTCTTTCTTCCTTGAAATATAAGTTGAAATTCATTGAAACACATCAGATAAATTATTTTGGAAAATTTGATCCAATAGGGTGTTGATGGGCATGAAAATGTCAAGTTCAAGCCATGATAAATAAATTTTGGGGTTTAAATGGTGGGTCAAGGTAGATCTGATGGATCATGTTTGATCAATCATTCATGATCAATGATGAGTGAGGGTCAAGGAGGTCAACAAACCCTAAATGAAAAATCATAAGTGAAAAGTGGCACAACTATGTGAGTCTTGGTAGAGGATATATGGATTGTATTCATTTTCATCATGTATATCAATGAATTGAGATGTGTCAAAAGGTCAATTCAGATTTTGATGGCCAAATAAATAAAGGTAAGCCCAAGTGACTTTAATGAAGGTTGACAAAGAAATTTTTGATAGGGAAAGGTAAATAAAAAGAATGGAGATGATTTAAATCATGGTCTATTTTGAACTAGAGACAATGTTTCAAAGTATTCCATCAAGGCAAACAAATAGATTTCAAAGGCTTCATTTTTAGATCTAACTGCATGAAAGTGACCCTTATCTCCATTCTTGTATGCTCTAAAAAATAAGTAAAGAATAGTTAGCACCATGACAAAACTCTAACAAATTGATCTAATTGTTGTAACTATATTGATTCTAAAACCCATCTAGAAAAAACTTCATCCCATCATTGCAACCATAAAGAAGATCAATGAAGGAATAATGTAAGATTACAACTATTAAAGTGACCTAGATTAATCAAGAATATTGAATGATAAAAAATATAGAGGTAGTTGTAAAAATAGTTAAAATGGAGTTGTGCCCATTTTTATTCCCTTTTGAATGCCAAAATCCATCTTTATTACTCCCCTTTATTCTATAAATATGGCTTTTGAGCTATTATTGAACATCCCTTAGGATGTTATGACTAGACTCTAATAGAAATTGTATTTTATGCTTATTGGAATAATGAATAAATCATTTTTCATTTGTTTACCTTTTTATACTTAGTGTTTTGTATTTATTTGATATGAAAAATTAGTTTATCTTCCATTTTTAGGTCCAAGTTCAACCTAATTACTAATAAACTTTCTTTTCAAGTCATTTAGTGTGTCTTAATGTTGATGTATTAGGTATAGAATGGATTATTGATTGTATGTGCTTTCAATCAAGCCTTACCCTCATTTACCTCTAGCTTAAGTCCACTAAATTAAACTCTAAGTTAATTATTTTTTCTTGGGAACCATTTTAAGAATTGTATTAGATCTATTCATAGCCTATTAATGTTTTAATGAGTTCGTTATTGAAAGTGGGTCTTTGAATATTTGATACATCACCATATATTAAAATAGGCTTCATTTTTATGTAATATTTTAACTAATTTCACCCCAAATTATTTAGTTCTTGGAAAGAGAGGTCTAAACTATCATATCTGAGGAACTAGCCTCATTAAAAACCCTATAAGTTTGGTCTATATATAGGCATGCCATAACCTTAGATCATTCCCATGTTAGTCTAGGTATGAGTTAGACTTGATTGATTTGACATCTATTGTTTTCTAGATAGATATATAATATTCATCTTTTTATAGCTTGTGGACACCCTTTGAGACCCTAGGTTGGCACGTTTGAAGAACAAGGTGTACAAAATAGGTAAAAAAATAGGGTTGTAGGTGTCTTTTTGAGAAAATAAGTTATGAAATGGATTATAAACCATGGGAAGTGGTAAATAAAGATTTTATAAAGGTTAATCAACATTCAAATTAGCTATTTAGGTCTCATAAAGATGTCATACTAGCTCTGCAAGTTGGTCACTTGGCCAAAAAGTGAAAAAAACCTAGTTTTGTAAGCCAAGAAGCCTAAATGCAGGCTTATGAGTGAAATAAGAGACCCCACTATCAAGGTATGAAGTTTTATATTGATGTTACAAGCCTCAAAAATTAATTTTTAAGCCTCAGATCCTAAAAATTTAATGAAAAAAACTCAAATTACCTTTCAAACATGCACAAGTACCTAGGCTTGCCAATATCCATTTCTTGGTTTACCCATCTACATAAGGCCTCAAAACTTGAAACATGACATGGATCATTTTATTAAGATAGTTAAAGTGAATCAATTTTTTTTTTCCCATGTATGGGAGGCATTTGGATCAATATCTCTATCGTTTAGGCTTAAGAGGCATAATTAAGCCTCATTAGAGAGAAAAAAATAGTTAAAAAGGACACTTATACTTAGAGCTAGGTCATGAAACTTGGCATGGACCTATATAGGGATATTGGGTCCTCAAATATGTGATTATCTTTGAAATATACTTTGTAATTTATTTATCACAAGGAGGTTTACATGTTTTGATGGATATAAGGAATGAGGCTAAGTGAGACCTTTTGTAGAAAAATCACATCTTTTGAACTATTATATGGTTCCAATTTTATTTTTTTAGGTGTGTTATGATGTTGAGAGTCTATCGATGGAGGAAATTTGTTTTATTTAAAGCAAACCAAAATTTTCACCTTCTATGCCATATTGGAGATGAAAGATTTGAAGTGGTCAAATCCCTAAAGCATTACATAAGGCTCTTAAAAAGAATTTTCAAAGCCAAAAATTGTCTTGTAAACAACATACAAAGAATTAATAAGTCATAAGTTATTTGTAAGGATGTCTTAAAGGTTGAAAAGGTCTCTAGTAGTCCTAACAAGACCTTCTTTCCCTCATATTCCAAGCAAGTTGAAAAGGTCAAAGATGCTTCAAGGAGCCTTCTAACATCCCAAGTAAGTTGTATATACCTCATAAATGGGTGAGGAGAATTATTCAATGGAGGAATTGATGAAGACTTGAAGATTTATTTTCATGGAAGAAGTCTAATTCATCAAGGAGGAAATGCAAGTAAAGAAATAGGTAATGTGAGCAAAAATATAGGCACTTCAATGGGTCAAACTTGACCAATAAATATTCAATACTTATTCAAACTTACAAAACAATTTCATATTTAAATCCTAAGTCAATTTTGTGAAATAAAGAGAAGATAAAATCTAGGAAACACTATGTAGTGATTTGAAGGGTTTGAAGACAAAGTGAGTCACCCCTATTTTGGGGATGCTTTGTATCTTCTCTCCTACTTTTTTATATTTTTAATTTCTTTTAAAACATTATAATATCATTTTTTTCTTTGGATACATTTAAATTTTATCAATTTTATTACACCTTTTAAAGAAATAAGAAGTTATTTTCCTTTATTTTTAGGTTGTTGTGTGAAGTGTAAATTTGATTTGCATTAATATAACATTGTGAATCAGTATCTTTCCTATGTAAATGCCTATTTTTTTCCTTATTACAATATATTTTAGTTTTTATAGGTCATATTAAGTGTCTAGGTTCAATCTTAGTCTAAGTTTGGATGTGAATTCAACAATCCTTCATTCCTTCCATGTAAAGAGTGAGTGTTATTAAGTCATTTATATGAAACATTATTTTATAATCCATATACTAAAGTTAAGAGAATGTTTACAAGATCATTTTCTTCCTAAGAGTGTATATTTTAGTGAAAAATGGTCACAAACATTAGTGCATCACCTTTCATTCAAATTTTTAGGTCAATTCCAATGCAAGCATTGTCCCTTCACCCTTTCCTTTAGTCAAAAAATCAATAGTAAATAGGATTAGATAAAAAAATTAGTGATTTCATCAGCAAACCATACCTATATCTAGAGATTATTTCCACCTTTAATTCGCACACACTTAGGAGATATTCTATTGCTTTAGCAAGAGTGAGAAGTGACACACATTCTCACAAGGGTAGTACTCCTAATTGACAATAGTTTTTGGCATGCTCTGTGGGACACATATTCCTTGGAATACTAAAGTTTGGATCTAGAGAAAAAAAAATGCATTAGTATATGGTATTAATCATCTTTTAACTAGAAGATTATTTGAAGTTTTAGGGCTCTTAGCAATAGGCTGACATAAGTTTCATGCCAAAGGTTACCACTAGATCTTCAAGTAAAGGTAATACTTTTTAATTTTATGAGTTTCCTTCTCATTATTATAATATAAAAATATTCATAAGAATAAATCCTTATCTTTTTAATAAGATAATTCAATCCCCACTATCCAAATGGTTATGCCTAAGAACTAGGTTTTTATCTCATTTAATAGTGGAAGCCCACTAAATCTTAGTGAATATGATGATATACCATATTCAAATCTTAAGATAATTCTTTATTTCTTAGGGAAAGACAAAACCAAACCTATTAAACACATTAAAGATGTATCCAACCTTTTTTATGTCCATAATTTTGTCTAATAGAATGTTGTTATATGTTTGTTTATCACATCCTTTAAAGAAAAAACATTGCATTGGTATAGAAACCTTCCTATTAAATCTATTACTTCTTGGTATGACTTAGGTGTATCCTTTTTTAGGTATTTTGATGATAAATATGATCACTTATCCTTATTTGAGCAACTCACAACCATTAAGTTGGCTCCCCATGAGTTCGTGACCAATTTTAACCTTAGGCTTAAAAAGACATGGACTAGAATGCCTCTTATGATTAGGATATGTCTAGAGTATGCCTTGCTGTACTTTCTAAGATATTTAAATTTAGATATTAGTGTTATGATCCAATCTATGGGAGGTACTATAGTTTCATATGTATATGAAGTTACTATTAGAGAAAAAAATAATTTTATTCAAGCTAGAAAGTTGGCACCTAGACCTCCTATGCCCATGTTTTTTAGAAACTCAGAGAATTCCATCCCTTGAAGCTCTACCAATGGTTCTAATTTTCTCCCCTCAAGGACAATTTATAGGCCTTCATATTAAATCAAGTGATATTAGATAACTCAAAGGAATGTTGTAATCCTTTGGGTATGAAAATATTTAGCTAAAAAAGTAGCAGTACCAAGATAATATGCCTCCTTACCAAGCACTTAACTAGCCCACCTATCATCTTTATAGAGATATTAGATCTCCTTATCAAGGTTTCAAAAAACAAACACCATCATATCAAGGTTTCAAAAAACAAACACCATCATATCAAGGTAAAACATATATCAAACAAGCCAAGCCCTATGTTATAGTTGATCTGAATGTTCTTTCTTCATTTAAAGCCATTGTACATGTACCAACATAGAACAACATGATGATATATTCATGTTGGTATCCAAATAATCCAAATTATATGCAAAGTTAAGCCTTAGTGAATCACTATATGGTGATGCCTCAAATGACCCAAGAAGAATTTTCTCTTTAATGAAGTCAACATAGTGAGGATATGGCATAATAAGGTAAGGTTCATAATGGACAAGAGTAGCCTAATACGACCTTTGTAAACTAGTAAATTGATGCCCATGTGGTGTTGAATTAGGTTGGTGACTCTTGTACTTCAAATATTGTGGTTGTTGCTATCACTAGAATAAATAAAGGGCCATTGATGAGACTAATCGAGTAGGTCATGTTCCAATCATTCCTCCCATTTTCATTAAAGGTGATAATAATAATTTTATTGTTTATATACCTTCGAAAAATCAAAATATGGAAGTTGGAAAAACTCATCAAGTATCTCAAGTGTAAGATCATCTAGTTGTGCTAAGAGTAAAAATAAAGATGAGTGGCACTCCATTCAATATTATTGATCACATGAAGAATTATAATATTGGCATGATTATTTTGGATTCTTTATTTATCTTAATACAAAAATACATGTTTATTAATTATCTTTTATCCCTCTAGTTATCTATCAAACTAGCTGAGAAAGAGAGTGTAGTTTTGGCCAATCCAAATTAGCTTATGAAAGAATAAGAAAAAAAATTGCATAAGGAGATAAAAGTGAATAAATAAGTAAAAATAAATAAAATAACTCCATTTCATCTCTCTTTAATTTTTAAAACACCTTAGTCTATGATTATATGGTTGACAATGGAGCTAGTAGTATGGTTATGCTTAAGCAGATTACAGATAAGTTAGATTTGGTATATGAGACAAACACTAAAGGTGTATTTTAGCTTGATGTATCCCCAAAAATTACTATTGGTATGATCAAGAACTTAAAATTAACTCTACATGATTTCTCAAATCTAACCATTTAGTAGGATGTAGTGGTGGTGAACGTTCCTCCATATTTTGCCATGTGCTTGTCTAGAGATTTCACATCAAATACTAATGGTTACCTCTTAGTTTATTAGACTTATCTAATATTTATAAAAAGGTATGGACCCAAGGTCACTATTCAATCTATACCTATTACACACATTTTATTTTATTTTTATTTTGAGTGTTTTTTTGATTCACCTATTGTACTTGGATAATCATAATTAGACCAGGGTGGTAATAGGAAAGGGAAGTGGGGAGTAGTGAAAAGATGACCCCAATAAAAGGATAAAAGGATAGGGAAGATAATGGAATAGATATTCCCCCAAGCACAAACATTTATAGACAATATTCAAACAACTTAACCATGAAATTTATTAAAATGTAGTATATTCATTGGATCATATAATTTATCACTTTTTAGAGTAGATAGTTTATATGTGATAGACCCATAGCTAACTATATCAATAAAAAGGCCTAAGCAAATATGTTTAAACTCACCTTTATTTTATCATTCAATATTTATATTCTTTTTATTTTAATTGAGCACATGATGACCAATCTCAAGCTCTAGGAGATAATTCAATTTATATAGCCCTGACTTAACTAATTCTAATAGTAATTGAGGTGATTTAGGGAAGCTATCCTTTTCTCGTCTAAAATCTCCAACTCTATTAATCTAGCCACTCAATATATTATTATTCATCAAGGATTATTGTATATAAATATGTAATGAGGGAAAATAAATTTCAATAGGAATAGTTAATTTATATCCATACTCTAGTGATTGGGGAGTTGTACTAGTACGAGTGCAGACACTGGTATGGTATGCCCATAAGCATGGGAATATTTTGAAGTGCCAATCAAAACCAAATACATTGATAATATTTTTAAGGATTTTGATAAGGGTTATTTTAGATGATTCATCCTATACATTACCTTGATGGTAATAAGTAATATAAAACCTATGATTGATATGGAATTTAGAACATAGGGTGGTGATGTCCTTATTTTTTAAGGATGTACCATTATTTGAGATGATATTAGAAGGAAATCCATAACTTTAAATGATGTGGTTTAGGATGAACTTATAAATATGCCTCCCAATTATGTAACTAAGAGGGATTGACTCTACCCATTTAGTAAAATATTTAGTTTTAGAAAGGAAATGCTTGTGTCCATATGAAGAAGTAGGGTTATTCTTTCCTATGATTTTTTATGTCCCATGTTGAAAATGGTCAAGATGTTATTACTAGTTGAAGTTTCTATGTTTGAGAATGAATTAAATCACCATGTTTTTGACATGATAAACATTTATTAACATAAGTACATGTATCTAATTCCATTATAGGCTAATAATATATAGTATCAAGACACTTCTTAGCTAGGACCATATAGCTAATGTGTGCACTATAAATCCCTTTATGAAATTCTATAAGTTATCATTTAAATTATCTTATATTCAAATAATAAATCATAATTCCATCATAGACCTTATGATATAGTGTGTTGACAATTATGGTGTAATGGGAAGTGTTTTGGATAAGGGATTTTCTTGGTTATAAGATAGATCAAGTGGAAGAATTTGATTATGAATATATGAAAAGATGTCAGTGTACCAAAGGGAATTGGGAGCAACAATGACACATATCATCTTAAAATTTGAGTAGTTATACACTAGAACAAGAATATTTTGAATGAGAAATTGATACTCTTTGGAAAAAAGAGAAAGTGAAATCATTTATCCAATGGTATGCATATCATCAACTAACTTGTTGTTGGCTCTAGGAATTTGTTCCAATTGAATGGCTTTAAATTTGAGTTTGAGAGCATCTAACATACCATTTTAAGGAATAATTTTTTCATATTTTATTTGATACTAATTAGTGGCATGATTGATAATGTGATATGAATCACCATATACTTTTAAATGTTGAATATTTCATTTCACTTTAAAATGAAGTAAAAAAATCAAAGCCTCATATTCAACTATATTACATGTGCATGGAAATAAAATGTGAAAATCCTTAGGAATGCAATAAACTTATGGCATGATATATATTATTCCTCCTTTTGAACCATGAGATGTGAAAGAACCATCAAAATAGAGTTTCCATTCTTTCTCTTCACTTAGAGTCATAATAGACTCATCAAGAAAGTACACTGTAATAGTAGTAGAATCTTGGGAGGTGATTTGGCTAATTCATCAACTAGTACTTGTCATTTGATAGGATTCTAACATGTATATTCAATTTAAAAATCACTAATAAACATGCCCCATTTAACCATTCAACCATTATAACTAATTTTTATAATAGATATTTCAAGGATCCACTTTTGTAATCAACATAATCTTATTGTTCAACATACAATGTCTAAGATTTTGTGAGGAAAAAATTAATGCAAGACAAGATTTTTCTATTGGAGTGTAGTTTTTATCATAAGATACTAATGTATGTCTTACATAATAAACATCCCTTTATTTTCATTGATTTTCATGCTAAGCGAGGAGTGCCCTTAAGGAACTAGAAGTGGAATAAATATACAGTAATAAAGGATTCCATAACACTGGTAGAATAAGAACTAGAGGATTTTTTAATTATTGTTTAATTTTCTCAAAATATTTTTGGAATTCAACATTCCATTAAAATGTAACACCCTTTTTAAAAATATTTGTAAATGCATGATAATGATCATCAATTTGAGAGATAAAGCATATAATAACCTGGACCTTATCCTATATACTATGAATTTACTTCAAATTAGAAATAGATGACATCTCAATAATATTTTTAACTTTGGGTGGATAAAATTTAATACCCCTACGAGATAAAATTAATCCTCAAACTTTTCCATATGTAACCCAAAAAACACACTATTTAGGATTTAGGCACATTTTGTATTCATGAAGCCATTCAAATATATGTAGTACTTATAAATACTATACATGAGTTTTGCATTTGCCCAAAATATCATCAACATAGTCTTCAACAATGTCATGCATGAGGTCATGAAAGATAGCAATCATTGCTCATTAATTTTTGGCTCTTACATTTTTCAAGCCAAATGACATGAATTGATATTAGAATGTGCTCCATGGAGTTGTAAATATTATTTTGTCTTGATATTATAAATCAATTTTAATATGATTATATCCAGATAAACCATACATAAGATATGACATCTCGTAACCTAATGTAGAGTCCACAATCATATCTATATTAAGAAATAGAAAATCATATTTATGATAAGCTTTATTAACTTCTCTAAAATATATGCATATTTAGATGTTGAGTAGTTTCTTACTAATTGGAATAATGTTAGAAATCTAATTTGCATAGGGAATATGTTTGATAAAACTTGATGTAATAAATATTTATAACTCTACTTTAACCAAGAGAGCAATCTATGGATGCATATTTCTTAACTTTTATTTAATAGGCTTGGCATCTAGGTATATAACCAAATGATGATTACTAATGAAGGATTTAGACTAGGTATATCAAAATAGTCCCAAGAAAATATGTTAATGAACTCTATGAGAATATAAAAAATAAATTCATGTTACACTAGAGTGAGGGATACACCAAGATTAATTATCTTAAGATAATCATACATGTCAATATTAACTTTTATCATGTATTCCATAATAAGAGTGGAACCATCATCTAGACTGGTAGGTAAAGAAGGCAAGTGATCATTAAATTATTAATGTGGACTCTCATATGGACCCATGTATGAATAATACAAATCATTATCTTTAGGCAATGACTAATTACCTACTAAATTTGGATTCTATAGAACCATACGCTTAAATTATTCATGCTCTTAAGGATTAATTTCAGCACTATATTATAATCATGCACTTTTAGACTCTTGGTCTTCCTTTGAAGGGGAGAGAAATTCCCCATCCAATGGTTCCTAAAATAGGTTTCACCAAGGGACTTATATTTTTCTTTACTTTTCCCCTAAATTGAAAGCACCTAAAAAAGGTTTTCACTTAAGGATCTCATTGTTTCATTTTTATTTTGACCAATGAAGTTCACTTGCTCCCTAAAGTAGGCCTTAGCGTCCAAAGAATATATAAATAAATGTTTTTGGTGACCTATATAAACCATATCCTTAGGCCCATGAACTCTAAAATAAATTATTAATTTGAGACCTCATGGATAACAATATCATTGTTTTGCTGGTCCCAATCAATAAGGTTGGGATAATGAAGGGTAAGGGGAATAGTTGGAATAGTGGGAATGGTGATAAAATAAAATTAATCAAATAGATTAGTGTTGGAAAGCTCATAATAGATAATATAATATGACTCTATTTTTCTATTAAGAATATCATCATTTAATACAAAGGTTGAACCATTTTTAGGATGCATCGACATAACCCAAGGTGATTTGTATATAAGACCTTATTTATTTGAATGTTTTGTAGGAATAATAGGTTATAGTCCACCTTGATATTTTTCCATAAAAACCTTACTTTTATAAATATGATGGGCCATAAGTCTGTTTGGGATAGGGTACTTTTTACTCTAGAAATAAGGAGTTGGATCCTCATTTTATAATAATGAACCATATTATTTCTTCAAATCTTCATGACTAAATTATTTTATTAGGAATAATGAAAGAGGTTTCATATGATAATATTATGTCCTCTTCTTACACCATTATCTTGGGCCTACCATTGAATTTAGGTGATCTAGTTAATTTGGCAACATGAAAGGCAACTTCCATACTATATGTTCTAAGAACTTTATCATGAATATTGAAATGATATGAGTTTAATGAAGGGATGGGTGATTCAAAATAATAATTAATGGTATTGGGATCTAACAATTATATTGAGGTGGCTCAAATATTAATTTCTTGTCCTTTTTCATGGTATTGGCAACACTAGGATAATAGGTATATTGGCAACCTTCTACCTCTAGATGTTTACAATATTGATATGATTACAAATCCCTAGGAATAGTAACCTCCATTCATATATGAGGAAACTTGTACATTTATGGAGTGTAGAGGGAATTACATGCATATGATGAATCCATAGATGACCAAGAAGGAGATTATATGATAAGTCTAGATCATTTACATGACATAAGGTACTATGGATGATAGGCCCAACCTGATGGGTAACGAAATTGTACCTATTTATTATCACTCAATATTATCATACCCCTTGATAGTGATGGTATAATTCTTAAGATCTATCATGATATATCCTAGATGTTGGATTAACTTTAATGAAATAACATTAAGGCCAAAACCATTATTTATAAGTACCTACTTATTTTTATGGTGAGTAATTTTGAATTCAATATATAAAGAACTAGTGTGGGAAGATCCAAGAGAATATCACTTTGATCAAACATTAGTTATGATCTAAGAGATAAGTATCCAAAAAACACCTAAAATTTATCTAGAGAAATATTACTAGGCACCTAAGACTGGCCCAAAATATCATATAAGACATCCTTGTGAAGATGGGAAGTACATAAATGATCCAAAATGGAAAGTTTAACTAGAATATTATTTAATTGATCCAAAATATCATATTACCTCTTGAAAAGTGCATAGTTGAGTTTGGATTGATTTGGAATAGGATTAGAATATGAAGGTGGATTAGGATCAGTAAAGGAAGCTATAATCCCTTGAAGGATGATTTTAGGTCATCAAGTTATGATAACATAATCTAAAGTAGGAATAGAAACATAAGAATTTGAATAAGAATAAATAGGCCCTAGGTTAATAAATTGAGAATGAGGATCATGAGGATAAACTCCCAAGATAGATGGACCTGATCCTAGAATAGATGGATTTTCTTGTTGGAAGTTATGGGAACAAGTATTGATAATTCTTATGGCTACATAATGTTACATTATATGTCCCAATAAATTGTAATCATAAAAGGTAGCATGGTAATCAACATTATTATATTGAGAACTCTTATTCTAATTTTGATTATTATTCTATTGATGTTGTTGTTATTCATGTTGATTGGTATTATGCTTAGGAAAGGGGGTTTTATATATCCCCATATTTTAACCATAATTATATGATGATGTATTGTTTAATTAAATTTAACCTCTTTCTAACATATATTAGATAAGATACTAAAGTTATAAATATTTATGAATTGCATGTCATTTAACCTGATGATACTCCCAATATTCATTATCCTTATAACACTCTAGTTTAAGTTGAATCTAATCAAAGGGTTTAATATTTAGCTAACTAATCATAATTTTAGAAATTATATTATGAAATAAATTCTCAATGGGTTCTCCCAAAAAAATGGTCATCAATTAAAGTTATTCCTTAGAGGAGGATGCATTTGAAAATTAAATGGTTATAATTGAGGATCCCTTTGTATTGGTTTTGATTATATTATTTGAACATGTATGGATTATGTAACTCCATTTCCAGCCATATTTTTATTGCATTAAAAGTCTTGGGATTATCTACCACATTTTATGGATTTAGAGTGGAATTTTGGCTCTAATTTTGATTTTTAGACTGATTTTATGAATATATTTTAATCAATCCTTTATCAATGAGAGCTTTCTCTATTTGGACACCCTTAGTAATTACATCATCAAAATTATCTAAACATTATATTTTGAGATTAATAACTACTTATTAATATGTATGATTATGAATGAGATCATCAATCTTCTCTTATTAGTGGAATATAAAACCCCAAATCAAACAACTCAATGGAAAAAAAACTACCTTGCTTAAGTACTTTGGTGAGCCATAATATAACTAGTTCAAATATAACTAGAAGATAAAAAATATACAACCTTTAATTTCTTTGTCAAATGGAGCTTGTTCATTGGCATATAAGAGTGTTCATGCTTAATTTTTGTGACTAATGGAGTATTTTGTCAATGAATTTGATTTGAGACAACACCTTCCCTTTTCTACTTATGGTTTATGCTAGCTTGGCTTGGCATGTGATTAAAAAATGAAGCTTGTCTTTCAAAAATCTAACATTATAGGTTTGGCTTGGGAGATTTTTGGAATAATTGAAATGGTACTTATATTTATAGGTTATCAAACTAACCCTAACTCAAGTGTGATTAGATTATATTTAAAAATATTTATGTTAGGGAGGGGACACACAATTAATATTTGGGATAGATATCCCATTTATTAAGCATGGCTCACCATTAATGAATATATTTCCAATTCCTTAACTTTGAGGATGATGACATAATCAATACCTCATTTTTATTGAAATTTCCTTTAAAAAAATAAATATTCACTAATTAAACATGAAATTTTCACTTAATTAGTTAATTATATTTTCTTAATTAATTTTGCTTAAGGTTTTGGTATTTTAGGAATTTGTTAAGTGTCTTGATTAATGGGTAAAAAGAATAATTTAGCAATTTGTTAGGTTTTAATTTAATTGAAGATGAATCCATGGGAGATTAGTATTGTGTACATGATAATACTCCAAATAGGGATACCTTAACATGATTTTGGCAATGCAGACAAAATTGGTACATATAATGACTTATAGGCTTAATTTTCATTATTTGGTAGAAATAAATCTAAAGTATATTTGGAACATGATTGTGATTAAAATAGAGTGTCTACATTTTCCCTCTATTTGAGAAGGCATTGAAAGACACAAGCATAGTAATGTCTTCTTAAAGAATGAAAAAGTCATTAATGTCTTGTTAATGCCCCAGAGGGTGATGAATGAGCCATGTATTCCCATTCAAGGGATCATATGATAAATAGTGTTGTTGAACTCTTGAAAATAATAAAAATGACACTACTGACTAGTAATGGGGGTGTAAATATTTATTTTTCCAAATATGGTTATAATTAGTGGCATAATGATTTGGCCTAATAGAGTGGATGCGTCAAGATAATTATTTTACCAAAGATGGTTACAATCATTATCACAGTGAAGGTGCCCCATTAGGGTGGATGTAAGCACGATACAATTTTACATTTCCCTAGTAGGGAGTATGTGATCAGTGAATGTCTAAATAATTTACCTTGTTATGGAAAATTAGTAAAGTGAACTTAAAAAATGAATCCATATTCATAGATTAATAGTAAGCTAGCATAAATGACATGTATTAATTTGTGCTACATACTTGTTTAGATATGCATGTACTAACTATAAGGGATTGCTATTCATTTATGATTTAGTATTATGGGTTTGGATTTTTTGGGATATGTCAGTTGTGAAAAAGGAAAACTACTACCCACTACATTGTTTGATAGATCCATTGGCTTGATTTTTATTGTATTTTATGATATTATGCATCATAGTTATAGATAACTATAATAACAATGTGTATCCTAAGCATTTAAATACTAAGTTTAAGTACAATTATAAACAACTTAGGCATAATATATGATTAGTCAAGTCCTAAGTGGAAATATAATTCAAATATACCAAGTGTATAAATGAATACATATATCTACAACTTAAGTACAAGATATAGAAAATTAATACTTAGTATAAACATAATGTAATAAACCTATGACAACCAAAATAAGGAAGACACTAGAAAATAATTTAGTCAAAAACTAATTAAAAATTAAAAAAATCAATCAAAGAAACTAAGAAAAATAAACAAGCTAAGAAAATAATTGACATACTAATGAAATAAACAATTTTATTCATAAAAAAATTAATATTAACAAAACCAATTAACAAATAAACAAACACAAAAACTAAGCCAAGATAAAAACTTATTCATCAACCAATGAAGTTAATGACTAATCAAAACATAACTAATGAACATATATGCTAAAATAAGGTAATGGATAATCAATAAACAATCTAAGTTAAGGCACAATTAATTCAAGGCATATGAATATAATGAATGAATTGGAAACTATAATCCAATGAAGATTTAACCTAATACTGAAATAAGATCAAATAAATAATCTAAGGGAAAATAATAAGTAATTAATCTAAATTAAATAAACTAAACTAAGCTAAAGCAATGTAAAAAATAATTAAGTTCAAGTAAGAGTAATAGACAAGCTACACTAAGGCCTAATGAACAAACAACTAATATAAATCAAGGAACTAATCTAAAGGAAATAATTAATCTAATGCAAATTAAAAAATTAATAAACAACCTAAAGAATATAAATAAATATCTAATCTAACTATTTTTACATGTCTAATAGAAGCGTTGTGCTTACAACAAAAGGTTTCTCTTAGAATATAGGAAACAACAAAAAATTAAAAATAACACAAGGTTTCCCCTAGGCTATAGGGAATAATATTACTAGAAAAATTAGGGGGAATAGAAGAAATAGGAAGAGGTTAGTTGAGCTGACTCTAGATGCACTAGGAAAGTGGATTATACCTACATAATCCCATGGAAACAAGGTCCAACATGAGCTTAAGGACAAATTTAGTTCTTCAAAGATTTTTGATAGAATAAAATTGATGTTAAGGAAAATAAAATGACCATAGAGGAACATAGGAATGGTCTCATAAAATGGTTAGTGCATGGAGAAAGAGGGGTTGATAATCACTATTGTGATAACATAAGGCACAAAATTTTTGAAACCATGAGAGCATGGTTTAGGTTAAAATCACAATAAATATAAGAGAAGATCGATCACAAATGACCTAGGTTCATAATGTTCACTACATTTAAGGCTTGGAATGAGAATAAGATCATAAAATGGTGAGAGTGTGAGAGGCCTATAATCATAAAATGGAGAGAGAATAAATAACTCAATATCATTTTGGAGACAAGCCTAGAGGAAGGAATGATCTAAGAGAATGGTGAATGAAATCAATCACCAAAACTGGTTGAGCTAACTCCAAATACACTAGGTAATTGGAAGCTACCTACATAGTCCCATAGACAAAAGGTCCAACATAGACTTTAGGATAAATGTAGTTCTCCTAGAAATGGGATGAAACACTATAAAAAAATCTAATATGTAAATGGAAATGGTTATAATTAAATCTATGAGAATGCTTTAGTGATACCTACCAACTAGGAGATGCACATCCTGAGTGGCTTAGATACAATCAAAATGGCCTAATGTTGAAAGCTTGTTTAGGATTTTTATATCATATATCCATGTTTTTTGGTTTTTATAAGCATATAAAATTAATGAAGAATTATGAGACACATAATGGGTTCACTCTTAAAATGGTGAGAGTGTGGCTTAAGCTACTTGCAGAATAGTGAGAGCAATGGAAAAAGGGTTCATTAATGCATCTATTTCAAATTCACAATGGAAAAAAGTGAATCAAAAAATGGTAAGATTTTTTACAAAAATTACTCAAAAAATGATGAGATCATTATAAAAAGGGTTCAATAATGCAGCTATTTCAAATGCATAATGCACATAAACGTGACTCATAGAATGATAAGATAATTGATTGAAATTGCTCACAAAATGGTGAGAGCATGGAAAAAGGGATGACCAAACTAACCTCAATGTAAATTGAGAACTAAATATGTAGTATATAAGGAACTAAAGTTAATCTAGTTATACCATAAAATGATGAATGTTTGGAAATGTTTCTAAGGTTTTGTTGTTTTTTGGTATCTCAACTTAATGGAGAAGTAGAAGATACAAAATGGTCTAACCTATAAAATGGTGAGATCATGTAAAAATGGGTGATTGATCTAACCTAAATGTAAATTTATGACTACTTACATGGTCCTAAATTACCTCAATTCAATGTAGTTCCAACCTACAGTGATGGATCTGACAAGTGATAATAAGTTCATAAGATAGGAAAATGGTACAAGTAACAGTATGGCAAGGTAAAGATTGAATATAAAAGAAATAGAAAATATTTTTTCATCAACCAAGTCAATACCTATATGTGAATTATTAATGAAATGATAAATTAATTATGCCCCAAAGTAAATGTATATGCAAGGGAACAACATGTGGGGATGATATATCCTATTAAAAGTTGCACACTTTTATTTTGCACTAGTAGCGTAAAGGGTATGAGCTTGGCCTAAAAGTATGAATTATATGGTTCTCCTAAGAAATGATACATTCAAAGGTAAGGTCACAACCCCAAATAAACTTGTCATAAAAGTGAGAATTGGATGATGTCTCTAAACAATGATCCATGGAAATGGAAGGTCACACCCCAAGGGTAATAGAATGGATTGGAACCAACAATGAATTTGCCCTTGTAGAGTGGATTTGGGATTGACACATCCCAATAGTTGATAAAATAATTGGATTAAGGACTAAGGTGACCAAAAGTGGGAATATTTAATATTTTTTATTAGATTTAGGACAAGACAAATGTTTTTGAATTTTGGTGCTTCATAACTCTCTAGGAGATTGTAAGTGGTTTTCAAACATTTAGGTTTTTTAAATGTTAAGAATGTTTTTGAGATATTTGAGGTATCTTAAATCATTATTTATTGAAAATATACCACTCAAAAAATGGTGAGATCATGGGTTTAGGTTATGTTGATGCATGTAAGTATATCACAAGTGGTTTTGAGTGTTTAAGAAATAGTACTCATTTTTGAATTTAGAGAATCCAATGCATGAGTTGTAGGTTGTGATAATCTTATTATATTTATTGGAATAAAAGAAAACAATGTGAACTATTGAATAATATTTATAATGTTTATTTTTTGGGAGCAACCATGGCATGATATCTAATATGTGAAAATGAGAGTAATGTTGACTAACTGAAGTGCATTATGATAAAATAACTAAATGTAAAGTCTAAGCTAAAGTGAATATTTAAAACGAAAACTAATCTAAAGTGAATTGGTGAAAAATAAGGGAAAAAAGGTAGGATAGAGAAGGAATGTATTTATGTTTATGATTTTCATTCAAAACATAATGAAAAAGTCCAAGTATCATTCAAACATGTACTTGAAACCAATGTATAACATGAAACAACTTAAGCTCAAATCACATCACACATTAGACAAGCGTCTAATGAAACTAGAAAATTCAAATAAGAACCAGAACCAATTTAATGATTTACCTCTATAAGAAAATAACATAAACACATCTAAAAGAAGAGAAAATAAAATTAAATAAACCTTAGAACTTTCAATCAATCTAGCATTAGAAAACATTAACAACTCTACATTTGAAAAGTGCATATCCAAAATTCATAAGAACCTTTCAAATCTAAAATTTAGACTAGACAAGTGAGAGAGAAGCCATAATAACAATTTACACAAACAAATGAGATAATATTTTGAGAACTCTCTACTTTTATTAATTTCTACAGAATTAACACAAATTTTTCTTGCTAAAAAAATCCCTCTCTTTTTACAATTGAAGATACCCCTTATATAGAAGATTAATGAGGTATGTCGATCAGTTATGTCAAATTAAAATTGTATATCTATCCTTTACAATGTTCTAGAGAAATACATTTTCTATATAATTAGCCTATAGGTGATTTGCTTTATAGGTTACACATACCTTTATAAAAGAATATTTGTATTCAAAATACATACATGCTTAGTTAAAAAAGAATATTATTTAATCAATAATTTCAAATTTGAGGCCTTATTTTCACTAAAATCACCTATTTATATTGTAAAATCTTCATTGCATTTTCATGTTGATCATCAATTAACTTCATATTGACAATAAGCTCCATGAATATTTCATCTTCCTGATATATCAGGTCTCTAAGATATTTATCATCTCTTTCCAATGCTTCCTTTTTGATCCTATCCTCTATAATATTCTCTTTTATAGTTAGAATCATGTCCATGATCCTACCATTGTCTACTTTAGTATTTCCTTGGCTCTTATTTCTTACTTCTTCCATGACCTGGGGAGCCCTAATATTTAATTTTTCATTAGTAATTAGACCCATAGGGCTAAGTGAATTTGGGTTAGTGATCATGCTCCCCAGTATATGCTCTATCATAATTTCCAACTATTTGACATATTTAAAAATACTTTATAGGACCTTGGACCATTTGTTCAGACTCTTGATTTTATTCATCAATAACCCCATTAGTATGTTCAGATGAGCCAAGATGATTATTTTGAAATCAAGAATTTGATCCTCTATTAGGATGTTGATAAAATCTTTTACTTTGCTTATTCAATTCTACCATTGGTGAACTAGGTTCATGGATGCATTACCTTGTTGTCTCAATACACTCTATCTAGACATTATTGAATTCAAAGAAATAAACATATCAAATAAAGTATCTTCAAACATTTTGATCATTGCATATATAAATGATAAGATAACTTGTTCTTCCAAGATTTTTTTTGCTGCTACATACCTTTGATGATAGCTTGTAATTATTTAGTTTGATCTTGGGCTAAATCCAATAGATCCTCTTCAAATATAATATTTTCTCAAGGATTTTGTGTTCTTACTTGGGTCAACCTAGCCAAAGGCCGCACCTTTTGATAAGTCATTTATTCACCACCTTTGATGATCATTTTCTTAATCACGCTCATCAATCCATTAGTCTTCAGGTTAAACTTGACTCCAACTTTGGATTGATTTAATTGGGGAGACATTATATTTACTTGTGTTCCACTTAATTAATTAGGGGAAACCAATCTTCTTTCATCTTCCTTTTTTAGAGCCACAATCCATGGCTTGAGCTCTTCATGCATAGGGATGTTAATGGATTGCATCATAGCCTAAGAATGATGTCCAGTAGGGACTTTATGTAATATAGGTCCATAAATGAACCACTCTAGAATAAATAAAACATATATCAATTTTTCCTTAATAAATATATTTACTTCACTCAAATTAGTAAAATTCACATTGGGTTTCTTGGCTCTTGGAACAATAGCTAGCTCAACCTTCCTTTTGGGGGTGTTAATAAGAAATAGGTCCAATATTATCTTCACATTTTATTGCTTAGTATCTTTAGCCTTTATTTATTCATCATATAACTATGAATCATAATCCATTGATAAAATTTTGAGTGCATCCTATATAATCTCATTAGGGTCCTATGTTATCATGTGTACCTCCTCCTAAGGTAATTTTTGCTCTTCTACCTTTGATGGTTTAGGGATTAATGATGAAGAAGATATCTCATTAGGATTATGTTCTTTTATCTTTTATCAATCTATCCCTAAATTTTTTTCTCTACTTATTGTTGAGATGATGGAGGTATAATGGTTTCACTACTTAACAAATGATATTACCTAGGGCCTAGTTGCAAGCTATCATCCCCTTTTTAGATCTTCTCTAGTCTAGGCTTAGGTCTAAGTTTATACTCCTTCAACCTTCTTATGACCTCAAAGTAATTGGATGACTTGGTATAAATGGGATCATAATCACTAGGATGATTATCATATGGTACATTTAGAATATTCTTGAACCTTAAATTCTCCTTGACCCTCCCATAAGGATCTAACTATTTTAGCTCATCTATTTATAGATTAAAAGAAGTCCTGTGTTTGGATGATATCTCAATGTTTTCCCATTTCTTGAAAATTGTCTTACCAATTGTAATGGGGAAGCTATTGATAAGGCCTTTCCTCTTGATCTTATAAAGACCATCTATATCATGAAACAATTGAAATGCCACCTCTTGCACTGATAGCTTCTTAGGGACATGGATGTGTAGCCTGAGAGGAGTGTACTAGGTTTCCTCAATATTAATTACTATACAATATAGATATAACTAGATATCTCCCATAGTTTCAACATACTTCCTGATTAATGGTCTAACTCTCTCCATGGGATTACCATTTATTGCTTCACTAAAGGCCATAAATACACAATCATAGATGATTTGAATGTGATCCCTATACTTGAATATGTGAATCTTTGAATAGTATTATGAAATAGTTTGTGGTATATTGAGGGACCATTCATTTTGATTTGGGATCTTGGTACTAGCACAAAGATCATCCAAGAGGTATGACATCATGTACAAATGGGTTTTCTTCCTCTGTTTGATGGCATGGATTTTCCTACTTAAATAAATACTAATAATTTGACATAAAGATGGGGTAATTTTATTATCAATAATGAAATAGATAATTGGCACCTAGATAGGATCAAAATAGGTTATGGTGGAATTTACACATAGTTTTTTAACATTGTCATAATTATCCTTATTCCTAGTCTAAATTGGCTAATTGGGATGTTCTTACTGAAGTCTGAAAAGACTTGGTTCCTAGAATATAGCCACATGTCAAGTATGTCCTTTAAATCATTCTCTTTGGTACAATAATTAATGAAAGGTAGGTAAATTTGTGGTTTGGACCATTTATAATATTTTTCAAAATCTATAGCAAAGATATATGCCACATTTTATGAGTGTGTTCATTAATTATCTAGCCTTTATCTATCTTAGTTTCTTTTAAAATAGGAATAAGAATGTCAATAAAATATATTAACTTGGGTTTTTATAATTCATATTTAAGACCAATAATTTAAATTTAAAATATATCATAGTATAACCTCTTAGTAGACACATTCTTCTCCTCCTCTCTGGTGATGGCATGCTAGTTATAAATAGTCCAAAACAAATTCAACCAATTATTGTCTCTAATGTTCAAAGAATTGGTGATGAATTTTGTGTCCTTGAAAAACCTTAATTTTTCATATGTGTTCAAATATAGCTCCTTTTACTCTTTTGAGGCTCCCTTTTGAGTCACCATTACTATAATTTTGATCAATTTGCTCACTAATGGATTATGATTCAATTCTAGACTTTGCCTTTTTGGGTCCACAAGATATCTTGATATATTATGTTGAATATCTCATTAATATTTAAAAAGTGGCCATTTGTAATTTAAGACATATTTCAACACCTCATTGGGTCTGGGCCCATTGAAAAGTCTCCCTTGTCTCACACCATTGAATGGGATCTAAGAGGTCAAGCACTATGAGTTGATCTTTATACATGGCATTTGAGATTTTACCATTTGTCTCTTTTGTGGGTTTTTTATATTCCTCTATCTATCATTTTCCTCTTGGGATAATTTATTTTCACCATGTGGTAGCTCCACATTCATCCTAGGTTCTTTGACAAATCAACTTTCATTTTGCACCATTGGATTTGGGTTATATGGATCAGCATGCACTGTCAATCTCAATCCTCTTGGTTCTATCCTTTGCTTCATGCATTATTGATTTAATAAATTAGTTTCCATTATGATGACACTTTTTTCCTTATATCTCTTCCTAGGGCTTCTTTAAAGTTTTGACTTAATGCTCACTATTGATTGGAATGTGTATGCTTAACTACATATCATCGATCTTTGGGATAGTGCTTGAGCTTTAATATGTGATCGAGGGGCATGAAACTTATCATTGCCATTATTTTTCATAGGGATTTTGAATTTAAAACTTCCATCTTGTATCTTTGGATCTTATATTCCTACTTTAGTGTGCCACATTAGATTTTGATCTGTGTAATCAAATGCAATTAGTTCCTGTAGACAATGGAAATGATTAAGTTAAAACTCAAGGAACATATGGAACTTAGGATAAATTAATTAACCTAAGGTTTTTATTGCATTAATAAATGTGATTGAGAACCTTAAGGTAATATTTTATACTAAGTGTTAAATATAATAAAAGGATCTGACATTTAATTAGTCCACGTGAATAATATAAATAACTAAGGGGTCTCAGAACATAAATAACTTAACATGATGGTTTATACTAATGTTTTATTCATGTTATTAAACACTATTAAGACATTATAAGGACTATTTTAGATAATATGGAAATAACTATCATAAATAAATTGGACTATATCAAGATTAAATTGGACTGTATCAAGATTAAGTTGGATTTATTACAAATAAATCACATCTATTTAATGTGTTTGTGATAAGTCAAAATTATTTAAAATGATCATAAATAATTAGTAGTTTAAAAATTATGATAAATAAATTGGACTTCAACAATAATTACTTGAACTTATTATAAATAAATCACATCTATATTATATATTTGTAATAAGTCCAAATTATGTAGCTGTTCAAACTGATTCACAAACCATGCATTCATGAATAATAAAATTTGGTGGTTTATTTATTAAGAAAAAATAATTCATACATCAATCAGGTGCTCATGTGATATGTGATTTAAAATACCTAAGATTATTGGGATGCCACATGTCATCAGTTGATTAGATCATGAACTATCTATTTAATCTGATTTGGGTGACATCTTCATGACCATTAAAGTTTATCTCATATTTATGTATATATCACATGTCAATCATGGGTGTTGTATTATTATATTATTAATATAATATCCCACATATTTGAGTTACCAATATTTTTATGTGTGTTGTAATCTCAGGTGCTTGCATTATTTAGGACTTTTGTTTGGACTATTCATCCTTCCAAATAACCAAGTTGCTAAGATTGTGCCACATGGCACAATATTAGGTGCGTGTATGAAGTGTAATTTGAAAAAATGAAAATATGAATAACATTTTTTGATACATAAATGTTGAATAACAAATCTTGATATACAAGTGGGACATTCTAAGGTGTAAACCTCAAAGACCTTTTTGGGTACATAGGAATGCTAAAGTGTATTTTGAAAAACACAAAAGCTGAAGTATAAATTCCTAGATGTGTAAATTATGAAGACCATTTTGAAGGATGCAAAATGTGAAGTTTAATTTGAAAAAATAAAAATCTAAAGAGGTTTTTGTGATTCACAAAATGCAATCTAGCTATTTGGAATATGCAAAATCCAAAGACCATTTTAAATCATAAAAATGTAAGGTGGATGTTCCAACAATAAAATGCTATTAAATAGATGCATAATTACCAAAATAGTAAATTGTCATAGTAAAAAACATAAAACTTAAATGTTGAATTATATTTTCTAAGACCCAAAATGTGAAGTGCCACTAGAAATAAATAAAATAATAAAACATTATACATTATAAAAAAATGGAGTAAATTTTGAAAAAAAACATTCATATTTATCATTCCAAAATTAAGGAAACACCATTTCAAATTTCCCAATCCTTGTATCACTATTTTTGTTATTGCCAAGTTGGACGATGCATTCAAATAGTCTCTTACAATACCTTTCAAAAAATTAGTGAGAACAAGTGTATGACCTCCCCAATTTTTATTATATTTCTAAGAATAGATGATACTATCTATGAGTATGGATGGTAAGTATGTGTTATTTTTTTTTGGATTCTATTTCTTGTCCAAGCAAGCTGAATTAATTCCTACTTATTATACATCTTTTTTCCCTACATGAACTAGGATGAACCAAGATACATTGATCCTTCATTTTATATCCCCATTTATTTGTAGTATCTAAATATTGAATTTATCTCTAAAAACCCATACCATATAGTCCACTCTTATAGAATTATTAGGTTTGACAAATAACATATCTCCATTTTTCACATCTTGATTTGGATTAAATACAATTTTTGTTCTTTTCCTTATTAGACCAACATATGTATCTGTATATGCCAATCTAAAATCAAGGGTCCTATCATGAACTATTTTATGTATATCTCTTTGTAGGGGTATTTTATGATGATTCCTAGGCCAAAAATCTCCTATGCACTCAACTTCAGAAGGGAACATGTCTTCTTTCATTATGTCATGGATGTTTTGGAAGTAATATTCTAGTTCCTTCCACTTATTATTCCCAGTCAAACCAAACTCATTGAATTGATGTACATACTTATTCAAGTTATATTTAATTTATTTTCACTCTTTTTTTATTCTTATAACTAAGTCTTTTACAACAATGGAATCTTGATACATACTATTTTTTAAGTATTTGAAATATATTTTTGTTGGATTACCTTCTAGAACATTTTGATCACCATTTTATTTTATTCCCCACAATGTAATTAGGGGGAAAATTTCTTATCTCTTATAGAGTTTTTTCACTGCATAATGAGTTGACCTTACTCCATGCATAGAAGAAAGTATTGACCTTTTGTCAAGCCTACAATTTTATTTCTTCCCTTCAGCTAGTAACTATTAACATACTCGTTAAAATTCACTACCTTTTTAATCAAATATGAAATGAAATTTATTTTATCTTCACACATCCTATACGTGTCCATCATCTCTGCCACACTCCATACATCTTTCCTCTTTATATATTTAGATAGGTTTCCAAATGTGCCATTGATGTCCTAATGGGTATGTTTTATAGGGAGAAATCCAACCTGAACATCAAGGAAAACACATTTGTAGACAAGGAGAGATAAATATTGCAACACATACCTATATAAAAAACATGATTTTATGAATTTGTAAATGTAACTTTAGTTTCATATAAGGTTCAACATTTTTGAAATATAATTATGGATGGAAGTACCTATTATTATTATTATTATTATCATCCCCATAATAGTTATCTAGTTAAAGGTATAGCCTGGAAAGAAGTTTCTTGAAGGAACCAATTGATTGTGTTTATTTTCTATATTTTTTGCATTTAGGGTAGTAGTTGTTAGACAAAAGTGCATCATACAATGGATATTTCGAAGATCTAGGTTCATATAGTAATGATCCATAAATATATATTATTATTTTTTCCATATCCCTAAATAAATTATTCAATGAGGTGATAGTAAAGTTAGACCCTTCAAGAATGTACAATTAAAAAATTACCATATCTCCATGCACTATGACAATGTGTTATAATACCTACCATTAAAAACTTTAATATTTTATTGATAATTACCTTTATTTTTGTCACTATCCTTCACACACATGTTATTTGATGTTCCACCTTGTCGTGAATGACATTGAGGCATTCTTCAGGGTATTTCTTTGACATTTATTTATGTTTGTAATACATTTATCTTGCATAAAGTATTGATTTGAGTGCATCATAAATTCTTGATTGATACACTCTTCCTAATCTCTAGAGAGGGATCTAGAGTGTTTTTGTTGAGTCAATAAAATACATGTTTTATCATGAAAATTATTTCTCCACATGTTATTAAATTTTGGATAAGATATTAGCTCATATTACATATCTTCTAGTTGTGCATTGATGTGGTGTTTCATAAATTCTTGAGTGAAATATGATGGAAGATGTCAAACATTTTTTTGTGAGCCATCTATATCACCTGTCATGTTAGTCATGGAGAAACATCTATAAAATAATCCACAATTAGTCTAACAAATCTTTAGTTTACATTGTTTTCTTTTGTGGCTTTTGTAAAAATCTCCTTGCATGGAATGCATTTTTTTCCCCATTTTCGTGAAAATTTTAAATGTCAAAAAATATAAATATCTTAAATCTACATCTTTTGAGCCAATCTTCCAAACATATCTCTGTACCCTAAAACTCAATGTTAGTTTTGTTTTTATTTTTCGTAAACAAATTGGCAAAAAAGGCATCCAAGACATGTTGCATCCTATCTATTGTTTTGAAATCAAACAACTTCATCTTTGCATATTTTAGAATCTCAAATGACAATCCTGACTGAAAACATTTTTTGGTGCAAAATTTATCTTCATACATTGTTAAAATCTCACTATTTATGATTTCATCAAACTCCACTTGGTTGAGTGATGTATTTGGTTGATTTTTTTTTTGGCCTAAGTATTTATAGGCACAAGTTAATTTTTTGGATACCTTTGTTCTGGGAATGTTAGGAAAGAAGTAAATTCATTATAAACTACATCCCAAATGTTTCCAATATCTTTATCCTTTAGTGTCATGCATCGTAAATTGATTTCTCTACAAGTCTCAGTGTCCACTATTTTGTTAGAAGGCCATCTAATGATATATGTTTTAGTTACCTTTGTGTTTCAAGTCTCACAATGTTGTATAAAGTACCTTTTGTACATTCCCAATTCATTTTCTAACATTGGGATAGGAATACAACCAAAAATATCCCCTAGTTGTATAAATTCAATATAATTAAAAGTAAAATTTTCATCATTTACAAGAGCTATACATTTGTCCAACAAATGTACCCTTTTCCCAAGAAAAGTTTTTCTTAGGCTTTGAAATGTGGTAGGATCATCGATATATCAATCAAATGAATCCAAGAAAGGGTTTTATTATTGAATTATTTTATATTCATAACTAAACTCAAATTATTTTGCCTTTTTTCCATGTCACTCTCTATAGAAAACTTGTCTATGACGTCTTACATCATTCTTGTGCTCCATATAGTAAAACTATCAACTACATCCCACAAATTATCCATAAAAGCTATAGGAAATGGAAGTGGTAGAGTTAATTTATAATATTTAGTCACATTAATAGCTACACATTCAATAGGTATTTCCTAATTATGGCATGTGGAAGCGAGATTTATGGGTTCTAGAGATTCAACATCTAGACGTGCCACTTTGTGTATTCTTCCTACACCAATGACCTTAATTATAAGATAAATATAGTATCCATGATATAAATCCATTGACATATGATTTTTTTAGCCTAGACATTTGAAAAATATAGGAGAAGAGTTGTTGATTAGGTTATTTATAAGATTAGTCCAATTTACACCCATATGTCAGAGATAAAGTTATATTTAAGCATGGAGATATGTTAAAACCTAAAAATGTTTAAAAGGTAATGTATAATTTTTATTTAATGGCATGGTTTATGTCAATAAAAAAAATAATATATTTTAATATCATATACTGCATACTTCAATTCTTTCTTCATCTTGCTTTGAAGGTATCTCCTAGGAGATACATTTCAAGTATGTATCAAAGCGAAATAGCTGTGTAGAGAAAAATAGCTAATTGAGTCAATATTCAACCATGCATTTTATTACAATACAAATTGATAATTGGAAAAGGGGGTTTTGAGTAAAATTATGGAAAATTATTGGCTTCTTATGAGAGAAACATAGTCTCTATAATGGAAAGCCATTGACATATGATTTTTTAGCCTAGACATTTGGAAAAGACATGAGAAGAGTTGTTAATCAGGTTATTTATAAAATCAGTCCAATTTATACCTATATGTAGGAGATAAAGCTATATTTAATCATGGAGATATGTTAAAACCTAAAAATGTTCAAAAGGTAATGTATAACATTTTTTTAATGACACAGTTTATGTCAATCCAAAAAATAATAACTTTTAATATCATATACTCCATATTTCAATTCTTGATTCATCTTACTTTGAAAGTATGTCCTAGGAGTTACATTTCAAACATGCATCAGAGTGGAATAGATGTGTAAATAGAAATAGATAATTAATTTAGTATTCAATCATGTATTTTATAATAATACAAAATGATAATGAGAAATGGAGGTTTTGAGTAAAATTATGGAAAATAATTGGCTTATTATATTTGGGGATCTTGTATTTGATTTGAACCTTTGTTGTGGACGTAAAATTTTTAAGGTATATCTTAGGAAATACCTTTTAAACATGCATATGGGTACCCTTGAATATGACTTGTAATACCTTCAAGGGTACCTACAATATTAAGCTTAAGACTTCATTTTTCAGTAGTCAAAGACGTGGTATGCACTCATGAACTTGTGATATTTCAACATAAATTCCTTGATATAATTCCTTTTCCATATGAACCTACCCTTTAGCCTTTATAAAATGATCACTTTTTTCTCAAATCCCTTTACCTAACTAACCTACCCTTTAGCCTTTTTATTGTGGCCATGTTAGCCTAGCAAAATTTCCCTTTGCACTTTTTGAATTGCCCTTTAGATTTTTGAATTGGATCTTTCCCCAATAAAATATACCCTTTAGTAATTTTGTTTTGGACCATTATATCCTAATAAGTATACCCTTTAAGCATTTTTTAACATGAAGTAGACCCTTTAGACCTTTTTGTACTTACCTTTTAGGATAATGGGCATGGTTCTTTGCTCTATAGAACCTACCTTTTGACCTTGTAAAAGTGCCCTTCAATTTTTTTGTAAATATCCTTAGAGCCTTTTACTATCACCACTTTACCCTTCAAGACTTTTGTCTTAGGCATTCTACCCTCTAGGACATATCCTTTAGGACATTATCTAGGGCTTTTGTCCTTCGAATTAGACCTTTTGAGACTTTTGTCATGGGTAATTTACCTTATGAAATAGATTATATAGATTGTTGCCTGATGAAAATGACCCTTCAAAAGTTTTGAAATGACCCTTTGGGATAATTTCCTTGGACATTTTTCTTCAAATAATTTTCTTGATGATATTTCCAAATGGTGGTCTTTTTATTATGGGTCTTTTGTAAAAGATTGGTCCCCAACATAAAAAAAATACCTCAATACCAATATAAATATTATCCCTTTGCCATACTCAGCTAAAATAAATTTAAAGTGTCTTCTAATGATATATAATAAAGACCCCCACCAAGTTAAACTAACAAAGTTTGAATTATACAAGAATATAAAAATAAGGTAAACATGGGAATTTATATCACACAAACTATTATTCATTGCAAAATCCTATATATGTGATATGTAATCATTTGAAGCCTTCATTAATTTCAATCAAACTTGCGTTTTAAGTCTCCTCCTATCCTATAGTGACAAAGAATGCTATATACTATCTCAAAGAGCACTGCAAGTAAAATAATGATTAAGCTAGATCTGAGTGGATCATATAACATACATAACACCAAGAAGGAAACTAAAATTATCATAGAGTGTATACTATAATGGCATATTCATCAAATAAATTTAGGGGAAAAAATATACCATCACCATACTCAATCAAGGACTCTACATAGTTCACAAATATAGTGTTTGATGCCACCATATTTGAAAATAGGTACACCAACTATTCATAATTATGGGGCGTAGTGGATTTGATGGATGTATTTTCATTATAGGATGAGATTAGACTTTTTGATAGGCTATATGTTAAAGAATTTTTGGTTATAAAATTACAAAGGTTACATTTTGTTATTGCAAAGCTAGAGGTGATGCCATGCATCAACCTCCTACATGATTTATTATTCATGAGAAAGATATTGTAGGATGCATTCCTACATTATTCTATAAATAACACAGTGGTCACATACATTTTGGGAACTAACTTCCAAAGATACCTATCTTTGAACATACCCAATGCACACTACAACAATCATACATTGATGTAGTTTAGCATAGAGATCTCAATTGAGAAGGAATTATGTTCATGATTACTCCCAGGCTAGACCATTGCATGGATCAAGAAGAAGCCCAAGGGGCCTATTTCTATAGACAAGTTCAGAATGGGGAATCACATAAACATGGCTTTATTAAATTGAATTAATGGTATGTTGATTATTCATTATATCAATTTATATTGAGTGCCATTGCTTTACATGATGCTCACCCATGATGCTGCATATGCCATGGGAGAGATAATTATCTCCTACCAAAGGGAATAAATATTTCACAAAGACAAGTGTCCCACACCTTTGGGAAATTTTTATATATGATGTCATATTTTATAGATGTTGTTATGGAAATCTATTATAGAGACCTCAAGGAATTGTGGAGCCTAACCACAACTACACAAAGAACAAATTTTGTGATCATTACTAGTTTATGCACATCTATGCCTACACCAAGAACATGGTCAATATAATTGAATATGTATATCCATAGGTTTTACAAGACATTCATGGCTCATCCATGCTTAGACTTGGATAAATTATCATAAAAAACCTAAAAGGTAAAGGGGATTATTTATTCTATCCAAACTTCATAGTTATAATTATTTATCAAAAAAAAGGTTAATCCTTTATGTCTTCCAAAATACATCCTAGACAATTTAACAAAGTAATAAATTGCTTTTCAACCATGGTGGAGTGTTGAAGAGGACCTATCCTATCAGAAGAAGGATTTGTTCATTGGTCACCATATAATAATTGTAAGAATGGTTTACACATTGAGGAAGCATTTTGGAGAAGTGGATGACAAGTGAAAGAGTTATCCTTTTCCTGTGCTTCCACATAGAGATTGGGATATAGAAGGGCTTATTCAGAAGAACATATAGGGATTTAAGACCCCCTACAACCATGTTCCCTATTTATATGATTTTGTGTTTCTTGATTACAAGGATGATATGTATGTGTTGGAAAGAGAAAGGATTGCTAGACTTCAAGAAGATCATTTAAGATGATCCTTCAATCAAAATAATGGAAATGGAAAACAAGAAGGCTCTATAAAAAGGTTGGGAACATTCTAAATTTTAGAAAATATATTCTAAGGAGAAATCCAAGGGCCAGGTGGGTCCCTCATCTCAAACCCTTCCTTTAAAATTGAAGCTAAAGACTGTGAATAAAGAGTTCAAGTTGTCTAAACCAAAAACAAGTAGGGGACCATAGGAGGGGGAACCCATTAGTTTATATTATGATGAGGAGGAGATAACATAAGAATATATAGATGCGAGCATCATTAAAGTGACTAATACTATGCCTTAGAACTATATTTCATCTATTGGGATAACAACACAATAGTAAGTGGAATCAATTACACAAGGCTCCCCTACGCAACTGAATACCCCTCTAGTTTATATGAGGAAGCCTATGAATCAAACATATAGTCCCATAGTTGAATCATCACAAGCCTACTACACCTCCACATTCAAAACTAATAAAGGGAGAGGTTATGATAATTAAAAACATTGAGGATGACTCTAATGAAGATGCTGAGATAGAAATAGTTAAGGCCATGAGACTTTAAATAGAGCCTACAAAACCAAGTTCCTCAAGTAATCAACATTTCATGAGTATTCCTTTATCTTTTGTGACCATTTTTGGATGTGTTTCTATTTCTTCTATGTTGAGGACACCCTAGGTGGAAGTGCCTACTTCTACCTTCATTTATTCCTTCACTCTTACCATATTCACTTAGTTACCTCTTATCACCACTAAGGTGGAAAAATATGTTTCTACCACCAACATGGCCATTCCATGATCCACTTCCACCACACTCACTTTACATACCTCTTATGTCCCTTCTAGCATGTCCACCATCAGAGCCTTAAAGAAGAAGAAGCTATCCAAAAAGGTATAGATTGAATTAGCCACTCCATAATTTCACCTCCAATCCACTCAAATTTCCCTTCCCATACCATCCACCACCTCCATAGAGGAACACATTATGATAAGTTCTAGCAAGGGAAGGAACCCCAAGCCTAAATTGGTTATAGTCCATCCACTCCTTTGATTAGAGGAGTGTATTAGTCAAAGATCATTTGGCCTTCCCTACCCAATGTTCTTGTTAAGGATAAAAAGAAAAAATAAGTTTAGGAAGAGATAGAGAAAGAGTTTATGGTTACAACCTCAAATGCATCTTAATTGGCTATTCATCATGGGCAATGGAATTGAGAAGAAAGGAAATCCAAATGCCTAGCTTCAATATCATTGAGCTTCCCTCTATTTACACTCTATTTGACCCTTCATGTAGAATTATATAGACAGTGAAGAAGAGGAAGTTAGAGGATGATAAGGACACATAAATAATTCTAGAGGAAAGACATGAAGTATTCTCCCTAACTAAGTGGTAGAATAAATAGCCCGAATAGTCTCCTTAAATTAAAAATCATGCAGACATGGCCCAAGCCCATAGGGATTCTATAGTATCTATCCATGAGGGAAAAAATATGGCTTGACAAGAACTTAAAGTTGAAGTTTAGGAATTTGAGGTCGAGGTGGAACAATTAAGGGAAATAGTGAATATTATTCATATCCCTATAGGCACAAAAGCTATGGTGTAATAAGTAGCTTCCTAATGCTAGAACTCTTTAGAGGAAATGGAATTTATGAAGGCCCAAATGTCCCCTCATGTAAATAATGCCATTTTTTTTATAATTCATTAAGAGATGATAGTGCTAAGTTAAAAATGCCAGTTGTATACATAGGCAAATCTTTATACAAACATCTATATTTAATGACAACACTTGAGGCATCCAATGCCTTGAACTTGGTTATCATAAGATATGAGGAATAATGAGAATGGTAACAATAAATTGTGTCTTTAATCCTAAAATATCAAGTGCATGAGGCCCAAATATCCCAAATTTTACATGATTTGAAGTTGTCAAAGGTGAAGGATGCCATAGGCAAATTTATTAGTAGGATCAATTTTGATAAAATCATTCAAGAAGTGATGTATCAATTCAAGTAGAGTTTGAAAGTCTTAACACTAGAAGAGATATAATTTGAGTTAAGTTCTACCAAAAATAAAGTCATGGAGGTCAATATTTTTAAGAATAAGTTTCAAATGACTAAGAAAGAGCATGCAAGACTCAGACAAATTAATAGGATACATCAACCATCATTGTTGAACTTGAACACCATATGACATCAACATGATGTGACATATAAAATTTATCAAGAGAATGAGGGTAAGCAAAATTATATTTCTAGTGATTTATCAACATATGTAACTATCACCTCAATTGCCACACTGACCAAAGTACATGTAGCAATCGAGATGACTCAACCTTGATAGGATAATATTTTATTCATGTATAATTTTATAGATGGAAGATGTAGTTCTAGTTTTATTATAGTTAGGACTTTTCATTGTAAATTTTAATTTATATTTTATACACATGCACATGTTTCATAGTTTTGAAAAGGTCAATTTATCTAATTGATAATTATATGACTACTCTTATACATTTTTTACCATAGTTAGAACTACGTGTTCTAACTATCATATGTAATGACCTTGCATGAACTTGGAGGATGAGGCGACCCATTCCCAAATTCTATATAAATAATTATAATCTAACTTGGATTTTTGTCAAAGATTTCTTAATATAGGAGCAACATCAATTTTTATCATTAACAAAGTGTTTAAGTTTTTTCTTTCTAATTTTTATGCAATTGGTTGTTAATTTTTTGGTTGTATATTTCAATAATATTTAGTGTGTAATAGATATGAGTAGATTCTTGACTATATTAATTAATTTATTTATCTATAGATTTGTAACAACTATTAAAAAATTGGTAAATATATTGATTAGGATGATTAAATTCAAATTAATTCATATTTTTAAAGGTGTACCAGTGATTTGATATATTTTTATATGTGGGTGTTATATTTGCCTCAAATAATTCACTATCCCAATCCTTAATCTCCTAAATAAGATTGTGCAATAGCTACTCTAAAAGGATCAACCTTGGTTTGAGGCCTTTGAATTTCTTTCATTAGTATAGGGTTGTATGGGGATGAGTTATAATTTTTACTAATTGAACATAAATTATACATGATACAAAATTATAGTTATGAAGAGGTAGTGGGATGAGTTGTAAGTAGTACTGATTGGACATAAATGATACATGATACAAAATTATATTTGTGGGGAGGTAGGGGGTGCCTGTGGTTAACCTATGTGAAGGATTAAGGTTATTAACCCCTATGTGTTATCCCCTACTATTAGAATTTTATTTCACCTATGGTTAACCTATTTGAAGGATTAGGGTTTTTAACCCCTATGTGCCATCCCCTATAACTCATCCCCTATGATTGTAATTTTAATCCAAAGTATCTCCTAGGGGATTACCTTGAAGGGCCTTGTAGTACTTTCAAAGGGTCTCTTCATAGATACCTTGAACATGAAAAAATTGGAATTTTATTTTTAGGTACTTCCTAAGAGATACCTTGAACATACACATGACTGGAATTTTTATTTCAAGGTATCTCTTAAGAGATACATTGAACATTCACACTATTATAATTTAATTTTGAGATATCTCCTAAGAGATACCTTAAACATGCACATGATTAGAATTTTATTTCAAGGTATCTCCTAGGAGATACCTTAAAGGGCCTTGTAATACCTTCCATGTTTATTTAAAAGTTACTTCCAAGGGATTTGATATAACCATGAAAACTTTTTATTTGGTAAGAACATTGATGTACATTATCAGAATTTTCTTTCAAGATATCTCCAAGGAGATACCTTAAACATGCACACAATTGGAATTTTATTTCAAGGTATCTCTTAGGAGATACCTCTAAGGGACTTATAATACCTTCCATGTTTATTTCAAAGGTCATTAAAAATGATCTGATATAACCATGACAATTTTTTATTTGACAAGAACCCTGATGCACACTATTAGAATTTTATTTCAAGATATGTCTTAGGAGATACCTTAAACATGCTCATGATTGGAATTTTGCTTCAAGGTATATCCTAAGAGATACCTCAAATTTCCTTGGAATACCTTCCATATTTATTAAAAAGTTACTTGTAAAGGATTAGATATAAACATGATACCTTTTTATTTGGCAAGAACCTATATGCACATTATTGGAATTTTCTTTCAAGATATCTCCTAGTAGATACCTTGAACATACACACAATTGGAATTTTATTTCAAGGTATCTCCTAGGAGATACCTCAAAGGGCCTTGAATTACCTTCGATTTTGAGGTATATGAGATCATCATAATAAGGTTTGCCAATAGTCTTATTTTTATGGGTGCTAAGATAAAGGATTAGACAAATAACAATGGTATATTCTTGAGCACATCATCCAACTATTACCCTCAAGGTAATGGGTTGGTTGAATCTAATAACTATAATATAATTAGAATCATCAAGAGATCCTTTGAGCATAAACAAAGAGATTAGCTCACCAAATTGAAAATAACCTTATGGGCTGATAGGATAGTTCCTAAGAGGTCAATATGGAATTCTCTTTTTGTGATTGTCTAAAGAAGGGTAGCCAAGTTGTATATCTCTCAAGAGATATATGTGTTAGATTTATCACATCAACTAGAGTTACTTGATAACACTCCAATGGAAGTGAGATTGATATAATTAATATAGTTATAAGAAACTAGATGTAAATCTCAACAAACCATGGAGCATCGCCAAGTACTGATGAAGAGGTCTTTTGACAAGAGGAAAAATTGAAAATCATTTTAGAAAGGTGATAGAGTCTTGAAATGGGATGAAAATATAGTAAAACTAGAGAGTCATACAAATTTTTATGACCTATGGAGTGGACTATATGTCATCACCAAGTGAATGTAAATAAACTCATTTTAGTTAGCAAGGATGAATGAAGAATAACTGTCTATCACTGTGAATGAGATACATTTAAAACCCTACTATTGAGAGATAAAGGTATATTTTATAAATATTAGGTTAGGTGTGTGTTTATTTTCTTATCATGTTATGTTATAATAAGTGCTCTTGAATCACAAGTGTATCTTTGCTTAGTTTCTTATCTTGTGTGTTGCTTCTTCTTTGTCTTTTCTATTGTTTGGTGCATTACAATTTTTGTTTTTAGGTCAAGCCTATATAATTGTGACTCCATATCCCAATGGATAGGATTAGGCAACTAGTTATGACACAATAAACAAGCCACCCTTGGGAAATCACCAAAGATGTTGACCATTTTTTTCCCACAGGCCAAAATGGATCAACCCTCTATAATCAGAATAATGTATAGGGCATTTTTATAATG
Organism: Torreya grandis; assembly: GCA_037957365.1. Taxonomy (NCBI): domain Eukaryota; kingdom Viridiplantae; phylum Streptophyta; class Pinopsida; order Cupressales; family Taxaceae; genus Torreya; species Torreya grandis. The sequence continues at coordinate 168,700 of JARHVA010004548.1, read as the reverse complement.
TCATAGGGTATGTTTTAGATTAGTTATTATATAATTTGGTGTCTTAGGGGTCATTTTATAATCATACATGAAAGTGGTAGGGTTTCATGGTGCTAATAAGTTGTAAGAATAGGTCCAAAAAAGCCTAAGTTTGTACTTAGGAAATGTTTCAAATTTTGGCTAAGTGTTAGAGCATTCAGATTTCTCCTAGATAAATTGTTCCACACATTATCCCAACAAAATTACAAGGCATAATTACCTTGGAAAAATTGTTCCAATTTATTTGACTAAGTGTTGGAATTGTTTTGAGAATTTTATTTTGGGTTTTTGGCTTAGCATCAAGAATTGTTTTGGAAATTTTGTCCAAAATAAAAGGCATAAAGACATAAATTTTAGTGGAAATTTTATCCATATTAAAATCCTAAAGGTCATTTTAGTTATAAAAAAAACACAAAAATTTTTTCTTGAAGGATCATTCTTTGACAAAGTAGACCAAACAAAAATCCCTAAGGGTATTTTTCAAGCAAAGTGTCTTATGAATTTTTTTTGAAGGGTCATTTTTTGGTAAATTATCCAAAGACAAAGTCCTAAAGGGTTGTTTCTTCAACAAAAGCCATGATATAATTTTCTCAAAGGGTTATTTTTTTATGGAAAGTGCCATAGACAAAGTCCTAAATGGTCATTTATTTAGGAAAGTGATCCAAAATAAAAGTCTCAAAGGTTCACAAATGTTGTTTGAAAGCAAAAATCTCAAAGAAAAAAGTCTTAAAAAAGGTACAAGGGCACAAATTCTTTTGAGAAAATTATCTAGGATAATTTTCTTGAAGGCATAATTCTTTCACATAATTTTTTTTGAGGCCAAAGACTAAGTACAAATTCATTCAAGGAAAGTGGCCAAGAAAAAGTCCTGAAGGCATGAACTCTTGTGAATATTTTGTCTACAAAAAATTATCTAAGGCCTTTATCCCATGAAAATTTCCTTAGACATTTTGTCTAACTTAAAATATACATAAACAAATTCCTTTAAATAAAGTAACTGAGACATAACACCCTCAACAAATGCCCCAAAAAAAGTCTAAAAAAATAGCCAAGGCACAGATTGATAGTTACATAGACATCATTGATGTTCCCATGGAAATAATTTTATGGGTGCATGAATGTCAAATTCAATCCATGGAAAATTAAAATTAAAGTTTGAATATCCTAGTGACAATCACATGGATGTCAAATACATTCATGAAGACATCAAATACAGTTGCCTAGACATCAAATTTGAGCTCATGAAGTATTCATTTGTTTTCAAATAGTAGGTATAGGAAAATCCAATGGTCCATGTTCATTTATACATAATATCCATGGACAAGAATAAATTGATGAGTTAATGTCCCTAGATAGATCAATGGCTCACATTCAATCATAGATTCAAGATCAATGGCATATAAGTAAGTCAAAGAATTAACAAAATCTTAGTGTAAAGCTATGATTAACAAGTGGCACAAGCACGTGAATCCTATTAGAGGATATATGGATTTTGTTAATTCACATAAAATAGATCAATGGAGTGAGATGAGTAAAGAGATCAATGATTAGAGCCAGTTTTTTATGATCAACCAAATGAAGGCGAGCCCAACTGTCTTAAATAAACGTTGACAAAGTAATTTCAATAGGGTAATGTAAATAAAAGGCATGGATCCAAGTTTTATCATGGTCCATGGACCTTGAAAATTATTTTATATAACCATGATAACCTTTTATTTGGAAAGAACACTGATGCACACTATTGGAATTTTCTTTTGAGATATCTCATAGGAGATACCATGAACATACACATGGTTACAATATTATTTCAAGTAATGTCATAGGAGATACCTTAAATGTAATTATAATACCTTCCATGTTGATTTAAAAATTCCTTGGAATGGAATTTCTATAACTATGATAACTTTTTATTTGGAAAGAACCCTAATGCACACTATTGGAATTTTCTTTAGAGATATCTCCTAAGAGATAACTTAAGCATGTACAAGATTGGAATTTTATTTTAAGGTATCTCAAAATAGATACCTCTAAGGGAATTGGAATAAACTTAATGTTTATTTAAAATTTCCTTAAAAATTATTTGATATAACCATGACAACTTTTCATTTGGAAAAAACATTGATTCACACTATTGAAAATTTCTTTTGAGATATCTCATAAGAGATTCCTTGAACATGCACACAATTGGAACATTATTTCAAGGTATATCCAAGGAGATACCTCAAAGTTCCCTATAATACCTTCCATGTTGATTGTAAATTTCATTGAAAAGGATTTGATATAACCATGATAAATTTTTATTTGGTGAGAACCTTGATGCACACTATTGGTATTTTCTTTCAAGATATCTCTTAGGAGATACCTTAAACATGCACACAATTAGAATTTTATTTAAATTTATCTCCTAGGAGATAAATAAAATGGCCTTGGAATAAATTCCATGTAAATTTACTTAAAAAATATTTTATATAACCATTACAACTTTTTATTTTTGAAGAACCTTGATGCACACTATTGGAATTTTCTTTCGAGATATCTCATAGGAGATACCTTGAATATGCACATGATTGGAATTTTATTTCCAATTATCTCCTAGGAGATACATAAAAGGGACTTGGAATAAATTTATTGTTGATTTCAAAGGTCCTTATAATGTATTTTATATAACCATGAAAACTTTTTATTTGGTAAGAGCATTGATGCACACTATTGGAATTTTCTTTCGAGATATCTCTTAGGAGATACCTTGAACATGCACACAATTTGAATTTTATTTAAAGGTATCTCATAGAAGATACCTAAAATTTCTTTAAAATGCCTTAAATTTTTATTTAAAATGTCCTTGTAAATTTTTTGATATAACCATGACATCTTTTTATTTGGCAAGAACCCTGATGGACATTATTGGAGTTTTTTTTCAAGATATATCTTAGGAGATACCTTGAACATGCACATGATTGGAATTTTATTTCAAGGTATATCCTAGGATATACCTCAGTGTTTCTTTTAATACCTTCCATTTAAATTTAAAATGTCTTTACAAGGTATTTGATATAACCATGATAACTATTTATTTGTTAACAACATTGATGCACATTATTAGAATTTTCTTTTGGATATCTCCTAGGAGATACCTTGAAAATACACAAGATTGAAATATTATTTCAAGGTATAAAATAGGAGAAAATTATAAGGTTCTTGGAATACCTTACATGTTTATTTCAAGGGTCCTTGTAAAGGATTTTATATAACCATGACAACTTTTTATTTAGTAGGAAATCTGATGCACACTATTATAATTTTCTTTCAAGATATCTCTTAGGAGATACATTGAACATGCACACAATTGGAATTTTATTTCAAGGTATCTCCTAGGATATACCTAAAATTTCCTTGAAATACCTTCCATATTTATTACAAAGGTCATTGAAAAGGATTTGATATAATCATGATAATTATTTATTTGGAAAGAACCCTGATGCACACTATTGGAATTTTCTTTTGAGATATCTCCTAGGAGATACCTTGAACATGCAAATGGTTAGAATTTTATTTAAAGTTATATCCAAGGAGATACCTTGAAGGGCATTTAAGTAACTTCCATGTTGATTGAAAAATTTCTTACAAGGTATTTGATGTAATCATGGCACCTTTTTATTTCGTAAAAACCCTAATACCAGCTTTGATTGCATACAAAAATGATGCATGGAACTCATATGGCCAACCAAAATTAGAGGGCCCCACCTAAGAGGTCACAATGAATAAAAATATTACACATGGAATAGTACATAAAATTCATCACACTAAGATGTTTTTTGAGATCCCCTGAGAATAATCAGAAGGTGCCTCATGCCAAAAGGTGGCAAAATTTAGCTTTAAAGATAAAATTGGTGGTGAATCAAAGTGAAATCAGTGTTAAATTTTAATTACAATGAAATTTAATTCTAAAATAAATAACTTGAATATAGTTCCTCATAAAACTCCTTACAATCTAGGTAGAACTAAAATCATAAAGTGGTAGAACATTTTTGTAGCTGCAAGGCATAAAAACTCATATTTATTGCCTAAGGATGATTTCAAGACATGGGACCCTAAAAATGTCATTACAAGGAACTTATTAAAATTTAAAAATGATGTGGCTATGGAATATAATCACAAATAATAAGTACATAAATGAATTTATAGGGATGTAATGAATGATAAGGTAGTCCTCAAAACAACTGCAAGGAAGAATATCAAGCTAGAAATGAGGCTTGATAGGGAAAAGAAGAAAGGATATTATGAAGTGATAGTTACCACAAAATTAAGGGATCATATTCAATGCTAACTATGAGGAATCATAAGAGGATTAATAATGTAATTTTATTCTCATTAGCAATTGGCCATGTAAACCTCCACTGCATTTATTTAGCTTTGAGCATTATGCTAGAATTGGTAGATGCTAATTTCATGTGTTTTTGCCTCAAAAGTTATTAGAATTGGTATTTTTTATCATCTTGAGAATAATATCTTTTTTTCCCTATCCTACTCACTCTTGTATCCACACATGAATCACTTTATCTTAGTTCGTGTTGTAAATATCCAGTGTTTGTTTATATTTTGGATAATAATTGGCAAAGATTGAAATACTTTTATAAATATTATCAACAATAAGAGTTAGTGCATAAACATCTATTGTCCCTATAGGAGGGTTTGCTAGTATTATTTCAAAATTGTGATCATATCTATATTATTTATGCTATTTCTAGTAGTAGTTGTATAAACAACTCAAACCCCAAGTCTTCTAGGACTTAAATATGAGTTTATTACTTTCCCCTTCTTCCCTAGTGACATAGGGAGCACAATAAGTGAGTTAACAATCCTAATAAAGTAGACTTTAATAAATCAATCAAGTGTCCTTGATACATCTACAATCTTTGTTTCAAGTCAAAATATGTTATAGTAATGAGATTGTTAATGAGGTTGTTAAGAGGTAATCATACATAAATCAACTCATGGGTACTTTTTGTATTGTCAAAACTCCCAAATAATATTTCTACCCTATCACAATTTGTACAAACGACATCACATCATGCATAGTGGTCTATATAGGATAGGTTTGTTTTCATAATGAAATAATGGTGAACATGTGAAGAAGATAATAGTCTAAAAATAATTCATTAAGTTATGGACTTTGGAGGAGAACTCAAGGAGCCAAAATCATTTCAATATTCCATTCCATGAAATCTTCACTTAAAACTTCTTAAGGGACTCAAAAAATATGTTGACAGTCAAGACATTGAAGTAATAAGGTCTTACATATTTTTAAATTTAATAAGATCTTGTTATGTTTGAAGAATCATTTTAGTTTATTCCTTACTCTTTTCATCCCAACATCTAATAGGTTTAGTAATTGATCCTAAATTCACATATTCATAGGAGCTAACCTTACAACTAGAGGTTTGGTCTAGATACAAGCATCCCATAGCCTTAGATCATTCCTATGTTAGTCTAGATATAAATTAGATCTGATTAGTCTAATTTTAATTGGGTGCTCTTTTGGCTACTAACAAAAATCAAAGGAGATATATTGGTCTTTGTTTTTGTAGGGGAACTTTCTTTTTTGCCCTACTTTACTCCCTCCTTTTTCATTTTTAAACAAGAATCACTTTAGATAAATGTTCATTATGTATATACATTTGTTTGTTTAATATTTTAAGATTATATTGGTAAATATAAATCAATTTACATAATAAAAAAATTAGGTAGATTGTGTCACGACCATATTCTTATTGTGCCTACAACAGGGTCTACTTGTACACTAGAAGGTGGTAAGTTGTAACTAAATAATCTCTTTAGTAAAACTGAGTGAATCCCCAAGGTGTTAATACCATATTCCTATTTTCCCTATAATCTAGGAAATGTTATTATGTTATTCACATTACATTCTTGACACAAACACACATCAATAATCTAGAAGGACCTAAGGATGAATCTGAATATTCTCAACCTACTATTTCCTGTCATGCACTTTTAAATATTGGTACTCCAAATACTAAAGTGGTATATTTACTAAAGAAATAGAATTTGAATATATTTATTTACTCTAGGACTACACACAAATGTATCAATAGTAAGTTGGCTACTCAATTGAACTATTTCATTTACCTAGCTCTAGAATTTCAAATTCTAATTACAGGTGGGGGTATAGTCAATTGTTATAGTAAATTCCATAGTTTAAATAATAATTATAGGTGAGGGTATAATCCAGTTAGACTATCTAAATATTATCAATTTCATAACATAAAGTGATAAATAATTAATAAAAGGGCCAAGTCAATACAAATAAGTCACACATTTTAGATAGAGTAAAAAAATATATTGAACATTGTTAAGATTAAATACCTAAAAATAAGGATCTAAAAAAATGATAGTAACAAATATGGTCAACACTTATAAGACTTTACAACATGCTCTATTTTGATTTGGTAGTGCTCTACAGTGTATGTTTAGAAAAAAATAAGAATATGTAGGAAGAGGAATATTTCTGGTCAGACATGTTTGACAAAATATGTCAAACTTATATGGACCCTATTTTTCAAAGTAAATTTGAATCTCAAATTCATTAGGGAATCCCACCTATTTATGAATGTAAATTCACCTCAGGAGTAGTCAAGTTGAATTGAAGGCAAGTGATATATTTAAATTATTAAAATGATATATATATAATATTGAAATATATATATTATATTAAAATATATAATAAAAATATATATTATATAATGTAATCTGAGGTCAAGTAAAGATACACATCCTCTTTGAAAACACCTCTTTGAGATGTAATGGTTGTGAATTTCATCAAATTTCCCACTAGTGGACTACAATTTGGCCCCCAAATTTAAATATCCTTGCACAGCCAATAATCCAACTCTCCTTGGCTTGATTATAATGATCATAGGGTAAAATTAGTGATCTCATACTTGCTAGGGATTTTTAAAAGGTTTATGTAGATCTCTAATGGTGGAAATGAGTCTAAATTATGAGTTTCATGCCTTAGATTTTATTTAGATCAAGCATTTATACCTTTGCCTTTTACAGTTCCACAAAATCTTCAAATATATCATGTCTTTCTTATGTAGTGTCATCATGGCATCTCTATGGAATATAGCTCATTAATATTTAAAAGTGATGGTTTCCCTTTGAAAAAATCCTCTTCACCTCACACCATCACATTTACTTAAATGGATCAATGCAATCCATTGATCTCAATCTGAGAGATCAAATACGATTGGCTATCTTGTGATACTCCTTATTGTGACACTTATCCCCACTATGTTTGTTCTAAATTTGTTGAAAAGTCCACCTTCATCTCACATAATTGGATCTTTCTTGCCCAAATGAATACACTCTATTTGATCTTTATCTAATGGATTATATCCTTATTTCCATGTACCATTGATCAAAATGTGTACACTCAACCACGTATCATCAATCTCTATGAAAATGCTCAAGATTTAATTCATGGCCCATGGTTTTGACACTTGTCATTTCCATGATTGCTCTAAGTTCATTTATAGTCCTATGTTATTTAAAAAATTGTTCAATATATGTTGCACAAAAAAATTGATTCAAAATGGGACCTAGGTTAAAAATTAGACATGGCTTAAACATGGACCCAATTAATCTTGAACCATGGACTTGGTTTAATTTTTATCCTAAGGCTTGGTCATGTTTTTTAACACAATCAAACCTTAATCTAAAAAACCTAGCTTGGTCTAAATAGTGGCATGGTCCCTTTTTTATAAGGCTTAGCCTAAAGTCTTATCCTAAGGTTTATCCTATTTATTAATATGATAAAAACCTTAGGCTAAGACTTTACGCTATGTTTTTTTAATTTATGGAGTCCTTTTGTTTTATTTTTCTAACCTTGGTTTAAAGTCTTTATGTCTTTATCCATTTTAATTCACAAGGTCCCCTTTAATATTTTTACTACTTAGCTTAAATCTTTTATCCTAAGTCTTTAATATATGCTCTTAATCTTAAATTTCATTCTTATTTTTAGGATCAATGATCCATGTTTACTCAACCAAGATTGATCAAAAGGCATGAGATGAGTTAATACTTAAATAGAGCCCAAGATGAGTGAGAGGGTGACAAGTGTCACCTTTTTGGCAAAAGACTTTTGAGCAGCCAATGGTAGTACATCCCTTAGATCTTAATCTAATGGTCCATGTTTTATTTTATGAGATAGATCCAACAAATCATGACAAGTATTGAAAATTTAAACCCTGACCAAAGAGTTAAATCCCAAGCATGTTCCCAAGATCTATGGTCCTCATGAGTCTAACATAGTTGATCGAATGATGCATGCAATATTGAATTGTTAAAGGTTCTATGGAGATCCATGGGGTGACAAGTGTCACCATTGTGGGAGCCTAGTACAAAGATAAAATAATGCATGGGAGCCTAGTATGAAAAGAACAAAGGCATTGAGTAGTCACCACATGGCACTCATAGGAAACAGGATGAACCTAGGAATGACAAGTGAAAAGATCAATAAAGAACCATATAGACATGTTTAAAATTGATTCTCATGTGCCTGTCAATAACATTCACATGGACATCAAATGATGGTCATGAGGACATCAATTTTAATATAACAAAGATCCTAGATGATGTGTTTAAGACTGATAGTCATGCGCCCATCAAATACATTCACATGGGCATCAAATGATGGTAACAAAGATGTCAATTTTAACATTGCAAAGAGTTTTGAAGATGAGTTTAAAATTTATGGTCAAGCACCCATCAAATATGTTCACACTAAGGTCAAATTATGGGCATGTAGATGTTAGTTTTAGGACAACTACTTAGATCCAAATTCAATGGAAAGGATCACATTTTGAATAATGATGAGTAGAATGCCATGAAAAGGCCACATTAAAGCCACATGAGTGTAATGTGACAAATCAGAGACCTTTTAAACTTGGTGATGTAAAGGTAAGGATATAATATCATGATGTTTGAGCTCATGGTTACTATTAGAGCACTATTAGAACCTATAATAATTCCTTGACAATGTGACAACCATAACCAAACCTTGTGAGTGTTATGATTGACTCGTAGGGAGCTAAATTATCACATGTGTAAAGATAAGTTGATTTATAATCCATTATCAAGTAGTCTAAAAGGATTCGAATCAATGATGAGGGACCTCTCCTATATCCTTGAAAATCTTGGAGATATAATAGTGCATGTATTTGGAAGCATTATAAATCACTGAAGACCCTATAGTAGTAACAAAATACTTCATCAGCTAGAGGGTTCTCAAATTTAGAGTATTTTTCTTGTGGCTAAACCTTATCTAATGGAAATACATAATTTTCATTAAAAGGTTATCATCCACACTATAATAAAATCAACACCAATGATTATTTCAAAATTTATCATTAAGCCATAAATTTTCCCATTCCACTTATTTTTTCAAGATTTGTATTCATTAAAACTAAGATTCATACTGGTTTCACTCAGTCTTGGATTTATTTCTAAAAGACCAATGATCTAATATTCAAACTTTATCCAATTAATGATAGGGTAAATTTTAGTGGAAAATATTTGTTAATTCATGAATATTCCAATTTTTGGATTTTGGTTTTGGTGATTTTTAGGGTCAATAGATGGGATCGGATCACTAAAATATTAGAGATATATGTTATTTTGGGGGTCAGATTGCCAACCCTTTATATCATTATCTTTGAAAATAGTTTATTTAACCACATACACACACACACAGAAAAAAAAAAAAAAAAAAAAAAAAAAAAAAAAAAAACAACATATACCCCTCTATCTTGATATCAAATTAAAAACACCTTTAAATACTGATTAACTAAATGGTAGTGTCAAACAACACTAAAAAATGACAATGGAAAATGATAGTACTGAATGATAGTGATGAATGATGATGCCAAATGACATTGTCAAATGGTAGACCGATACTAGTGCCAAATGGACTTCAAAAATCCTTCACTTGGGTTAAAGCTTAAGGGCATAGAAAATAAAAAATCAAGGACCATATTTCAATGTCTTAACAAGACCAAGTGGAAAATAATAAAGAATCCAAAATTTGATACATTAAAAGACAACTATTAAATGTACCTCACCTATTGAAAGATATTAAAGAGACTTTTAATGGAATATATAAACAAAATACAACATGTGCACCTTTACATTGGGAACCGATGAAGCTATGTCAAGCAACCATGTCATGGATCCATTGGATAGCTTTAGAATGAATAAATAATATTATGAACTAACATAAAAATGGTCCATAATAAAAACTATTAAACCCTTGGTGACATAAATATTGAATCATTTCTTGAAATTTAGGATTAGTATCAGTCTAATCCTAAATTCCATGCAATGGTTCAATCTTTAGGTCAGTAAGGGTTTTTTATTATTTATTGATTAATCATTATTCAACTGAAATATTCTTGATCATTTTTTAGCAAGCCCATATGATCCTAATGTATTTTAGAGTGCTAAGGGAAAAAATTATAGGATTACATAGAAGTGATAGGGTAACCTAGCAGTAGACCAACAATACTTGTAACCCTTTTAGTCTAGACATAAGTGCTCAATAAAAACATCTGACACTGGTGATGGTATAACTATTTGATTGGGTCATTTAATATATCCATTTGGTTTGGATATTTAGTAAATTATTTTGGTTTAGCCATTCAACAGATCATTTAATAAAGTTGAATGCCTCCACCATTTGTAGAATTGAGTGACTCTACCATCAATAGAATTGAGTGGCTTGACCATGTGTAGAGCCAAACAAATCAACCATGGGTAGAGATAAACCACTCAACCCTAGGTAGATCCCAATAGCTTGACCATAGGAAAATTATAGAGCTAAATGGCTTAGTTGTGGGTAGAGCAAAATGGTTAGGCCGATGGTAGAGCTGAATGGCTCAACCACCCTTAGGGCCAAAATAAAATTTATGCTCTTTGATTAGAGCCTACTATGTGGTAAAATGGATTGATAAGACCATTAATTATAAATAAACCTTAAAAAATTTACCTTTTTGATGGAACTTATTAACATAAAAATAGGGTTGGGTGAATTGGTGGAAATTATTGATTATCTGATTTGACAAGGCTATGAATTAGATTTGCCTAAATGAATCTAAGGGGTTTTTGGATATGAGATCTTAAAATTTACCTTGATTAATGAGATTTATCAAATATTTATCTTAATAAGAAAAATGATCTTCATGATATAATATTGAATTTCAAATCACTTTACCTTTTTGATAGATTTCCTTAATCAATTATGAAAAAAAATTCAACTTAGAATTCACTTCATCATTCAAATCTTCCCTTTAGTATCTCTTAGTCCTCCTCCAATTATTCATCTATGCCTTCCTTTCTTTGTTTGAGATATTTGTATATAAATTTAAACTTAATGATAATATTTCCACCTCTTTTCTATTCTCTTATAGAGAAACCTATCCATAGACTTTTTTTAAACCATAGTTCTATAATATGTCAATTTCTTACTTTCAAGCCATGCATTTACATCATATAAATAGTCATGATGGGTCTTTGAGGTAGACTCACCTTAAATATATAACTTATCCTTATATTCATCTAGTTTTCTTAACTAATGAAACCTTTATCCCTATCTTATTTTATTTTAACTCACCTTTAATGTTGATCATCATTATCATCATACACAATCTAATAACTCAGAACTTATTTCATAAACTAGGTTTCAATATGGAGTTGTGACAATAAGAAATAGAGACTACAAACTTAAATTCTTTCTTTATCTTGGATAGTCTATACCATGAAATCACATTCAAAACTTCTCATATATTTTCTTGGACATTCATATGAAATTTGAGATCACTCAAGTTATAGAATATTTTGTTTTTAAATCTTAGACAAAGGTTCATACATATTGGTATTGGTCATGAATACTTAAAAATAAATATGTTTATTCATATTAAAAAATTACCTATGTGGGATCTGTCTTCAAGTAATATAGAATGCCATGTTGTTCTGTACAAGAATAATTTGGGTATCAACTTCCTACATAGATAAAATGAATCATTTGTTACACTCTAGGATCTATTTGGAAAATTCAGTCTTGATTTAGATTTTTTAGTTGTCCATGAAATGTACCTCCCAGGAATATAATTACCACAATGTCAAAGATTAAAATGATGTTTTGTGTCAACATACAACCACAATATCCATAGGTTTGAAATTTGTAACATAGTCAATGAAATTATATCAAGAACAAAAAAATTTAGACAAATACTCCTTCAACCTATTACTACAGACCCATAGGTAATATTATACCTTTATGTATGACTATAAATGATTTTATTATTATTATTATTATTATTATTATTATTATTATTATTATTATTATTCATTGTGAAAATCTATCAATGGTGAAAATATTTCATCAAATACATAATAAATAGTTGCATCTTATCTTGATTTTAGTCTCTTACCTCTCATGTGAATCGATTCACATTCTTCCTCATTATACCAAACTCAGTCATTCTTCATGAGATTTATGAAGTCCTTGAATGCACAATATCCTTCCATTTATTGACAGGTTTTAAAAATTAAAATAAACCCAATTGCATACATATACAGGCCTAAAGGCCTTTATTCACTTCTTCTAAACTCCCCTACGTACTTCTCTACCTCCTTGACAAAATTTCTCCTTTCTATATACATGTAGATAATTTTTAGTCTCTTCATAACCCTATCTTCCCTAAACCAATGCACAAATATAGGATTGTTGGTAAATGAGAAGAAAAAATCTTCTTTTTATCTTAGAATATACCTAGTTTATCTTCAACGTAGCATTCTAAATAACTCATGAGGTGCTTGTCACCTTTTCATAGTTAAATATAATTTTATAAAATAGTATTGACCTTTTAAGGTCATTATATAGGTCATACCCTTATAATTTTATTATTTATTATCCTTCACAAGAGGACTTATTTGATCAAAATTAACCCTTATATACAAAATTTTCATAGATGAGTTGATGATCCTACATCATTATCCATTTTAAAAGTTAAATATTATCTTTGTAAAGTCATGTTATATTTGTAAAACACATTTCCTATAGATCAGACCATTGGGAAAGTCTAGTGTATTTTTAGAACATTTGTGGAAAAGACAACTGTCCCTACATCTATACTTTTTTAATTGGTTAGGACTGACTGACATGTTGTCAAAAAAAAAAAGAAACACATCTCACAATCAAACTTAAAAATTGAAGTTAGTAAGCAATCATTTTGGTCTTAATAAATTGAAGAAATAAACTAAGGGATCTAAGTGGAGAAATAAATTCATTGGGATAGATATTCATTGGCACTTTAGTTTAATTTAAATATATTCAACAAAAGAATTATGTATCACTAATTTAAATTGTATCTCAAAAGAAATGATGGTTAATTAAAATTTGTTGGCCATTTTGTAATTTAGAGCATGCTTGATTCCTTTGTATAATTTGTATGTAATTTAACAGTTCATAGACTTTCTATAACTAATTTCAAAGGGTTAAAAAATTAATCATTCACAATTACTTGAAATTAATTAATTATCCATTGCAACCAAATTAATTAAGTAATCTACCTTTAAATAGTTAAATAGATTTTCTCTTCAAAGTAATCTACCTCATCTATTGCACACATGGTGAAGCTTTGTAGAGTTTTTAATCCATACCAATGATGGAATTTTTTACCCCGTATTGCTAAATGAAGTAGAAACTCAGACTATTTTCATGTTACATGGCATTATACACTATGTTAAAGGTGTAAAAATTCATTTAATTCTATTGAAAATATAATATTATTTATATAATATTAACAATATATAGATGTATTGAAATATATTATACTGAAATATATAATATTAATTTATAACCTATATTGATATATATTATATGATATACTAATATTAATTAATATTAAAATATATTTTACAAAATATATAATTTATATATAATATTAATAAATAGTTAATTATTTTAATATATAAAAATATTATGATATATATTATATGTTAATTATATTTATTTAATAACTAATATAATTTGTGTGTGTGTGTGGAGGGGTAAGAGGGGTTATGTGAAGTGAAAGAGTGTAAATCGATAATTAAACCTACTAGTTCCTCCAAACCCATGACAATGTCAAAATAAGTTCATCTAAAATAATTATGGGTATAAACCTATCGAGATTTGAATCACCATGTAATGCTTTAGTCTATGATGGCATGCATTCTTCATGTGATGAGATATAATCTTAGCACAATCACTGTGTCAAAATTATAACTCCCTTGGTTTTGATTAGGAGACATTTATATTCACTAGATAAAGAACATAGTTGTGGGTGATTAGGTTTTATCTTGGTGATTACAATGGAGAAATTGATTTTATTACAATGATGCTAACAAATTAGAAGTGACCAAGAAGAATTTTGGGTTTAGAAATATGATAAAAATTTGAAGTGGACGTATATGTTTGAAAGACACCATCTATTCCAATGTGTATGCCTAATATTATACCACTACCACTTGTTTCTCCTAATAATTAATAATGTTAGATCTTCAAAAAGTGTGGATGAAACTCCACTTATTATGGAAGAACCTAATAATTATTTCAAAATCATTACCATTGGTTCCAAAGTTCCATGATGATAATTTTACTTCTATTTCCATATTTTAACTTTTATAATTTTCATTGTACTATGATCTTATAGTGGATCATTGAACATTTTCTAATTCTGATGATCCCCTACATGTGACATAAAACCCATGGTAGGAGACTCATCAAGTATAATTTATTGTGATGAGTTTTTTTCTATTTTATTGTAATGAAATTACCTAAATTATACAAATCTACATTTAGATACAATCTATAAATGGAAAGTCTATATATAGAAATACTATTTATAGTAAATGTTCTAAGGTAAATTGCTTATGTCCTCACATAACCATAATTTAGATAAGCACACAAAATCCTTTCCCAAGAGGTTTTTGAGTTATTAGGTATAATTTTTTGTCACTTATTCTAATTACCATTTTGGGGTCAAATTCATCTCCAAATATTAGTTTGTAAGGTGACTCAGCCTCATAGGTAATTGAATTGGTGAATTAAATTATCTAAAAGGTATTCCTTGAGGGGTGGGATGGAGGGATAAAAATTAAGGAGTCAAATCAATAAAAAAAAAATCTTATGTTACATCTTCAAAAAATGTAGATGAAACTCCGCTTATTATGTAAGAGCCTATTATTTGTAAATCATTAGCACAATCACTATGTCAAAATTATAACTCCCTTAGTTTTGATCAAGGGACATCTAAATTCACTACATAAGGAGCTTAATTGTGGGTGATTATATTTTATTTTGGTGATTGAAATAGAGAGATTACTTTCTTTACAATGGCTTTAAAAGAATTAGAAGTGATAAAGAAGAATTTTGGGTTTAGAAATATGATAAAATTGTGAAGTGGACATATATGTTCAAAAGACACCATCTATTTCAATGTCTATGCCTACTATTATACCATCAAGTCCACTTGTTTCTCCTAATAATTAAGACTATTTGGGGTTGAATTCATCTCTAAATATTAGTTTATAATTTAATGAAAGGTGACTCACCCTCATAGGTATTTAAATTGGTGAATTAAATTATATCAAAGGTATTGTTGGTGGGCTTAGGGGGCTAAAAATTGAGTAAAATACCTATTAGACAATTTGAATATGTTACATCCTCAAAAAATGTGGATGAAACTCCACTTATTATTCAAGATCCTAATATTTATAAATCATTAGCATAATCTTTATGCCAAAATTACAACTCCCTTAGTTTCAATTAGGGGGTATATGTTTTCACTAGATAAAGAACTTAGTTGTGGGTGATTAGGTTTTGTCTCAGTGATTGCAATGGAGAATTTTTTTTTGTTACAATGGTGATAAAAAAATATAAGCAACCAATAAGAATTTTGGGTTTAGAAATGTGATAAAAATTCAAAGTGGACATATATGTTCAAAAGACACCATGTATTCTATTGTGTATGCCTACTATTATACCACCAAGTCCACTTGTTTCTCCTAATAATTAATAATGTTACATCTTCAAAAAATGTGGATGAAACTTCACTTATTATGCAAGAGCCTATTATATTTAAATCATTACCATCAATTCCAAAGTTTCATGATGATAATTTTACTTCTATTTCCATATTTAAACTTCTATAATTCTCATTGTACTATGGTTTTGTATTAGATTATTGAACATTTTCTAATTCTAAAGATCCCATGGATATGATCCAAAACCATGGTAGGAGACCCATCAAGTATAATTTACTGTGATGAGTCTGTCACTATTTTATTGAAATGAAAGTTCCTAAATTATATGAATCTACATTTAAATACAATCTATAGATGAAAAGTTTATATATAGAAATACTATATATATTAAAGGTCCTGAGGTAGACTACTTATGCCCTCACATTACCATAATTTAGAAAAGCACACAAAATCCTTTCCTAAGAGGTATTTGAGTTACTAGGTATGATTTTATGTCACTTATTTTAATTACCATTTTAGGGTCAAATTCATCTCCAAATATTAGTTTTTAAGTTCAAGAAAGGTGAATTTCCCTCACAGGTATTTGAATTGGTGAATTAAATTATCTCAAAGGTATTCCTAGGGGGGTTGGGGGCTAAAACTTAAGGATTCAAATCCATATTAGACAATTTTATTATGTTACATCTTAAAAAAATGTGGATGAAACTCAACTTATTATGTAAGAGCATATTATTTCTAAATCATTAAAATAATCTCTACATCAAAATTTCAACTCCTTTGGTTTTAATTAGGGAGCATCTATATTCACTAGACAAGGAGCTTAGTTGTGGTTGATCATGTTTTGTCTTGGTGATTGCAATGGATAAATTGATTTTTTTACAATGGCACTGAAAAAATTAGAAGTGACCAAGAAGATTTTTGGGTTTAAAAATATGATAAAATTTTTAAGTGGACATATATGTTTGAAAGTCATCATCTATTCCTATGTGTATACCTACTATTATACCATCAGGTCCACTTATTTCTCCTAATAATTAATAATTCTACATATTCAAAAAAAGTGGATGAAACTCCACCTAATATTTACAAATCATTACCATCGGTTCCAAAGTTCCATGATGATAATTTTACTTCTAATTTCATATTTAAACTTCTATTATTTTCATTACATTATGGTTTTGTAGTAGATTATTAAACATTTTCTAATTCTAATGATCCCATGGATATGATCCAAAACCCATGGTAGGAGAACCATCAAGTGTAATTAACTATGATGAATCTATTACTAATATTTTATTGGAATTAAATTCCCTAAATTATAAGAATCTACATTTAGATACAATATATAGATGAAAAGTTTATATATAGAAATATTATATATATTAAGGGTTTTGAAGTAGACTACTTATGCCCTCACATTACCATAATTTAGATAAGCACATAAAATCCTTTCCCAAGAGGTCTTTGAGTTACTAGGTATGATTTTATGTCACTTATTTTAATTACCATTTTGGGGTCGAATTCATCTCCAAATATTAGTTTGTAAGTTCAAGAAAGGTGATTTTTCCTCACAAGTATTTGAATTGGTGATTAAATTATCTCAAAGGTATTACTAGAGGGGTTGGGGCCTAGAAATTAAGGATTCAAATCCCTATTAGACAATTTTATTATGTTACATCTTAAACAAATGTGGATGAAACTCCACTTATTATGCAAGAGCCTATTATTTCTAAATCATTACCATTGGTTCTAAAGTTTCATGATGATAATTTTAATTATATTTCCATATTTTAACTTATATAATTTTCATTATAATATGGTTTTATAGTGGATTATTAAAATTTTTCTAATTCTGATGATCCCCTAGATGTGATCCAAAACCCATGGTAGGAGACCCATCAAGTGTAATTTGTTGCGATGAGTCTGTTGCTATTTTATTGGAATGAAATTCCATAAATTATACAAATCTACATCTAGATACAATCTATAAATGGATCAAAGTCTATATATAGATATAATATATATATAGTAAATGTTCTGAGGTAGACTACTTATGCCCTCACATAAATATATTAATTTAGATAAGCACACAAAATCTTTTCCCAATAGGTCTTTGTATTACTAGGTATGATTTTGTGTCACTTATTTTAATTACCATTTTGGGGTTGAATTCATCTCTAAAAATTAGTTTGTAAATTTAAGAAAGGTGAATTGACCTCCTAGGTATTTAAATTCATGAATTAAATTATCTCAAAGGTATTCTAGGGGGATAAAAATTAAGGAATCAAATCCCTATTTAAATACAATTTGATTATGTTACATCTTCAAAAAATGTGGATGAAAATCACTTATTATGCAAGACCGTATTATTTATAAATCATTACCATCAATTCCAAAGTTTCATGATGATAATTTTAATTATATTTATATATTTGAACTTATATAATTTTGATTGTATGTCTTGTAGTAGATTATTGAATATTTTTCTAATTTTGATGATCTATTGGATGTGATCCAAAACCCATGGCAGAAGACCCATCAAGTGTAATTTTTTGGGACTCATATAAGTTAGGGATTGACCAAACATGCTTAGGGGTTGCTTATAGGTGTAGGGAGAGTTTTATATGAGTTGACACTCAACCAAATTTGTAATAAGAAGCACCAAAGGCTTTGTGAATCTAGTATTTTTTTATGAGATACATTTTGTAATATGATTCACTGTGGCATAACCATGTTCACTATTTGATTGGTATCACATTTTGGTTCATTCAGATTAACATTATAATATGGATTGATATTAAATTTTCATGTATTGGATGAGGCTAATGTAGTGGTCCCAAACTTTACTAGCTTGTTTAATGTAAGGAGTTTCATTTCTTGATCATGCTCAAGGTCACCTAGTTGTTTCTCATAAGTCAAAAAATTTTGTGGTAGCAAGGGATGGAGTGATACCTCTAATGTAAGAGGGTTATGCAAGACATATTTTTAATCAATCACATAATTTGGATGCCTTTTAGGTATTCTTCTCAATGATATTTTTTTCTTCTAATGCTTTAATCATTTATAATGAGGATTGTGAAAAATTCCCACCTTGGTTCCTTTACCTTGATTTACAAGATTTTATCTCAAATATAAATATTAAGATCTAAAGACATCTATAAAAGGATTCAAGTCTAGTATATAATAATATATGAAAACCTATTTATAAACATACTATATAAATAGAAAGTGATCTTATGATAGCTAGAAATGATCTTGGTCATCATATAATGGACCAATAAGTCATCAAAATTCCATATAAATGCTTTCCAAATGAGTTAGTAGCTAAAAATGGAATTAATCATCTTGGGATGTACTAGTTAATCATCAAAATTCCCTAGTTAAAAAGCTTCCCAAATGAATATGTTGCTATTTTATTGGAATGAAATTACCTAAATAATTAAACTCTACATTTAGATACAATCTATAAATGGAAAGTCTATATATAGAAATAATATATATAGTAAGTGTTCTGAGGTAGCTGAAAATGGCATCGGTCATCTTGGGATGTACCTCTTTGTAGTAATCTAAATGTACTCAAACATAAAATTAACTAAGTAAGATCTAGAGTTATTATAACTAAATGCAATAGATGAATTCATAATTCAAATAAACATTATAATCCTAAATATAAATTCTTTAAATCATGATTAAATAGAATTTTAAAACAAGAGGATTGGATAGATTATCTTAGACTCAAAATTTTGAAATTATGTTGGCATGATCATGAACTATTGATGATGGATTAGTTTGACATGGATACTAGACTTGATCACTTTAATAGTTGGATATGGATTTTCTAAATGATTTACAGTTAGCTACAATGGAGGAATGGAGTTGTTTAAATAGAAATATGAGGTAAGGGTTAATGGATGATATTCAAAGTTGGCATGGGGAGATAAGGGTTGAGGATTATTCTTGGAAGCCTTTAGATTTAGAGGCTTCTAAAGAAGAGGGGCGAGAATAGAGAGGATTATAGAATTGGAGAATTCTAGAATCTTCTTATGGACTAACTAGGATTAGGTATGGGATTAGATAGGTATTAGGTGGGTGATCAGGGACAAGGGGTGTAGGAGATCCTAGGAATAGGCTAGTGAAGGTGGGTAGGTGGGCCATGGATAAATTCAAAATTACCAAATAATAGATAAGTGGGGATTAGGATAAAATAATAAGTATTTAAGATATTAATTAATTGATTGGTGGGGATGGATAAGGTCAGTAGATGGAAAATGATTAAGGGGGACATTAGAAAAATAATTATAAAAGGGTGATAAATTAGTGGGATGAAAGGGGATAAATTAGATAAGTAGAATTAATGTCAAATAATAATAATATTAGTAACATTAAATGAAGCAAGTGAATTTAGATGCATACATCTTAAGATGTACCAGTTAATGCTCAAAATGCCCTTGAAAAGCTTCCCATGAGATATAATTAAATCTTGTGTTTCATTAGTAATATAATTTATATAATCTTGATAAATGAAGTTTTTATGATACTTATATTCAAATATTTTTTTCAAGAGGATTACAGTTGCTTGGCTTATAGTTTCCTATTTAAATTTAATTGATTTTACATGGATGTGATTTGGTCACATATTTTTAACCCCAATATTGGGCTTCAAAGTTTAAGTACTTGTGTTTTTGTCCAAAATAATTAACCCTAATTTTGCATTTAGATATCACATGGCTTATTGCCATGAATGAAAAGTTAATGTCTATAGATTGGTATGGTGTAGATTGTTTATGCCCTCACAAAACCATAATTTAGATAACCCCACAAAATCCTTTCCCAAGTCTAGGTCTTTGAGTTAATAGGTACGATTTTGCATCACTTATTTTAATTACCACTTTGGGGTCAAATTCATCTCCAAATATTAGTTTGCTAATTCAAGAAAGGCAACTCTCTCTCACAGGTATTTGAATTAGTGAATTAAATTATCTCAAAGGTATTTTATGGGGGATAAAAATTAAGGGGTCAAATCCCTATTAGATAATTTAATCATCTAATTTAATGAACAAATATAAATAAAGTCTTATAATTAGAATAATTATAATAAATAATAAAAAATTGTAAATATTTATATATTAAAAAACTATCTGAGTTTATTATTTATTTTTATTTATGTTTAATTCTTTAAATATTTTTATTAAATAATGTACATTATTTAAATATATAGATAAAATTTTAAATATGTTACAAATTTTTAAATAAACTTTTAAATTATTATAGAATTAAAAATTCCCACACTCTTCAAAATTAGGGTTGAGTTTATATTTTTCTCTTTACATTATTTTTTATCAATTTTTCTCTCTCCCTTTTGAAGGAAAAAAAACATGATTTTATTGATTGTTAGGTTAATTATGGTGTTAGTGGCGGAAGCAGTGACCCCATTTTTTACTACCATTTCTACAAGTGCTTCTTGTCAGGTATTTAATCTATGTAATGTATTATTTTACTATATTTGAAATGTGTGATTTGTTTGGCTTGACATGACCCTTTTATTCACTGTTTACTTATTTAAGTTGTGAAATCATTGAGATTCAAATAGACCTAGATTTTTTTTTGAAATGATCGAGATAATGAAATGGTGGAGATTAAAACTATTTAACACTTACTTGTATTCAATACGGACCTAAATGGTGAATGTGAGGGAAAATAATACATTTTTTATTAATTGTAATAAAATAATGAAATGGTTGAGATAATGAAATATATTTAGTATCTCAGTAGCTTTAATACTAGTATAATGAAAAAGTTATGTTTAGTATTACTAGTATAATGAATATACTTATACTTTGTGTACATGACTTCCCAAGGCCTAGACAAGACAACCACTATAAAGATAATGGGATGAATGGTATAATGATTTAGTTTGTTAGGATGATGAAAATGAGGGATTTTAATGGGAAGGGATGGAATATCTAGTTGGTTAGGGTGAGGTATAAGAGCAAGGTCTAGAGTGACAAATGGAAGAGGGTGTTGATGGTGACAAATTGAGGCTAAGTTATTCAAAGTAATAAAAGGTTGATTGTGGATATATGAAATATTTTAAGATACAATATATAATGTAATTCTTGGATTCAAAATTAAAATAAAAGTGAAATACTTGTAAATAATAAGAATAAGTTATGATTTAGAGTTAACTGATGCCAAACTAGGAACTTGTTTGAGCCAACTTAGAGGGTGGAGATTGACATAATAAATTATAAATGTATATAGGGAAATTATAAATGTGAAATCAATGTAAAGTTATCAAAAATAAAAATGAAATAATGAAAAATACATGAAAACATAAGTGTTGGGAGTTAGTTTTAAAAATGTTTCTACAGTAATGAAACCTCTAATTTATGCAAGCAATAGTTTCTAAACCATTATTACAAAAACATTATCTAATTGAATAATACTTAAGTCATAAAGTAATGTCATATAATTAGTAAGAGATTTCTTAAATAGTTTCATGAAGGAAATATGGGATATAATCTATATCAGATCAAAGACATGGTCATAGCTCCCTATGGTTTGGGGTTTACTTAAAAATTATTCTTTTAAACATTGGTGAGATAAGGAACATGTGGTTAAAATTCCATTGTATGAGTTTTTATGTTTGTGTCCTCATTTATTTCTAACTTGAAGACATCTATCATCTTTATATCTCCATAAGATCCTAGGTAAAGGACCATATTGGGGTTTGGTTGTGTGTATAGATCAAATCTTTGGCATCATGAGTCCTAACTGAAAAGGGCTAGTTGATAGGATTTTCTTGTGGCACATTTTTATTATTGTGTTGTTTGTGGTTAGGGAATAGGTTATGGTATATGCACAATCTAGCATACTAAGGTGCCATAGGACCTATCAGGTAAAGTTGATGATTTAAATTTTCTCTTCCCAAAAAACATGTCTCCAAATGTTTTTCATTAGTCCTTAAGGAGTTTATGGATGAATTTATCATACTCCCTACATGTGGGAGTTTCATGATCTTATGAAAAAGATAATACATATTAGGATTATAATCTCTTATTCATCTAATAATGTTGATCAAACCTTTATTAATTTTTTATTAGATATAAAAGTTGGTTTTAAAATTGATAATTTTTGTTTTAGTCAAGATATTAGTACTAAGTTTGGTATCAAGGTAAATTTTAACAATGAATATTCATTAATTCATGAATATTCCAATTTATTGGATTTTGGTTTTGGTGATTTTTTAGGGTCGACATATGGGACTGGATCACTAAAATTTTAAGGATATATATTAATTTGGTGGTTATCTCACTAACCCTTTACAACAATATCTTTAAAAATAGTTTAATTTTCAACACACACACACACACACACACACACAATATATATATATATATATATATATATACCCCTTGATCCTTATATCAAATAATAAAACACCTCTAAATCTTGATTAACTAAATGGTAGTGCTGAACAACACTATTAAATGATAGCACCAAATGATAGTGATGAATGACAATGATTAATGATGCTACCAAATGATATTTTTGAATGGCATATCAGTGCCAGTGTTGAATGGACTTCAAAAAACCTTCACCAAGGTTAAAGCTTAAGGGTATGGAAAATAAAAAAATCAAGGACAAAATTCTCAAGTCTTAGCAAGACTAGGTAGAAAAGAATAAGGAAACTAAAATTTTAAGCATTAAAATACAAACATTAAATGTAACTCACTTGTTGAAGGATATCGAAGTTAATTTAAATGGAATATACAAAAAAAACCCAACATGTGCACCTTTAAATTAGGAACTAGTGAAGTTGTCGCTAGTAACCATGTCATAGATCCATTAGATAGATTTAGAATGTAATAAACTCATATGAACTAGCTGAAAATGGTCTAAAATTAAAAAAAAAAATGAAACCCTTGGTGATATAAATATTGAACTATTACATATAATTCAGGATTAGGATCAGTCTAATCTTGAATTCCATGTAATAGTTCAATCTTTATGTCAACAAGGGTTTCATATTATTTATTTATTGATTATTGTTCAAATACAACATTCTCAACCATTTTTTTGGTGAGCTCATATGATTATTATGAATTCTAAAGTGATAAGGGTATAATTTATATGACCACCTAGAAGTAACATGGTACCCTGGTAGTAGACTAGCTCTGCATGCAACCCTTTCAGTCCAAACATAGATGCCTGATCAAAACATCTAATGATGGTGATGATAGAACTATTTGATTGGGTCATTTGATAGATCCATTTTGTCTAAATATTTGGTATAGATTTTTAATATAGATATTTAGTATAGCCATTCTATAAAACCCAATTATTGCACCATTAGTATAACCAAGTAGCTCTACTATCAATATAAATGAGCTACTCAAGAATGGGTGGAGCCAAATGGATCAGCTAAGGGTAGATCCAAATAGCTTAACCCTAGGTAGATCCCAATGGCTTTTCCTTTGGTAGATACCAATGGCTTGGATATGGGTAAATGATATATTTGAATGGCTTGGCCATAGATAGTGCCGAATGGCCCAACTAAAGATAGAGCCAACTGGCTCATTTACCCTTGAATCTGATCTAAAATTTATGCTCTCTAATCAGAGCCTAATAAGTTTGAAAATGGATTGATAAGAACATTACATATAAATAAACCTAAAAAAAATCACCTCTTGGATTGAACGTATTAACATAAAAATATGGTTGGGTGAATTGGATGAAACTATCGACTTGACGATTCACCAAGGTTGTGAATCTGATTCACCTAAATGAATCTAGGGGGATTTTGGATATGAGATCTTAAAATTTACCCTATTTGGTATTGATTATTATATTGATTTACATGAAGTGTTGGATAGTTAAAATAAACTATGTTCACTATAGGTGAATTGTTTGGATTTATCATATACTCATTTTCATTGTTTACAATTTGAATTTGATTATTTTTTATAAATTTTTTCTTCTTAGGTTGTTCTAAGTGGAATGACCTAAAGTAAATTTACTTATAACTTTCACATGCCTTTACAAAAAATAATAATCTATTTTAAAAATATTACAAAAGTTCTATAAAAAAATATTTCTAAGATTAGGTCCCTATGTCAATGTAGTTCCCTATTTTTAATAAAAAAATATTCATCCTATAGTGTTACTCATTGATGAAATAGAGGTCAATAATGGGCTTTAGTAAGAGCTCCTTTCCAAGATCTTCCTAGTCCTTGAGGTCCTTCTCAATTTTCTCTATTGATTTCTTGATGCCCCTAGAATCTCTTATTTTCTCTTCAGATGA
Organism: Torreya grandis; assembly: GCA_037957365.1. Lineage (NCBI taxonomy): Eukaryota > Viridiplantae > Streptophyta > Pinopsida > Cupressales > Taxaceae > Torreya > Torreya grandis. The sequence continues at coordinate 143,274 of JARHVA010004548.1, read as the reverse complement.
TAGAAGTAGGCCCATGGTCCTCTTGTTATCATCTATTATTTTGGATTTCCCCTAACTTCTTACCTCCTACACAAATTGAAAGGTCTTATGCCTAAAATATTCACTAATTATAAGACTTAATGAGCTAAGGGTTTTGGGTTAATTAATCAAAATGTCTAAGATATGCAACATTACACAAACCTATTGTTTGAACTCCTTGGCCAGGTCCTCCATTTGTTTGACCCATTTTCTTAGGTATTCAATATTGTCTACGAATATGACCATAACCATATTGAAATGTGATAAGATGATAGTCCCAAAGTTAGAGACTAGGTTTTTGGTTAAGGCCTTGATCAAGTCTTTCACTTGAAAGATTGAACCCTGCCGTTAGCCATCTTGGATTTTAGCCTTAGTGATTTACTTTCCATTGCTTCCTTTCTAGTTCTAACTAACTTCAAAGAATTGAATAGGTCAGTCATGGTTTCCTAAAATTTCCTAAATCTATCTTCATTAATTGATAAGATAATAACTTCCTTCATATTCTTATTTGGTTGTAAGAGGCCCTTGATCATGGTTTTCAACTATTGAGAATGGGCCTAGGCTACATCAAGGATATTTTCTTCAAATATCCTATCTTCTCCTCAATTTTGGCCTTCAATAAGATTCATACCTATGAATCAATCTATATTTTGGAGGTTGAATTCCTCAACTATGACTATGGCCTTCTTTTAAATCACTCTTTCTAGACTGTTAGTCTTTAGATTAAATTGAACTCCCATTGATGATTGAGTCACTTTTGGAGGTTATAGATTTTCTATTTGTGTACCACTTGGCTCTCCTAGAGCATCATCCTTTATTATTATTCTTTTTTTAAATCCATAATTCATGGTTTAAGATCATCATGCATAGTTATATTGATAGATTTTTTTATTTATTAAAGATGGTTTAGAGTAGGAACTTTTTGCAATTTTCCATTTAAAAACCATTCAGGGATGGTCATGCCCTGTAACATATTATCTTCACTAAAGATGTTGACCTCACTTAATGTATGATTGAAGTTAAGTTTAGGTTTATTCTTTTTTAATAGAACTAATGCTAACTTAGCTTTCCTCTTTGGGGTAGGTATGGTAACAAGGACCAAATCCATTATCATTTGATTCCCCTTCTCTTCTTTTACTTCCTTAGCCTAGGATTCCTCTACTTGGACATCTTCATATAATTGATAAGCACTGAATAACATTTAAAGTACATCTTCTACTATTTCACCAAGATCTAATGCCACTAATTTAATTAATTCAATTAGTTACCGTAGTTCTTTAGGTTGGGTTGAAGATGATGCTACCTCACCAAGTCTCCTTTCTTTAGATCTCTATTTAATTTATGCCCCATACTTTTGTATCTCTTTTTGTGATTGTGGTTATGTGGGAAGAGGCCTAGAGGATATGCCCCCCAATAAATGGTACTACTTTAGACTGAGTTTCCATATATCATTATCACCTTTATAATTTCTCATCAATTTGGCCTTTGGGTTAATGTTTGGTTTTTTAATCTTAACAAAACCTCAATGAAGTATGATGCCTTTATGTATATTGAATCATAGGCACTAGGTAAATGTTTATATGGCATACTTATCATATATTATTTTAAATGCACCACTACCCTTCCTTGGGATCCCACTATCTTAGTTCATCATGTTGTAGTTTGAAAGAGGCTCTATATCTATAAGTAGCCTCAATATTGTCTCATTATTGAAATATAGTCCTATCAATGGTCATGGGTAGGGTATGTACCAGTTATTTCCTATTGATTTTACACACACCATCTACACCATTACATATCTAGTATGCTACTTCTTGTTTAACTATCTTGTTTGGCATATGGACTGGTAGCTTAAGTGGGGTACATTAGGTCCCCTCAATCCTAATGATTGTACAATCTAGGTGAAACCATATATCACCAATGGATTCAATTAGATTTTTGATCAAAATACTAACTCTTGTCATTAGGTTTCTAGTTTTTGACTCATTCAAGGTTGGATAGACATAGTCATAGATGAAATGAATGTGGTCCTTATACTTGAATATGTGTAAATTTGAGTATAATAAAGATACTATCTATGTCCCCTCAGGTGACCATCCTCTAAAATTATCTTGGTATTGGTAAGGAGGGCATCTAATAGGTAGGACATCATGTAGAATTAGTTCATAGTCCTTTTCTTTACTATAAAAATTTTCCTACATAAATATGTGCTAATAACCTCACCAATGGGAGGGGTGAGTTCCTTCTCAACCATATAATATACCAAAGGCACCTAGATTCTATCAACATAAGTAGTGGTGGGATTTATACATAGCCTATTCATTAAAGTCATAATTATTTTGATCCCAAGTTAGAATTGGATAATAGGGATGTTGTTATTGAGATCAAAGAAGACTTGATTTCCAAAGTATAGCCATGGAGTGAGGATAGTTTTTAGGTCATTCTTCTTGGTCCATTCATTGATTTTGGTTACATCTACTTGGGGCTTGGGAAAATTATAGTAGTTATCAAAATCAATGGTATAATTATAAGCTGCACTTTTGTTAGTATGTTCATTTACCAACATGCCCTTTTCAATCTTGTAATATTTAAAAATAGGGGAGAATATCTATGCAGTGAAGTACCTCTAGTTTTGTCATAACATGATGAAGGCCTATTATTTGAATGGTAACTAGCTCATAGTACCTCCTCTTGATTAATGTGTTCTAATCTTCCTTGGTGATGTTAGGTATCTCCTAAATCATCCAAAAAATATTGGACCAATTTTTGTCTCCTATGTTTAAAGTTACTTCATCGAATTCCATGTCCATGAATATTATCCCCTGTATGTCTGAAGTTAAATAGAGCTCTACAATTTTTTTGGTTGTGATGATTGAAAGTTTGTTTAAATTTCTCCTTGGTGGTCTATAGTTTGATATTAGACTCAATTTCACTTACTCAAATGATAATTTAATCTCCCAAACTCAATTGTGATGAATTCTATATCAAATTTAAGGTTTTTAAGATGTTAGGGTTCTTTTGTATGTCATTTCAAAGATTTAATGATGGTGGTTATTCACACTTAATTAATCGTATGCCTTATATTTAATTTATATCCTTGTATTTATATCTTTTCCCTATTTTATCCCATAATATCTTTAAATTTGTCATGTTATGTCTCTGTGGCATCATCGTGGCATCATCATGGCATTTTTGAGTTAAAATTTCTCATTAATGTTTAAAAATTAGCCATTGAATTTTAATTTAAATCCACATAGCTATCTTAAAATTGATATCCCCATGAGCATCACAATACATTCATATGAACATATTTTATGGGCACATAAATGCCAATTTTAAACATGGCATTGAGTCTCTTGTTGTCTTAAAATTGACATCCTCATGACCATCATTTGACATCCACATATACATCATTGATGGGCCATGAATGTCAATTTTAAGCATATCTTTGAATTTTTTTTCCAAAGTTGCCATTTGTCACTTCCTAGTTCATTCTTTTCACTGCATATGCCACTTGGTGACTACTTAGTGCTTCTCTACATTTTGGAAAGTCTACATTGATCTTGCACCATTAAATTATGTAGGTATGAATCACCATATACCATTGATGTTTAAAAGTTTCTCAAGATTTAATGTGTAATAGGATTTAAATTTGTGCCACTTGGTGGTCCTGTAAGCCTTCTAAGCTCTACATCTTGTTAGTCCTACCAGTTCACACACTTTTACCATGTGTCAGCCTCACATTAACTTGAAGGTTAATTAGAAGGTATTAACTTGATACACTCAATTTATATAGATATATGTTCTAGAAATTTTACCATTGACCTTTAAAATGTGCTCTATGTTTAAACTAGGGTCTATGGTTTAACTTTTCAATAACTGATTTCACTCCATAGGATTAATCTCATTTGAGAGAACATGGGTCATACATCATGATTTGAGAAATCGAATGTGATTGGTTCCTACAATTATAAAAGGATTAAGTAAGCCCAATAATGTATGTAAAGCTTTGGACTAATTTTTTATTCATACTAATAAATATGAATAAAATTTAGTCTAACTTATATTAAGCTAAGTTTGTAACATATTAAAGGACCTTGTGAATAATTAAAGTTATAAAATAAAATCTTAGCCTAAGGTTTTAATGTATTAATAAATATAATTAAGTCTAGGTTATAGTAAAAGGGATCCTTTTATTTTTAATATTTATCTCACACCATTAAATCGAGGTGATCCAAGTGAATGTAGACTATTGATTTCAATATATGGGGTCGAGTGAGATTGGTCCCAAAGATTAGGATCCTTAGATCATCAGGGCCATCTCACATAATCTGATTAACTTCACCCAATTAAATGAAGGTCATTGATCCTATGAATAAGAAAATAATTTAAGTTAGGACTCAGAGATATATGGAACATAGGATAAAGTCTTAAGGCCAAGGTCTCATTTATATTAAATGATAAGATTTAGACACATCTCATTCAAGAAGGGCTTCATCAAACCCAAAACCTAAAATATGAAGAATAAATATTAGTAAACTTAGACAAGGTAAAATTAGATCCATGAAAAAATAATCCAAACAATGAAGGTGTGGTTGATATTCAAATATAGATAATGTGAAAACATATTAATGACACTCTGATCAAGTGAATATTCAATTTCAAGGTACAAATTTACATAATTTGACACATGGGTCCCCATTTTTTAGAAATGGTGGTATGTTTAGCTAAAAATATCCTAGGAGATACCTTGAAAGGTAAATCCACTCTTGTGCATGTTTTAAAGGTATCTCCTAGAAGATACCTTGAAGGAATTACAAGGGCCTTCAAAATATCACCCAATAGTGCCTTTCATGTAAACGAATATTACACTTGTTCTTTGAAGGATAAATCCACTCTTTTGATGATTTGAGGTATCTGATAGGAAATAAATTTAAGAGTAAATCCACTCTTGTGAATTTTTTAAATGTATCTCATAGGATATATCTTGAAGGTATTATAAGGGATCTCAAAATATCACCCAGTAGTCCCTTCCATGTAAAGGAAAATTGCACTTATTACTTAAAACAAAAATCCACTCTTGTCCATATTTGAAATGTATCTCCTAAGAGATACCTTGAAGGGTAAATACAATATTTTTCACATTTGAAAGGTATCTCCTAGGATATATATTGAAGGTATTACAGGGACCTTCAAAATATCACCTAGTAATGCCTTCTGTGTAAATGGAATTCCACTTGTTCCTTGAAGGAGAAATTCACTCTTGTGCCTATTTGAAAGGTATGTCATAAGAGATAACTTGAAGGGTAAATCCACTCTTGTTCATTTTTAAAAGTATCTCCTAATAGATACCTTGAAGGTATTAAAAATGCCTTCAAAATATCACCTAGTAGTGCCTTCTATGTAAAGGAAAATTCCACTTGTTCCTTGAAGGAGAAATCAAATATTGTACATGTTTGAATGGTATCTCCTAGGAGATAACTTGAAGGGTAAATACACTCTTGTACATGTTTGAAAGGTATCTCCTAGGATATATCTTGAAGGTATTACAATAGACTTCAAAATATTACTTAGTAGTGCCTTCCATGTAAAGGAAAATTATACATGTTCCTTGAAGGAAAAATCCACTTTTATCCCTATTTGAAATGTATCTCCTAGGAGATAAATTAAAGGTAAAATATAATGTTTTTAATGTTTAAAATGTATCTCCTATGAGATACCTTGAAGGTATTACAAGGGACTTCAACATATCACCCAGTAGTGCCTTCCATGTAAATTAAAATTGCACTTGTTCCTTGAAGGAGAAATCCACTCTTGTCCCTATTTTAAATGTATATCCTAAGAGATAACTTGAATAAAAAATACAATCTTGTGAATGTTTTAAAGGTATATCCTAGGAGATACATTGAATGGAAAATCCACTTTTGTGCATGTTTGAAAGATATCTTAAGAGATACCTTGAAAGGGAAATCCACTCTTTTGCATGTTTGAAAGGTATCTCCTAGGAGATACCTTGAAGTTATTACAAGGGAGTTTAAAATATCACATATTAGTGCCAAAATAGGAAATTACACTTGTTGACCACTTATTTATAAAACTACCAGTAGTGCCTTTCATGTAAAATAAAATTCCACTTGTTCCTTGAAGAAAAAATTGACTCTTGTGACTATTTGAAAGGTATCTCCTAGGAGATACCTTAAAGGGGAAATCTAGTCTTGTGCATGTTTGGAAATTATCTCCTAATAAATACATTTAAGTTATTCCTAATTGCATCATCCCTTTAGTATTTAGAATAATTTCCCTAAAGAAATTGGACTTGGCATTTTATTTGAAGCAATTAAGCTTACACTTTTGTTAGAAGAAAGGACTTTTTATTAGGATTTTTGTGTGGGAAAAATGCAAAAAGTTCAAGTGCCCTTAAAAAATTTTAATGTGGAAAAAATGTATGAAATAAATAAGGAATTTACATTTTTTTAAAAGAATTTGAACTTTTCTTTTAGGATTTTTTTCCACATGCAAAATTCCCAAAGGGAAAGTGCCTTCAAACTTTTTGTTATAGGAAAAAAATCTAAGAAAATGGGCCTTACACTTTTCCTAAAGGAATTAGACTTATCTCTTTTGTCAAAGAAATGGGACCTTTGCTCTTATGTCAGGTTAAACACCCTTTAAACCTTTTATAGTGGGAAAAAAGTCTAAAACAAATAAGGACTTTACATCCTCTTGACAATATGTAATTCTTTTAGACATTTTTCTTGTAGAAAAATACTCGAAGGGAAAATGCCCTTAAAAATATTTAAAGTGGAAAAAATTTCTAAAATAAATAACCCTTCATATTTTTTGTAAAACACTTAGTGCAATACAAGTAAGATTTGGCCAAGATATTGAATCCCTTTGGAATTTTTTTATCAGATAAAATGTTTGATGGAAATAAGTCTTTAGACTTATTTATAAAAACAAAAATCTTGAAGACCTATTTCCATTGGACATTGTATTCATGTAAAAATCTCAAAAAATTCTAAGGGAAAGATACTTTTGCCTTGCAAAGACAAAATTATGACTTACTTTCAAATTAAATTAACCTTTTATAGGAGCACTTGGAGAGGTGAATTAGGCTAATGACTTAGGAATTTACACTCTATAAGGTCACAATGTAATTTTTGGCACTAACACTACCTTTCACTCAAGGATTCATACCCCTGGTATGTGTGCAAAGAACCCTTGAACATAATACCAAGTGTATTTCCATTAGAAAATAAACACACAAAAAAAACATGAAGGTAAACTATACAAACAAGGCCCAAAGTAGAGAGGAAATAAAGTAATGAAAATATAAAGAATTTTTTTTCAAGAAGGCTATGAGACTAATCAGATTATAGTTCCATTGGTCATTGATTTAGTCAAGGCTGAGTTCTACTAGTTTGTCTTTATGAATGATCTATTCTCTCAAATTGTAGCTTATAATCTCACCTAGGGTGTCATGGAAATATACACTCCCATCCTAAACTTATTTATTGTAGTGGGATTCTTGCCTTTGTATGTCATGGTTTCCTTAGGGAGAAGCCATGAATTCAACACCTTTCCATAGTATTATCTTGATTCCATGAAACTAGCTTGTGTTTTTCAAAATAAGCATTTGGTGATAGTTTCCTAGGAGATAATTTCAATTTTACCTTTAGTATATGAGAACTCCCTTTGAATTATCTCCTAGGATATTCCTTTCAAGGGCCTTGTATTTATTTGAAGGTATGGCAAAGCTCTTGAGTGTAATTCTTGTTTAATACACAATGATGCAATGATGGATTTTAATTTTTTAACTCTCTCTTGATGATCTTGTAAGGTCTAAATTTTTTATGGGTTTCACATTAAATCATGGAATAAAGACACCTTTACTTGATAAGATCTAGAGAGGACCTTATACACAACTATCAATGTATTGTTAACTACATGCTTTAATTGAAACACCTATTTACTCATTGAATCTTTTTTACACCATAGCAATGATGGGTAAGTTTCAACTCAAGCTATCTACTATGGTAATCCTTAAATCACCTTTTAATACCTTAATGGGTGACTTCAAATTATATTTTTAAGGGCAACATAAAGTTATCTTAATGAGTGACTTGAAATTATCTATAAAATTTTACTTTGGGAAACTTCCAAAATAAGGGGAAGGGTAGATTAAAAAATAAATTCCCTATGGTCTTAATATTTACCTTTGAATATGGATTCTCTATGGACAAGTGTTTTCAAAAGCAATGTTTGTTATGAGTAGGTGTTGCAAATACATATACAAACATAATCAAGTAGTCTAGGAAAGTGTGATATAGGATAACTTAGAGATCTATGCCATGGGTTACTCCTAAAACATACTTTGAAGGATAAATACACTCTTGTGACTATTTTAAAGGTATCTCATTGAATCCCTTATACACCTTAATAACACTAGGCAAGTTCAACCTCAAGGTATCTATCAATCGTAATCCATGTTTTGATGTTTTTGGGTAGTTAGCATTTTTATGGGAAGTGGGACCCATTTATAACAATAATTATAAAGGAAATTTAGAGGTAGAAACACATCACCACAATGCTTCTTCTAATCATCCTGTGAATCCTAAAGGTTTACTTCATAGATCACAATTTTATTCCACATCTATAAAGCTTTCCATAAGAAACTATTCACCAAGAGTGAGAGTTTTAGGAATCAATAGTATCCACTAGGAGATTCCTTCATGGGTGACTTTAAGGTATTACCTAGGAGATACCTTGAAGATATTACAAACCTAAATTACACTGGGCTAGTTTAATCTCCAAGTATCTAATAGGAGATTCCTTTGAGGGCCTTGTAATACCTTCATGGGTAACTTGAAGGTATCTCCTAAGAGATACCTTGAAGATATTAAAATTACCATCAAGGTAAAGGAAATTTTTAGAGGTATAAAAGGGTAATTATTCAAATATGAAACTATTAACATAACAGGGAAAATTGTTAAACTTAATTGAGTTGGAAAGAGAATGTGTAGGAGGACATAAAATGAATTATCTCCCAAGTATTATAAGGTCCTTCAAGTTATCAATTTATCAACTAGTAGTTCTTTTAAGGTAAAGAAATGTTATACTAGGAAATACATATAAAATTTCTTTGAATATATGATGGCACCCTTTAAGGTGTCCATTAGGAGATTCCTTCTAGGCCCTTTAAGTACACTTGGAATACCATCATGGTTAAATTTAAGGTATCTCCTATGAGATCTATTATAATAAAAATTCACTCTTGTGCATGATTGAAAGGTATCTCCTAGGAGATACCTAGAAACCTGTTGATGGGCATTTTGACACATATTAGAAACATACATCTCCTCATCATTTTCCTTTGAAATAAATGTTTGTGGATTCCTTTGTACATCATATTATATTGGTTGGTGAACATAATTTATTTTTAGTCTGGCCATACCTTATTAGTGTAATTTTAATTTAATGTATATATTATTAATATTTATTATGTATTTTGTATTATAGTTTAGAATTAACATTTGTTGATATACATTTAATCATTTCTTAATCACAAAAAAAATTCATGAACTAATGCAATATGAAACTTGAATTTTATAAAATATGAATATTTAAATCATTTAAATTGCTTTGTAGAATGTCATTGATAAAAAAGGAATTCCCATACTTAAAAGACATAATAAGGTCTCACTCGAAGAGAATTTGGACAAATGGAAGAAGAAGGCCTCACTCCAAGAGAATTTGGATAGATTATAATTTAAATTACCTAAACTTTAATTAAATCCACATCAACATCTTCTATTTTATAGTGATGGCAAAATTCCTATTATTGTTTGGTAATTTGATTTGTTTAGTATACCAAACATGCATGTAGATATATACTTGTTTAATACTACATCGAGAAAAAGAATATTATCTAATTGGAATAATCCTTGTGATAATGATGAACTTAGAGGTGCCCTTCAATTCCAAATAGAAGTATGGAATGGAGAAGATGGAACTATCCATCAATCTATAGTGAATTTTAATAAATTTACACCTAGTAAAATAGAATTGGCAAAAAATAAATTTTCTCCTTCTTGTGAAACATTTGGGTTTAATTTGAATAGATATGACAACCTTTAAATGTTTGGGTCGATAGAGAGAGATAATTTGTTCATTATCATACAAAATATGTTAAAATAAAAACATGAAAAAGGGGCAACAATTTCTTCTACTTGCCACCATGCATACATGTATTTAAGCTACCCTACAATTAAGATAGAAAAAATGTTGAATAAAAAAGACAAGAAAGGGAAAAATATTTGTATTCATATTTGAAATAGGAAATATAAGTACTCACACTAGTGGATAGAAATAAGATCTAATAAAATGTTGAAATACTTTTTTTGACATAAACTTATGATCAAACACATACTGAATTCTCTACATGGTATATTTCCTCTAGCAATTACACCTTGAACATTCTTGTAGAGATCTATGAATTTGGGGATGCTAATATCAAAATAATAAATCTAAATGAAAGAGGGGAGAATGATATAATTCATTCATTTTTAAATCATAATTAGGTTCTAATGAAGGATGCTTTGTTAATTCCTTTTAACCTAAGCAATCCTAAATGTATTATTAAATCAAAGGAAGTCTTATAAGATATGATGGAGAAAAAAATGTAAGATTTATACTTGTAAATGGCCAACACACAATTACAACACAACAAAAAATTCTTTTAGAGGAGTAATACAATTCACTATCATTAATAAATAAATGTTCTATTAAAAAGGAAAGATTTTTGAAAACTTGTATTCCATTCCATATTGTGCATAAAATATGTAACCAATATAATGAACCCAATAAAAAAAAATTATAAGTCTTCATTTTTGGAAAGAGTTTGATCTACACGTGACCTTATCAAACTAAGAGTTTGGAGTAATCTTGAAACAAGAAAAAAATATGGAAGAAATACATGAACAAGATAGACACTTCTTCACACAAATAAACCATTCAACACAATAAATGTAGGAGAGAAAACGCCTTCTTTTCATAGAACAACCCATTTGAGATTATTTTGATAAGATTTTTGATTTGTTAAAATTATTACTTTACCTATTTCAGATAAAAAATATTTAAATATGATTGGTATAATATTAGTTAGAAATATTCAAGGGATTCTATACAAAAAAAAAATAGAACTAACTGATTTATTGGAAAAAGGGTCTATTTCCTTCTTGAAAACCTCTAGGTACAACAACATAGATACTTGGTGCAAAAAGGTGAAGCTAAAAAGTAACATATTATAAAAAAATAGACTATTTTATCAACCATGATATGACACTAACACTAAACAAAACAATCACACCTAAAGAGGTGATGGAGCATTATACAATTTCTATGCAAAGGTTAGATAATTTGTGTCTTGAATGAAGGTATTTCAAAAAATAAAAAAGCCTGAGAAGCATTATTTCAAGATTCATTAAGCATATTGAAAAATTATCTACATAGTAATATGGTTATCTTCCTAAGATATATATATATATATATATATATATATAAATGTTTATCTACCATTATAGGCCCCCATGTCTTTGGCCATCCATTTTAGAAAATTTTAGTGAAATGTTAATTCTTGGTGTGAATGCTGATTTCATAATTATTGATATTTTGAATATCACTAAAGTTTTTAAGGAAGAACATCTTTGCTTATTTATTTAGGCATTTATTGATAAGTTTATTTTTGGGGCCTTCAATATATTCATCATCCACAAACTAGAACATTTTTCTGGCATTCAAATCACTCTCAATAGTCTACATGTTGGTGATTTCCATTCCATGAAAGATACGAGTGTCATACTATGGGGTATAGATAGTAATGGATTCAATTGGACACATATTAAATGTATCAATTTTTTTCAATATCTATCTCATTTTTAGCTATAAGGTTTCAACCTCCATTCACAACAAAGTATATTAGAGGAAGGTTTTGAAATCTATGAAGATGTACCAACATTTCAAATGATTAGTTCACACAAAATATTAAAGACATTCAAAAATGAACTAGATAACATCTTTTGGGAGAAACTTATTGTTTTAGTGAATTTATTTATTATTATTAGAAAAGGGAAAATAAGAAACTAAGTATGGGTATGGTTAAAAAACATGATTGACTGTGTACATGTTGAAATTAGAAGATTATGAAGAGCTGATTTTTATATTGGGAGGATGACTTGTAGATAAGAAAGAACTAAAGAAAACTTGTTTTTTAGATAGATAATTGGGTGGATTACCTATTGATATCTAGATATTAGAAGTGAGAGCTTCTTTGGGCATTCTCAAACCACATGTTTTAAACAATTAAATTTATAAACATAATAAAAGGTACTTGCATCAATAATCAAAAGGTATTGAAATTGAATATAAGAATGCTTATTTAGAAAATAGACTAGAAATGATTAAATTAGTGAAAAGCTAATTAATAATAGTGTTAGATGGTTGGGATATACTTTAGTAAATTAGAAAGGGGTTTATGAACAAGGAGCGGCATAGAGAATTAGGTTTTATTAAGTGTAGGTAAGTGAAATTATATTGATAATTTTCACTACCACAGTGACCATCAGTAGTTGGGCTAACAGTGGATGGATAAGGTGATCATTGGTGGTCAATGTGACCATGGGTAGTTGGATAGACCATAGATGGTTGAGACAACCATCGACAATTACTATGTATGAATTTGGGTTGGTAAAAATGGTTGATTTACAAGATCTAAAAGATGGATTCTAAAAGATGGGTAAGACTTGGGTTGATTGTGAAATGTGAATAAAGTAAATGAATATTGAGAAATAAGTACTTGTCTTACAAAAATTTGATCAGGTGGATGGTTGAGGTAGTTTACCTATTGGTGGAATCTATATTGATTATGATAGTGTAATAGTACCTAATATATTAGTGAAGAGGTGGTATAAAATTGACACTATAATTTGGTAACTATTTCACTAGATTACTGATAATGATTAACCTACAAGAAAGAAACTCCTAGATGCACAAAGCTCTTGATAATGATTGCATATGCCTTTTCAACTCTTTGATCCTCTTTTCTTATAAACAAGGAAATAGAGTTACAAAAACATGTGAGCTATACCTCATAATTATAATTTGTACATGAAATGGCTCATAAGAATATTTAGATGATTTTTTTTAGAAAAAAAAGATTGGTGAGTTTGCATGTTTTTTATTAAGGAGGTGGACCCCAATTATCAATGGTTAGGGTGACCATCTATAATCAAGGGTGAAGGGTTAAAATGGGTGAAAGGTTAAGTTAATTTAGTTAAGTTAAAATTACTATAGGTTAGGTTTGGCTAGGGGTTAGAAGGTTAAATTAGTGTTGAGAGGGTCTTAGTCTATCTAGGGTATATTTCAACTCTCAAAATTGTAGCGTTCATATTTTTGGTGTCTACATTTTCCCCCTTTTTATTGTGTAGATTGGAATAAATTATCTACAAAATAAAAATTGATGTTAGTCAAAGGTATAATTTTCTTGAGTATGGGAGGAGGTGTTCCCCCTTAAACTAGGAGTGGATGAGGTAAAACCAAATTGGGTGAAGGTTTGATAAGGTGGATGAGGATGATGACAAAGGTGGATAATAGGTTGGGATCTAAGGTATAAATAAATGTGAAAACTATGAAAAAAAGTGTGATAAATAAGATCATGTAAAGATAAGGTTACCATAGTTAAAATTAATAAAGGTTGGTGCTAAGGGATAGGTGACCAATGTACCACATGACCACATTTAGGTGTCGTAGTTGGATACAGCTATTAGTCTCCTAAAAAGGTTAGTGTTTTCAAGGGTGTCCAAGGAAGGAAGTGGTCTCATGGAAAATACAAATAGGTCAATTTTAATGGGTATCTAAGGTAGGAAGGGTTCCTAAAAAGACACAAATGGGTTAGGTTATACAGTAGGTGGTATAAATTCAAAAAAGGGTCAATAAGGAAATATTGTCACTATAGTCAAAGGACCAAGTAAAAAGTGTTGTATAACATTAGTTGGGTGGTTTTAAATGGACCAATGATGAGGGATAGGGTTTTATGGTAGAAGGGTAATCTCTATGGGTGGGTTTGGGTTTGTGTGAGAAGGCAACTCCAAAAAATGTGGCACCTAAGTGTGGGTGGCTCAAAAAATTTAAAAACTGGGTTTCTTAGTTGTCGACAATTAGGGGTCCCAAGGTCAAACATTTATGGTCACCCTAACCATCGATGATTATGGGGAAACCTTATAATTTTATAACATAAAAAGTGAAAATTAAAAGTCATTTTCACTTTTGTATTTCATGCTCTAGAGAATTGGATTTTATCATTTTATTGTGAGAGATTTGACTGAGTGGTTGCTAATTGGTTAAAGACATATGTTGAGGTGATCTCCTATGACCAAGATATAGGGTGGATGAGGGCATATTCAAGCATTGGGATGTAGGATATATTTGTAATAGAGGTCAAGTAATGAGGTAGGTAGTGTTTTAAATTCATAAATTTAGTTTATTTAATTATTTTGAAGTTGAATGTAGGTAGTTTGAATTTGTTTGGGTAGGGTTTTTTGGGGAGTTGACCTAAATTTAGGTTTTTCTTGCATTTATAAAAATTATTCAATGAAATTCATAATGGAAATGGGTATTTAGGTTAGGGTTAAGGTATAGGATAGATTATGTAGCTTAGTGGTTAAAGTTTACTTGTTATAGTAGTTTTTAGGTAGGGTAGGTTTAGGTATTGGGACATTAGTAGTCACGCATAGTAACCATTAGTGGTTATACCAAACCATCAATGATTAGACTTAATCATCGATGATAAATTACCAAATTTGGAAGGTCACATGACCATTGACTGTCATAGAGACCATCAGTGGTTGAGGGGTTAGGTATAATGGGTGGTAATAAAAATGTTTTAAAATGTTCATAAATAGTGTTGGGTAATCAAAATGCTAAGTACACACTAGGATAGGATGGTTGAAAAGGTAGTGGGTTGAAGTAGGTAATATTTGGAAACTAAGGTAGGCATTGGTTTGTTAAGCTTAGGGTAGGTGTCAAGAAAAAGGGGTGGGTGTTTGTTATAGGAGTTAAGCATTGGTTTGATAGGTTAGGATGGGTATTCAAATGTTTGGTAGGTGAGGGTTGTAAGAGACAAGGATATAGAGGTAGTGATTGTGGGTTAGGGTAGAATAGGTTGATTTAGGTGGGTGTAGGTTGGTAAAGTGGTTGATTTGGAAATGAACAATGCTAATGCATGCTAACATTAATGTTTGTAGGCATGAGATTAGATCTAGATGAGGGATTGGGTCCCTAAAATATTTGGGGATATCCATGGAGGGATGATTGAAGATGATTGGACACACCTGGGAGAGGTTGGCCTTAGAGCCATGAGACACTACCAATACTTGCTATGAGATATGGTGATAATCATGGCCCTCATCAAGATATGGGATCTAGATATGAACACCTTTCTCTTGGAAATAGGGGAGATGACCATCCTATTGGAGGATGTGATTAAGATCACACAACTACCCATTTGAGGGGAATTGATATAGCACATAGAGAGTGAGGAGAGGGATGAGAAGATGAATCTTTTTTATGGTGAGGTTCAAGCCTATGCCAGGTGGAATTCTAGTAGTTTAAGTTATAGACCATTACATGAGAGGGCTCCAAATGAGAGGTTCTTGATGACCATAATGATGATGATATTTTCCTACTTTGTACTACCAAACTTAAGTAGTAGGTGATTTCTTTACCTACCAATTGATGTGTTGGTGGAGATGTGACTTGGTAGGATAGTTTTTAGGTGGGCACCAATATTACTAGTTTAGATCTACAAGGAGCTATGGGCATTTTGATATCATAGGTGATATGGGATCAATGTGGGTTTTATGATCCACTATTCAGCATATGAGCACATCAAAGCTCTGTGACCATTAGGGCTACCATGGGGGCCTATGCTTGGATTTTTGATTGGGCTTCATGTCATGGAGGGGAGACTATACACTTATCAGAGTTGGAGGTGTGAGAGACATTGACTAGTTTAGGGATGCACTAAAGGGTTTGGTTATAAGGGATGTGGTTTGGAGGCTATATGTAAGTTTTATTAGGTGGGCCATCTATAACCATCACACATTATCATTATAGATCTATAAATGGATATATATGAGGAGAGAGGGTGAGACTAAGCTCATCATATTTGATAAAGTTCATAAGTAGTTTGGCCTAGTATAGAGGATTCCAAGTCCATTATTGAGATATAAGAGGGGAGATGCTACGTTTTTTCTACTAAAACCATAACTAGAGTAGGTAGTCCTAGATCATGAGGAGATAACTATTAGAGTATAAGTTAATGATGCAAGTTTTGTGTAGGGTTATAAAGGTTGGTATTAGGCATTTTATGTAGTAGCTTATTTTAAGTGGGATGATGGGGGTTAAAAGGTTATGGATGTGGATCCTACTAGTGTATATGCACAAGGAAATGTCCCTCATGGGTGGGTAGGGGTAACACTTGTTGTCACATAGACATATATTATAGGATTATAGAGATAAGTGGCTATATTTTTAGGATAGATCATGGAATTATAAGGTCAAATTACCAGCATGATAGGTGACAAAGATCAAGTGAGGACCTCTCTTGGTTTGGTGACCTAAGAGAGGGACACCTTGAGATATAGGGTAAGAGCCATGTTAGCACCAATACGTAAGACACTGAGGATGATCCCTATGACACAATATTTGGACAAAATGGAGGAAATAAGGTACTATGAAGCTATAGTCTTAGTACAGTGTCCATAAGAGTCCTGATGGGATGAGTATGGGATAGTTTAGCAGGTGAGGTAGCTATGATGACTCCAAGTTAGTGGGTCACTTTGGTGGGGGAAAAATAGACATCCCAAGAATACTAACACTAGATGATAGTGGTAACATAGGTGGGGCCAATGGTAGTGGTGCCCAAGGATATGATATACTTATGTTATAAAATATAAATATAGATGTACATGATTTTGATACCAACTTGCATGTCAATTTAGAAATATGTACATGCATTGAGAGAGGGTACACATTATCACATGTATTATTTATCTATACACATTATGATGTTACATGACTTACAAGCTATATATATCTAATCTTTGTTTATGATCATGCTCATGGTATGTTCTGACATTGATGTTTATTGCTTATGATGTGATGTCTACATTATTTATGGTTTATGTTTATGCTTTGGTTGTTTAGACACTAATATATGCTTAGCTAGTAATGAGATGTTTTTGGTTTATGTTTATGCTTTTTGATTACCTATGACATGCTACTTTTTAATGAATATAAGATTTATTATATAGATGTAGAAATGTGGTGGAAAATAGTTGATTGTTTTAATTGATTATGGATGTGATAATCATGTTTGCTATGGTTATGCTTAGGATTAATGTTTATGAGAAAACATATGAGGTTATTTAATTAACAACACTAGATGAAAAAATAAATAACATAACCAAGTGATGAACATTGTAATGGAAATATAAAGTAGTCATGATAGGATGAGAAAGAGGGAATAATGCTTCTCCTTTGACAAGGACTAGAACAAAACTAAATTTGGATAGGCTTAATGAACATAAGCCCTTCGAATGCTTTAAATTAACATTCATTAGTTGGTTAATAGGTGTCTTAACCACATAATGTTAAGTAAGCTTAAAAATCCTTTACATATAGTGTAAAGGAGAGATGGGTGAGAATGGAACTTCTCATGAGACTAACATGCCTCTTTTGTAAGTGTCTAAAGAACTATGATAAACAAGCCTATGTTAAAAATATGTAGACTGATTGATACAAGAAGTCTACTTATGAAAGTTGATAATAGTTTCCACCTTAGTATACTATTTGAGAGCTTATTGTAGCCTTCAGAATTAGTTTTCTTTTGCTATGATTTTGATAATGGGTTTTTTGCTAATTTATATGTATGGGAAGTTAATCAATATAGGAAGCTTCCATAGAATTATTGTGCTTTTGAAAAAATTCTTTTCTCAACCATCCTTCAAGAGAGTGGCCCAATTTTATTTGTTTTGTTCAATGATTTTTGATAGTTGTCCTTAAAGGGAGCAATCCATCTTATGTTTTGGCAACTTCAAATAAAATTTTAACAACTATCCTTCAAAGGAGTAGTCTGTGAATGGTAGGAATGACCCATGATTTCTATTGATAGGAAATTTGTTATTTTTATTTTATTATTATTGAAATAGACATGCTTAGGCTAGCTTAGTGGTTCACCTTTACGAATTCAAAACTAAAATCATAAGAAGGTTGATTAGGTGTGGAAAGGTTTAGGTGACAATGATCATAGGAATCCATCCTATAAAGGGGTAAAAGTACCATGGAAACCATGCCATATGTAGAGTTGTGATATCCATTATTTAAGATAAGGCTATGTTAATGACATATAATCACATGATTTGGTTTGAATTGGTTGCCCCTAAAATAGGGAGATGGAATGTGGGTGTATAACAAAGGATGGGCTTAATTTAGACAAAAAGGTGGACCTGATCCTTTTCAAAAAAAGAATGGACATAAATAGGAAGAATTGATGAGATCAAGTTTTGGGTGGCCTTTGAGAGAAGACAAATATTAAGCTCCTAATCTATACTTATGGGTTATGATATAAGGTCCAAGCTAATTGAAAGCAAACTTACCCCATTTTCTTTTCTCCATATTAGTGACATGTTGGTTTTCCTTTTGGATGAGGTCTCTAATGTTGAATTATTGCATTTTAAGGTGATTTTTATAGTCATTCTTGATGCATTCTTGATAGACATGGAGTTTGGTAAGGCCTGCTAGATGACACTCATTAAGCCACTCAAGCTAGGTTAAACAATGCTAACAATAATCATCCTCCAAAATGAGAGCTTGTAAATATATGTAAATAGAGTGTATCTAGACTTTGAGAGGTAAGATAGCCCCTACTCTAAAAACAAGGGACAAAGGGGTAACACCCTTATGGGTTATAACACTAGTACAATATGCCCACAAGGTGAATGGGATGTCCAAATGCCAATCTAGACTAGATGTGTTGACCACTTTAGTTAGCATGTTATTAAGATTTTTAATAAAGACCATAACTTGTCTATTCACTTGAGGGTGATGAGAAGCTTAACTTAATGCTGAATGTGTCACATAGACCCTAGAATTGCTTGTTTTTAAAGGATTTACCATTGTCGATGATAATCTTATGATGAACACCAAAGTGATAGATAATGTGATGGTTGATAAAGTCAATAATCTTTTCTTCTTTGGTTGAGAATAGAAGAATAGCCTCTACCCACTTGGTAAAATACTCAATCATGGTGATAATATAATGGTGTCACTATAAGGAATGAAGGTTAATTTCACTAATAAGATCTAGACCCCATTGTGAGAAGGGCCAAAAATCAATGGAAAATTAAAGGCTATGGCTAGGTGCATGATGTAAATTATAATGTTATTGAAATGTAACACACTTTTTCACACAATCACAATAATATTAGTTAAGGGTAGGCTAGTAATAGGCAATATGAAGGATGTGCTTAGCTATTGTGAGGCTACTAAAGTGTCCTCAATAGATTATATCATGTATTTCCTTAATAGCGTGAGAGGCTTCATTACTACACATGTAATGGAAGAGGAGGCATTGAAATTAGTGCTTATAAAAAGTTCCTCCCATAATGTTATAATGGTAGGTACTCTAGATAAACACTCTTCAAGCATTTCACGAGAGTCCAGAGGCAACTATGCCAAGGTTAAGGTAGTCAAAGGTTTGTTGATACCAAAGGTCAGTTTGGGTATCTCCCACATTAAAAGTGGTGGGAGAATATAATTTGACATAGGAAGTTTGGGTAAGCTTGTGGATAAAAATAGATAACTTAGAGTTTGAGGTTACAAACATGATTTTTTAGGTAAGGGAAGCCATGGTTTTAGAAAACTTGTTAGTAAATCGTGAGGTTGACTAGATATGATAGTGTTTAAATGATGCCAAAAGTTCATCAACTAGCTAATTATACTAATGTAAGACATCATTATTACACTATTAAGAGTCATTAATTTGATTGATCATAAGTTATGAGTCACCAAAGATGTTGATTATTTTTAATCCTAGGGATAAGGTAGTTTGAAGGCCTATCATTAGGGATTCATACTCAACCATGTTGTTGGTACATTAAAAATCAAGCTTGAAGGACAAAATTAGAGGCTCACCATCAAAGGGGATAAGGATGATACCATCTCCCCCACCACATAGAAATTTTTATCCATTGAGGAACATGGTGACTTGATAGGTAAAGCCTACCTAAGAGAGGGTCATGATGGACTCATCAAGAAACTTAAGATAAGGAGGTTGATTATTTGATAATAGTACCTCAACCAATTAGTTAGAAATTAATTTCCCCTTGATTAACTTCTACTGAAGGAACTCAAGATCAAACTCTACTAAGAGCATGAGCCACTTGGCCATACACTAGTTTTGGTAAGGCTTTGAGTGCATATACTTAAGTGGGTCAGTGTTAGTTATGATGTAGGTTTTGGGGTTAAGAAAGTAGTAGAAAATTTTGGTAGACATGAAGACTAGGACCAAGCAAAGTTTATCAATATAGGTATATCAAGTTTGATATTCTACAAGCATGAAGATAATGTAGTATATGATTTTATCTTTATGTTATTCATCTCAGTGAGCTAGCATTTACCCTTAGGAATGGTTTGTGGAAAAGATATAAAGTAAAAAGGTTGGTAATATTTGGGAGGGGTAAAAATATGTGGAGACAAAAGGTATTGTTTAAGTGAATCAAAGTCCTTTTGATAGTTGATATTCCACTTGAAAGATACATCCTTCTTTAGAAGATGGTATTAGGGTTGGCACTAATTCGAAATTTAGGAAATGAAAAAATGAATGGATTAAAGCTTCCCCTACAAGCTATAGAGTTATTTAAGGTTGGTTTAAGGAAGCATGTCTAGGATTTCTTTGACTTTGGTGGGATAAAATTTAATTCCATGAAGGGAGATGATAAATCCAAGAAGCTTTCTTGACAAGACCCCAAAAATGCATTTCTTAGGGTTGAGGTAGACATGGTAGTGGATGAGGCATTCAAATATGATTTTAAGAACATAAAAGTAATATATTTAAAGTTTAGATTTTCCAAGAAGGTCATCCACATAGTCCTCAACAATCCTATGGATAAGGTCATGGAAGATATAGGTCATAACACATTCATATGTTTCACTAATGTTTTCTAGTCCAAAAGGCATGACCCTATAGCAAAAGGTTCCCTTTGGGGTGGTAAAGGTGGTTTTATACTAATATTTGGGAGAAACTAAGATCTAATCATAACCTAATAACCCATCCATGAGGGATAACATCTTGTGACCACCTGTAAGATCAAAAAGTTAGTTTATGCTCATTAGAGGAAAGTCATCTTTGGGGAAAGTAAGGTTAAGGTCATGAAAGTCAACATAAATATGTAGTCCCTTTATGTATTTGGTGATAGGTATAACATTTGATATCCATTATGGGTAATCAATGGGTTGAATGAAATTTATAGCTAAGAGATACTAGAGATATTCTTTGACAAGAAGGGTTATGTGAGGATGCATACATTAGAGCTTTTGATTGATGGGGTTGGAGGCATGGTGGGTGATTATGTTATGGATAATAATGGTGGGGTCAATGTCAATCATGTCACTATAAGACAAAGTAAATGCTATACTATAGTCTTAGAGGAAAGAGGGGAAGTCCTAAAGTTCATTAGCATTTAATGATTGGTTGATTTTGATAATGTGAGGGTTATCTAGAGTACCCAAGTTGATATATGTGGTGGATTTGTTCAAAATGGTTGAGGTTTTTGGAGTAAGGGATTTGTGGATTGAATAATCTAGGGTAGTAAGATAGGTGAGGATAAAATCATCATCCTAGTACTGAATAATGTCAATGATAAGAGAGTCTTCTCTTATCATCTCAAGATGGGTCAAAGGGATGGTTATAGTCACCCCCTCAAAATAAGTTAGGGGTCCTAGGATGATCATGTTGAAAAAAAAAATTAGGTGGGATGATATCATAATCCTCACACATAGGTGGTGGATAGGTTAGTGAGGAAGAGGTATCTTCCTCAATAATGGTGATGGTAGGTGGTTTGGGTTACTTATTGTTGGGTAGGATAAAAATAAGGCCATGTTTCTCATGATTTTTCCTTTTCTCAATGGATACCAAATCATGTGGACCATTTTCATACCATATCAAACTAAATCCCTTTTAGGCACTCTGATGGAGGTATGTCTTGGTGAAGCTTAGCTTGTCTAAGTAGGAGAAACTAGTGATAAATGGCCTAGGTGAATGAGAGGTGGTAGAAGCACCAAGGGGTTTGTCAAGTCCCCCATATAAAAAATTGGTATGATGGTGTAGAGGTCCAAATGGAAAAATAGTCTCAAATTGGGGTCATATCCTATTTGGTTGGTGAGTTTCCCATACTCATGATTAGGGAAAGTATCAAGTGCTAAAAGGGAATACTCCCCCAACAAAAGGTGATGGAATGTGGATTCCAAAGGGTTTATGGTGTGGATTTGGTGTGAAGGGATAGAGGAAATAGTTTATGCCTCTTTGGTAGAAGGGGATATGATATCCATTTTGGTGGTTAAAGGTGGGGTGTTAACTATTAGGGGTGTATTGGATGGGTGTATGAGGACATCATTAGGGTGATAGGCCATGTGGTAATTTAGAAAATGTCTTGGGTTAATTTGGATGGTATCCTTCATGCTCAAACTTAATGCAATGGTTGAGGGTAGAGGGAATATAACCCATGGAGTGAATCCATGGTTGTCCCAATAAGATGTAATAGAATTTACCTTCCACAACATAGAAAATTATATGGAGCACACATTGTCCTACATAGATATAAATGATGATATCTCCCAATGTGGTGGCTATGGTATTATTAAAGGAATGAAAGAAAACCAAAGATTTGTACATGACATTATCTATAAAGTTGAGTTGGTTGTAGGAATGAGAGGAGATGATGTTGATACTAGCTCCCCCATCAATCATGATCCATTTGATGTAGGTTTGGTTGATGTAGGCAATAATAAAGAGAGGAGGATTTGGGTCCTTAAGTTTTATGGAGGGTATTTATGAATCCTTAAAGGTAACAATATTGGAAGTCTAAAGGGAACCAAAAATAGATGTTAGAGGTTGGGGGTCTTTGGGTTAGACCTCAATGGATTTTAAAGTCTCTATTAGTACTTGGTGGTTATGGGAAGAGGTAGAGATCAACTCATATAATCTCATCTTCACTAGGGTCTAGTGAAGTTGCTTGAGAATAGCTCTCTTGATGGATTCAAAGGGGTTAGATTAAGAGGCACCTAAAATAGACACCTTGGGTGTGGTTAAAGATGGAAATAGTTGGGTTTGGGTTGATTAAGAGGTTGAATATGTATAAATCCATGGAATAAACACCTTAGCCTTTCCCTTATCTTTCTATTGTGATCTTGTGATCATGTTAATAGTATGGATAAAAGGAGAGGTTGAGGTAGTAGATTGGTCAAACTCATCTTCACTCTTAGGTGAGGGTGAAGAAGTAGGTAAGTGTTGGGAAGGTATGGTTGTTGGTTAGATTGGTATGGGGTTCATAAGAGGTTCATATGTTAATAGATCATCCTCATCATAGAGATAGTGGATAATGGCTTTAAGAGCCTTTTAATTCTTCATATCATGGCTAGGTGTCATATGATAAGAACACACATAGTAGTCATTGTATCAGATGGGCTTGGAAGCAAAATGGTCAAAGGGCCTAATATGACATAAGGATAAACAAGAGTTTTTTAATAACCTATGGAAAATGGTTGAGTAGTGTTTAGCCAAAGGTGGTAAAGGTTTAGTGGTTTTTGCTTTGATGGTTGACATAGGAGTTTGTTTGGAGCTAGGTTTGGTGGTATTTATTTTTGGTACTATAATGTGTTTGGTTGATGTCTTTTATTAAGGTGAGGAGGTTGATGAGCTAGAGGTTGAAGATCATAAGGTAGGTAGCTTAGGTATTATTGGTGTAGTGAAAAGAGGTGTATTGAAGAGTAACTATAAAGGTGTAACCAAAATAGATTGTGGGGTTCTAGTAGAGGTAATTAGCTTCCTACTCAAGGTAGATGGATGAGGCCATAAAATGGAAGGTAAAGCTAAAAAAGGTAAAATTTGGGAATTCAAGACTTTAGGTAGTTTTACCTCTCTGGTTGCCTTGGTTTGACACTTGGTTAGTGGGTTAGAAAAGGTTAGGTCTAATTTCAAATATGGATGATATAGGCTTGGTGTAGGGAAGGTGCCAAGGTTATTGATTAGTTTGGTTGGTTTGGTTTGAGAAGGTGATTTGGTCACTTGGTATTTGGGTGTCTTAGATGGTTGAGGGGTTATTGGATTGGTAAAAGTTGTTATTGGTTTGGTTGGTAGGGTAGAATTTTGTATGACAAAAGTCATGGATTAGTCTACTGAAGTCATGGTTGAAGGTTCTTGCTTGGTGATATAAGGTATCTATAATTACTACTAAAAATTGGATTGATTCATGTTAGGGTTGGAGGTAAATTCTAATTTATACACTATCCTAGAGAATAGTTTGTAGGTTGGTTTGATTCCCTAAATGGTGGATCTAAAAGATAAGGCATTGGGTGGAGACATAGAGATGTTAACCTCATCCTCTTCCTCAATAAAAGGATGTAAGGTTGATATGGGTGAATCCTCTATGGGAGGAGTAGGCATGGGGGTTTCCTCCTCAAGAATGATTTATGAAGGGGGAGTGGTTTGATTAGTATCTAAAGGTGAAGACAAGGTAGTGATGGTTAGTTATTATAGTATATTAGTTGAAAGGGAGGATAACAACTCCACTTTATCAGTAAGTGGATGGAGAGAGGATGTTTTTTCTTTAGTTTGAGCATCCAAAAGAAAGGAAGATAAGTTTACTATCTCAACAGATGGTAGAGAACTAGAAGATTGGATACTAGGTGGTTTGATAATGAGTGCATCAAAGACCATGTCAACTATATGGGTATCATGGGAGAACTAAACATTATTTCTCTCATTCTTGATAGGAGCATTGTTTGGGAATAATTGCCTAAATATATCAAAGGCTTAGTTTGATGGTATATTGGGGTTATCCAATGTAAGCTCTTCCTTGTCAATGAGGAATTAGATAAGGCTCTTCAAGGTGTTACACCTACTAACATCATGTCTTATAACTTGATGAAAGGCACATAGATCATTCTCATTGTACTAACTAGGTTCAGGATGAGAAGAGTCAAATTGTTTGGGTGGATTGATAGGAAGAAGCTAAATGATGTTGGATTTCAATAACTTCTCTAAGATGGAATCATAAGATTATCCAAGTGTAATGAATTAATTTTTGTTGTTCTGGTTTTCGTTCCTTGGGTTTTTATTTGATGAACTAGAGGAATTAGATTTGTTGAAGGAATGTGGAGGATCAAATTTCAGGACAACTACATTCATGGTTTCTTTTCTCTTGGTATTGGTATTGGGATGGTTGCTTGACTTAGAGGGAGATGCCTTATTGGTTTTGTAGGTTGAGTTATTTTTATTGAGGTTTAACTTTCCTTCATCTATGGCTTAGTTTTTTAACTTACAGGTCATGGTAAAAGATTCATTAAAGGTTTAAAATATTTGGACACATAGTGTAGAAGAGATATGTTTGACACATACTTGAGAAAAGATCTCTATGAGTTCAGGTTGAGGAAGGGAGAAGGAAAGTTGGTTAATTAGGATACTCCAACAAGCTACAAAATCAGCAATGGATTCATCTTCAAATTGTTAGATAGAGTAGAGGTTAGTGATAGAAACTTTCTTAAAGATATTGATCAAAAAATGGTCCAAGAAGGTTTGAGAAAGTTAGGTGAAAGAGAAAAGGGAGTGCTTAGGTATTAAACTATACTAATCCAAAGCCAGATTGGCTAGGGACATAGGGAAGGTATGGATAAGAAGGGCATCATCATCTGTGATGAGATATAAAACATGCCTAAATTCTCTAAGGTGTTGTTAGGGATCCTCCTTACTTTGAAATTTAAAAAACTTGGGAAGTTCCCATTAGGGAGGATATGGCTTGATAGGTAAAAATGGATAGATGGGCTCATTATAGATTTGGTCATATGATAAGATTTTTTGAGAACCTAAAATAAATTAATCTAATGTGGTCATCTTATCCATAAACATATTCATTAGTTTGTATTGGGGTTGTGCACCCAAAGGTTTATAAGATACATACTATTGGGATGGTTGGGAAGCATACTAATAGTTGGTAGAAGGTTGGGAGGTTGCCACATATTTGTAAGTATATGCCAATGGTTATGTGGAAGATACATAATGGTAATTAGAGATAGGTGGTTTGGTAGATTATGGGAGAACATGAACTTGTAGGTTAGGGATGTAGCCAAATTTTGATGTTAGGGGTGCTTGTTGGATAAGAGTGGTAGTTAGGTTGGTGACCAATGTAAGGGTGGTGACCCTTATACTGATCAACAACAAGGTAGAGGGTATGGACACCACAAGGATTTAAAATAGAGTAGTGGTAGATGGGGTAGGGGTAGTTAGAGGAAGGTTAGTAGTGCTATAGGTAGACAGTCCTATTATTGAGTGGTTGGTAGGAGTGGAAGGTATAAGCGAAATTGTAGTTTGAGTTGGTTATTTCTTTATGGTAGTCTTGAAGGGTTTGTTTATTTATTAGGAAGATTGGGTAGTTAATGGTTTTTTTGTAACCATGGTAATAGAGGTACTCCCTATGAGGTGGGGAGGCATGCCATAAGCTAGATCTATGGGTGGGGTTAAATTTGTGGTATGGTAAGGTAATGTTTCAAGGCTATAGGATTATTTTCTAGGAAATCATCAAAATTTTCATCTCCTTGAGGGACCTCTCGATGGAAAATAGGACTTCTAAAGTATTGAGAAGAGTCTGATGGTTTGAAAACATAGACCATAGATGAAAATGTTGAAGTGATATGTTGGATTGGTGATGGGTTTTGCTCCACAATGTTTCTTCACTATTGATAAGTGAGAATCATACAAGATAGGGGAGATAGAAATAAAAAATAGCCTCACTAATCAAACAAAGAGAAGATAAGAAAATGATTAAATAAATCAAATCACACTCTAAAGGATATGTTAAGCCTTAAATTTTTAATTAATCTCACTTTTAGTTTATGCCTTAAGAAGTTGTGTGACTGAAATTGGCTTGTATATCAGGTACTAAAAAGGAAGTATATGGTTGGTCTCAAGTTATGTTTAGGTAATCAAAAAGAATTTGTATTAGAATCAATATGTGGCTTGGTATTGGGGCCTACCCCTTCACTTCACACACCACAGTGATAAGGGTGTTGGATGCTTAGCCACTATATTGATATCCAAAGAGTATACTCAACCAAAGAGATAAACTAGTTCTCCCCTTGGTAATGACCTCCAAGTGGGATTCTTAGGAAAGGGTAAGGTTATCGCTAGGTGATGAAACAGTAGTCAAGATTTGTCTCAAGTTTATTTGATGTTTAATTAGTTAAATTGGTTTGGTTGAGTGTGTGAAACAAAGAGAGAAGCTACAATAGATTACTTTGCTTTTAATTTAAGCTATGTGAACTAAAATTTCAATTAGTCAATTTATGTAATTGATTTTAAGCCCAAAAGAAACTTTTGATTTCATTAATGAGCATATAATAGAGAGAGAGAATGTAAGCTAAAAACAACCCAAATATATACATTAGGGTCCCACTTGGCATGCTAGAATTTTTTAATGAATTTATTTCTTATTATTGGAAACTAATTATGGGTATGGTTGAAAGACTTGATTGATTATGTTCATGTTGAAATTATAAGACTACGAAGAGCTCCTCTTCGGCTTGGGAGGATGACTTGTAGATAATAAATCACTAAAGAAAACTTGTTTATTAGACATATATTTGGGTGGATTTCTTAGATACAACTAGATCTTGGAAGTGAGAGCTTCTTTGGGGGCTGTAAGGGCTGTCAATCCACACATTTTAAACAATTAAATTTATAAACATAATATAAGGTACTTACATAAATAATTGAAAGGTAATAAGATTATATACAAGAAGGATTGCTTAGAAAATAGACTAAAAATGATTAAATTAGGGATAAAATAATTAATACTAGTACTAGAGGGTTGGGATTTACTTTAAAAAATTAGAATGGGGTTTGTGAAAAATTTGGGACATAGATAATTAGTTTTTATTGGGTGTAGGTAGGTGAAATTAGATTGTTGGTTTTCACTACCATAATGACCATTAGTGGTTGGGTTGATCATTAGTTATTAACATGATGTCAGTGGTCAAGGTGATCATCGGTAATTGGATAGACCTTCGGTGGTTGAGACAATCATCAATTGTTACTGTGTATGGATCTAGGTTGGTAAAAAATGTTGATTGATGAGATCCAAAAGATGGATTTTGAGAGATGGGTAAGACCTAGGTTGATTATGAAATAGAAATAAAGTAAATGAATATTGAGAAACAAGTACTGGTCTTACTAGAAGTTGATCAGGTGGATGGTTGAGGTAGTTGACCTATTGGTGGAATCTAACTCAATTCTAATAGAGTAATGGTACTTGAGAGATTGGTGGAGAGGTGGTTTAAATTTGACTCTCTGATATGTTAGATGGTTCTCTAAATTATTTATAATGATTGACCTATAAGAAAGAAACTCCTTGATGCATAAAGGTTTTGATAATGATTGCAGATGCCTTTTTAACTCTTTGCTCTTCTCTTCTTATAAGCAAGGCAAAAGAGTTATAAGATCATGTGAATTTGGCCTCATAATTATAATTCACAAATGAAATGGCTCACAACATGATTTAGGCAAGTTATTTTTAGAAAAACAAGGTGGGTGATTTTGCATGTTAGTTGTTAAGGAGGTGGACCCTGACTGTCGATGGTTAGGGTGACCATTGGTGGTCAAATTGACTATGAACGGTCAAGGGTGAAGGTTTAAAATGGTTGAAAGGTTAGGTTAAGTTATTTATGATAAAATTATTATGGGTTAGGTTTGGATAGGGTTTAGAAGGGTAAATTGGTCTCCAGAGGGTCCTAGGTGATCCAAGGGTGCTTTTGATATTTGGAATCACAATGTGTGTATTTATACTGTCTACACTTATCTCTAATTTTAATAATTTAGATGAATGTGATGTAATAGGGGTATATACAATATTTATATTGGTGCATGCTTGTACAAAATTTCAAATAAATTTATCTTGTATTATAGAAACTGAAGAACAAATAATTTTTAATGTTTAATTTCAAAATTGTTTGACAAATTCAGAGCAACCCATACAAGAACAACTACTTCAATCACTATCAAGTGCATAATATTTTTAATTTATTTTATAATCATGATTCATTTTCCAAATATAACATCTTAACAATCTTGTTTTATTTTTAAAACCTAATATCTTGTCAATATTTTGGTGTGTAGCACTAATGACATTACATATAAGTGAAGAAATAATAATAACAAAAGATCATATCAACGAACATGACACATTGAAAGTTGAAGAAGGCAACACAAGATCATGCATATTTTTTCAATTATATAAGTTTATATTTATCAATGATTCATAATAATGATATAATATTTCTTCATCTATTTATGTCTCAATTAAAATAATTCACAACATAACTCTAGAACTTTGTGTCTCCAACACAACAACCCATGACACAACTCTGTAGGTTAGTTCCTCCATAAAAACAACACAAGGTAAAACTTTACAATAGGACACATTTTTAAAATACAAATATCAAATAAATTGATAACAAGAATTTTTAGTTACTACATTATATAATACTTTGTAGGGAATAAAGTACCAAAGTTTCAATGAAAGAGTGCACCCATACAAACCAAAAAAAGGAAAAAAAAGGTGCAAACATCTTTCAATAAATGTGTAATTACATAATTTCATACAATTATAGAATATATTAATTATCTTTATTTATTTAAACACATTACAATTGAATTTTTCTTCATGGACAAGAGATTGTAGAAGACAATAAAATATAGACTTGCATCAGCTTAGGATTTGGAAGTGTGGGTTCATTTTATTGTTGTGTATACTTGAATGTGGTTGTATGTACCCATTAAAATCTTTTTTACATGATTAATTTACCCATTACAATGTTGTTTACATGTTTAATTTATACCCAGTTTAGGATAACATAATATGTGTTATACTATGTCTTCAATACAATAAATTTTTATGCAAAGTATCCATGTGTTCGTTATCAATTAAAAAATAATAAATTATATTGTGTTAGAAACAATTATATTGCTATTGATTTAAATAGTTTTTAATTTGATGTGTCTTATTGGAATTATATGAACAAGGTTCAACTATTAAGGTGTATATTCATTTGAATTTAGTGATAGTGAACTATGGCTTAGAAGATTAAATCCTATTTTATTTGTTGTAATGGGATATATAAACATATAAATATGTATTAGTATTCATAAGAATAGCTAACACTTTAATTACTATAAGAATATATATGTTGGTTGATCAATTTTAAATTCCTATCAACATATATGATAAATGAGTTATGGTAAAATCAGACTGTTTCACAATTTGATAAATTCATGGTCAAGTTATAAGGATTCAATATGAACATTTATATGTTGGTGACATAATCTAAACTACCTATGTATGCAAGTTGTGTCCTAGTTGTTTTTCATCATTTACTTCACTTTATTTTCTTTTAATTTTTTGAGATCATGTTATCTATGAAAGATATATCTTTGGACAGCTACAATTTAATGCATTAATAAATATTAAGAGATCTTCCTATATCCTTCATCAATTTTTATCTACATCTAGACTCTTCTAATGTATGTTATAAGTACATGTATCTACAATGTTATCTACATGCCTAGGATCATCCTTGTTGAAGCTGGTAGACTATGAGAGATGTATGCCATCAATGACATCCAATAGCAATTTAGCTATGACAATAATGAATGAGTGAGTATTCCAAAAGGATATGGATTTGGCATGGGCCTTAGAATGGCCATGGAAGTTATGTTTTCTAATTAAGGATGAAATTTCATCACTATTAATCTTAAATATGTTTAATTAATATTGACTCTAATTCCTAAATGAGTTAATTTGAATGATAATATAAGTTACTAGTTCTTGTCTTTGTTCTTTAATATGTGTTTGAATGGATATTTGTATGTTTCAATACTGAATTATTTGACAATTCTATCTATATGTTTATATTATGCTATCACTAGTTATTTTCTCAACTCTTTCAATACTATAGGTGGTCATATCATTCGATATTATAAGTGGTTGCCAGTTTGAGTGATCTATCAGTTGCTACATCATATGCATATGTATGCTACAAAACTAGATATAGAAGTGGCACATCCATTTATTATGAGTATAGTTACATTTTTTCTAGGCATTTATTTATTTTTATATGTGTTTATATGAATCTTTATAAGATTTAAGGAAATGCAAACAAAAAATGAATAAAATGAAATGAATTATGTTTCTATGTTGTAATAAGAAATGCAAATCAAAAGTACATCAATGACCAATATAGTAACATGTAAAACATTTTCTTAGAAAATTTATATCTTATATTTACTATAATATAATATTGTTAATATATGATTCATTTATTTTTTTTAAAAATGTAGACATTTCAAATGGGGAGCTAAAACCAACTTCTAAAAAACTATTGATTTTGGGGTTGGATGATTTATTATTTATTGTGCACAAAATAAAAGATATGAAAAGGCATGATATAGGAAAAAAAGAATATAAAATATGTCATACTACATTCAAGATCATTCCAAATAAATTTTGAAGGTGGTACTATAGTCTTTTTCTCATGTTGGCATTTGGTCAATGATAAAAGATAATCATTTGAGGATACTCATTCAAGCCATGGGTTACACAAGTTCAAATTTCATATTTTTTTTGTCGAAAAGATATTCCAATCCATTAAATATAAACATAAATAAATTGGATGAAGTTATTTTTAAGGGGACCTTTGGAGATGATTTTTCAATTGCCAACACATTCATTGATTGTAATTCTCAAAATTATGTTAGAAATCAAAAATTTAAAGTGAATTATGTTACATCAAGTAGATATACTGGAAATGGAAGTCAAAGAGATGAAAAGGATTGGAGAATCAAAATGATGTCTATCATCACATTCTTAGGAGAAAGCAAAAAATCCATGCCAACAACTATGAACCAATGTTTAGAAAGATGCAAATTCACCATATTATGATAATTTCAAGTGTATATATTGATTATAAACTATAATTCTAGTAATAAACATTATCATCAATTTTATACAAATCAATTATAAATTATTTAAAATATACTTCAATTAATTTAAAATTAATCAATTCAAATTTTGAATTACTTTGATCTGGTTAAGTGTAAGTAAATACTCCATCAATTTATTTTGAAAATTTCTAACTTGATCCATTAGTATATTGACACTTGATAATGAAGATCTTCCCAATAAACAACAAATAATTATCAATGTATTTTATATGTAGATTAACTAGATTATTGTTTAATATGTTTTCATCCATAATTTGGCCAATCAAATGATACCACATGTCCCAATAATGGAAGGTACTTCAAATTATCAATGATCAATATGAAGGCTCAGAAGGGTGACATGAGTTTAAAATAGTCTAATCTAGTCAAAATGATCTACTCCCAAAAGGTTTGAAATAATTAAATTTATTTGGAATAAAAAAAATATTTATGGAGAAAATATTCTCCACTCCACTTTAGTGGGTATAATTTAAAATATCCCAATTTAATCAAAAATATCTATGCTCAAATAGTTTTAAATAGTCTAATTTATTTCGAATAAAAAAAATCATTTTTGGAGAAAATCTTCTTCACTCCATTTTATAGGTATATGTCTAAATTATTTAAAATATTTCTATTTATTCAAAATGTTCTATGCCCAAATGATTTGAAACAGTCTAATTTAGGAGATACATTGAAGGGAAAATCCACTCTTGTGCATGTTTTAAAGGTATGTCCTAGGAGATACATTAAAGTTATTCTTGCTTTCATCAAGCCTTTAGTTTTCAGAAGAATTGTTTCAAATATTTTGTCCAAGACTATTTCTTTGAATAAATTGAACTTGGTATTTTCTTTGAAGAAATTGAACTTGGTATTTTCTAAAGAAAGGAATTTTTCTAAGGTTTTTATGTGAGAAAAAATCATGAAGGGAAAGTTCCCTTGGGAATTTTTACCATGGACAAAATGTTTGAAACAAATAAGGAATTTATATTTTTTTTAAAGAATTTAGACTTTACTTTCAAGCATTTTTGTTGGAAGCAAAATGATCAAAGGGTAAGTGTCCTTCATATTTTTTGTCATGGAGAAAAAGTCCAAAATAAATGGACCTTACCCTTTTTTCCTAAAGTAATTGGACTTAGCTCTTTTGTTGAATAAATTAGAGATTTTCACTTTTATAGAAGGGTAAGCACAATTCAAACCTTTTCCAATGGGCAAAAAGTTAGAAATAAATAAATATTTTACATCTTCCCAAAAATATGTAATTATTTTGGACATTTTTCCCATGGAAAAAATTGCAAAGGGTAAGTGCCCTTTGGAATTTTTATCATAGACAAAATGTTCAAAATAAACGGCCCTCTAAATTTTTTTGTGAAAGACTTGGCCCAAGGCAAGTAGGATTTGACTAAGACATTGAATTCCTTTAGATATTTTGTAGCAGATGAAATGTTCGATAGAAATAAGTCTTCAGACTTATTAACCAAGACACATATATTGAAGACCTATTTCCATTAGACATTTTGTTTGTGTAAAAACCTTGAAAAATTCTAAGGGAAAGACACATTCACCAAACAAAGACCATATTAGGACTTAACCTATTTTCACATGAACTTGACCTTTCAAAGGAGTACTTGTATATGGAAGTTTTGATAAGGACTTAGGAATTTACATTTGATAAGGTCCCAATATAATTTTGGGCACTAACATTAGATTTCACCCAAAGAAGCATACCCCCTATGGGTGTGCAAAGATTCCTAGAATGTAAGACCAAGTGCCAATCCATTGGAAAATGAACACATGACAAAAGACATGAAGGTAAATTATACAAACAAGGCCCAAAGTAGAGGGGTAAAAAGGAAACAAAAAGACAAAGTGGTAGTTTTCAAGGAGGCTATGTGACCAATCAGATCATAATCACACTAGTCATTGATATGGTCAAGTCCAAACTCTATGAGCTTGTCCTTATAAATGATATTTTCTCTTAGCTTGTACATTATAATTTCACCTAGGGTGTCATGCTAATCCAAACTCCTATCTTGAACTTAATGATTATAGTGGTATTATTACCTTTGTATGTCATTATTTATTTAGGGAAAAGCCATGAATTCAACACATTTTCCATAGTATAATCTCAATTCCATGAAACAAGACTGTGTTTTTTTTTAATTAATCATCTAGTGCTGGTAGTGACAAATACCTCTAAAAATATTCTCTAGATATGTCTACCATAACTATATGGTTATGCATGTGGTGTAGAAAAGAATCATGCATAACCTTTCCTATGAATAATAAGTCTTAGATGAGGTCGATGCATGGCTCAAAAGGGTGACACGAGTTTGAAATAGTCCAATCTATTCAAAATGATCTGCTCCCAAATGGTTTCATATAATTTAATTTATTTGGAATAGATAAAACATATTTATGAAGAAATTATTATCCACTCCAATTTAGTGGGATAATCTCAAATTATTTAAAATATCCCAATTTAATCAAAATGATCTATACTCAAATGGTTTGAAATAGTCTAATTTATTTGGAATAAATAAAATTTATTTTTGGAGAAAATCTTCTTCAAGACATTTTATAGGTATAAGTATAAATTATTCAAAATAGCTTTATTTATTTAAAATTATTTATGTCCAAATGCTTTGAATAGTCCAATTTATTTCAAATATAACAAATTTATTTATTGGAGAAAATTCTCTTCACTCTACTTTAGTGGGTATAAGTCCATATTATTTAAAATATCCCAATTTATTCAAAATGATCTATGCCCAAATGGTTTGAAAGACTTCAATTTATTTGGAATATAGGAAGTTTATTTTTTGGAGAAATTTTTTTACACTCCACTTTAGTGGGTATAAGTCTAAATTATTTAAAATAGTCTAATTCATTACAAATAATCTATGCCCGAATGGTTTGAAATAGTCCAATTTATTTGGAACATAAGAAAATTATTTTTGGAGAAAATTTTATCCACTCTACTTTAGTGGGTATAATTCCAAACTATTCAAAATAGTCCTTTTAGGATAAAATATAATCTAAATTTTAAACAAATATAATGTGTTCCCACACAAATTTAAATAAAGATAACCCACATAAATTTGAACTATATTCAAAAGCATTAGGCTAAAATAATTAGACTAAGGGTTTATTGGATGCTAAAACATGAATTCAATTGAATAATGAAAGACCAATGATTCAATAGAGGGTCAATTTATCATTAAAGCCCAAAAACTTGGACCTTGTTCTCAATATTGAGACCCCATTAAACCTAAAACCTAGAAACACAAAAAGCAACTATTAGTAACATTAGGAAAAATAAGACAAGCATCACATGGAGACATTTTAGTTAAGCTAAATAAGAACCAAGTATGGATGATCTTCAAATAAATAATTTTTATCAAGTTTCATTTTCAATTTCAAACACAAAATTGATATTTTTTCAAACAAGGGTCCCCATTTTTATAAATGGGGCTATGTTGACCTCAATAAATGGTGACTTCAAAGGGAAACATATTAATATGTTAGAATTCAGAGACTCTAGTTTAGACTAATAACTAGGCTACTTATTCCACTTGGTCAAGTATGATTATTAAGACCAAGATGTAATTAAAATAAGACTCACACATGCATAATTAGGATTGAACATCAAAACATATCCATGCCTTGAATGTGATTTGATTCCTCTTATTGATTTCCATAGGAATTATAGAACAACTTCTAGATTCATGACATTGATCATTACCTTGACTTGTAGCATATTATATGTTCATTAAAAATCATACTTTAGCTCAAAGAAGGCTTGGGCATTATTTTGATACTGACTAGGTGTCTATATTTTTGATAGACATATCTTTGGATCCACTCACAGTCTTGCTCCACTTCTAATTAGGCATCCATAGCCCCAATGGAGGTTACTTGAATAATCTTTGCCTAGAAAGCTTTTGTATTTTTAATAAAGTTTTTTATTTATTTTTAAGATATATTTTTACTTTCTAATAAGGTTGGGAACTAAAATTGGCTAGGTTTTAGTATTTTTTAAAATATTTGATCTTTAGTCAATCATCCTTTGTCATAAACTTCTACCCAAGCAATAACATTTCTTAAGTGCTAACATGACTTTGTCCCAATAATTCAAACATTCATTAAAAATGTACAATCCTTACTAGAATCATATTTAAATCATAATAAGGATTAATATTTTATGAAATAATTGATCTAGATACCAATCCTTACCACTTTCTCTAAATCATAACACCAATCTCACATTTCTATAACCCATGATCAACTAGTGGTTAAGGTTCATACCTTCATTCTTGATTTGTTGACTTTTGAAAAATTACCTATATTAGAGATTGAGGACTATATTAAAAAGACTTATATAAAGTAGAGAACCAAAATAAAGGAAAGGAAACACAAAACAAGAAAACAAATAATAAGAATAAAATAAATATTTATATATATTAAGTACAAATAAGGAACATAAAAGAAACTAATCTAAGCCTACCTACACTAATCCTAACTTGTCTTATAGGTTAATGCATGTGGACTTCAGGTGGGGAAGAGAAGAATTAGTGCTTGATATATTTCCCATTTTTTGGTAATGTGAACTCTACTCCATGTAAGTCCTTGAGCTTAAAGGTGTTGTCTCCTAGTATCTTAGCAATCTGGTAGGGACCAATCCATAAAGGTGTGATTTTTACATGGTTTCCCTTAGGTTTAGATGCTTTGTCCCAAAGAATAACCAAGTCTCCTTGTCTAAACACCTTAATTTTGTAATGTTTATCAAACCTTCTCTTCACTATAGTTTGATGTCTACTAAATTTGGTAAAATCTTCCTCTATTATGTCTTCCATTTTAGTAATGTCAAGTAACCTTGAACTTTCAAACTCATAATCCTCTCCTTCCATGTAATCTTTCATAAGCTTGTAGGTTAGCAAGTTGAGAGTGATGGGGAGTACAAGTTCTTGACCATACACAAATAGAAATGGTGATGGCTTTAGAGATTGATTGACTCTTGTTATATTATCCTAAAGCCCATACTTGAGTAACTTGCATTAGGTTCCTAGTTTGTCAATAACAAACTTCCTAATATCCTTCATTAAATTTTTTTTAGTTGACTCAAAAACCCCATTGCCTTGGGGTTAATGGTTTGATGAAAACTTGAACATAATGTTGTTGTCATATGCCCAATTAGTCATCTCAATGGATATAAAACTAGATTCATTATCAAAAACTAGAGACAATGGTGTTTTAAATATAATACATATGTTCTCTTCTAGTAACTTTATCACATATTTAGTCCTTCATTACTTGGTTACTACTAGTTCTATCTATCTAGTGCAGTAGCTAGTAGTAGTGAGCACATACTTATGTATTAAATAGTTAGGGTTGATGACCAACACAAAATCTAATCCCCATTGATAAAAGGGTTTATCAATCATTACTGGCTTCAATGGCATAGTTTTCTTGGATTCTTTAGATGAAAATTTTTCATAGATGACATTATCTCACATGCTTATGAGCATATTTGATAGTAGGCCAATAATAACTAGCCCTAAGGATATTATGTGTTATTATCCTCCCTTATGGGTTTCCACTTCCAAGTTTCTCATGGAAAGTAATTAGGATATATGGTGCTTCCTCTTTAGAAACACATCTTAGGTATATCCCTCCATAATTATTCCTAAATGATACTACATGTTTTATTATGAAATGAGATACCTTCAACCTTAAAGCTCTCCTTTACTCCCTAGTCAACCCTACAGGATAAGTTACATTGATTGTAAAATGAATAATTGATTCATACCAATAATTGGGTTAAAATATTTGTTGTTTTACCTACATGACACTTAACTTGGGATTAGTATTATTAATTAATTGAATTATCCCCTGATACCCTATTAGTTTGGAAATATTAATTTCCAAATCATATTCTTGAAGTGTGAACATCCATTTACCTCTTCTTTCCCCTAATTAAAATTGGATAAGCATAAGCTTAGTGGTAGGGTCTCATAGTATTGCATACATTTTATTTCTAAGAATGTAATGCCTAAATTTCATCACTAACTTAGCTAAATCACATGTCTTCTTGTCAATATGGCAGTAATTTAACTCAAAAAATTTAGAATTGGTACTCATGAAAGTAATGGTATGATCAAATACATCTATTTTATGAATTAAGATAGCTACTATTGTATGGTCAAAATCAAAATAATAAAGATAAAATTATTTTGAAAATTTAGGTCTTATTAATATTGTGGCCTGCATTTATTACTTCTTTTATGTCCTTGAAGGCTTTTTTGGTTTCTTCATTCCATGTGATTTTGGATTCCTTATTCAAAATATCATTCAATGCTCTCCCAATTTATGCAAAACCATAAACAAAATTTCTTACAAATTTTATCTTCCCAAAGAAAGAATTCAATTCTTTTCTAC
The DNA here is from genome assembly GCA_037957365.1 of Torreya grandis. NCBI lineage: Eukaryota > Viridiplantae > Streptophyta > Pinopsida > Cupressales > Taxaceae > Torreya > Torreya grandis. The sequence goes on along the minus strand of JARHVA010004548.1, from coordinate 104,459 downwards.
TATTAGGGGGTTTTATTTTAGATATGGCATCTACTCTATCATGTTCTATATAAATCTGCTCTTTATTTATAACATGTCCCAACAATTTATGCTTAGTAACACAAAAAATAATCTTCTTTGGATTGAGATAAATTCCATACCTTATACATCTTTCAAATACCTATTTTAAGTGCATGATATGATCCTCCCTATTTTTATAAAACATAGTTAGGTCATCCATATAAATGATAATGCACTTACCTATCAACCCCTATAAAGCATGATTTAAAGCTCTCTAGAAAGTTGCACCTACATTTATTAGTCCAAAAGGCATCTTTTTATAGGAAAATGTGCCCCACTTAGTATTGAATGTTTTATTTAATCTAAATTACTTGTTCATAAACACTTGATTATAGCCTAAGAGATCATCAAGAAAAGACATCATTACATAACCACTAATAATTTGAATAACTTGATCAAGAAAGGGAAAAGGATAGTTGTCCTTTTAAGAAGCTCTATTAAAATTTATAAATTCCACACATAATCTAATTTCCCCATTTTTATTCTCAACTAGTACTAAGTTAGATACCCAAGTGGAGTGTCTAATGGGAGAAACTTCCCTTGCATACAACTTCCTGACCTCTTTGTATATCAAATGTTCTAAGATTGGGTTAAAAGGTCTTTGTTTTTGCCTAAAAGGATTAAAAGATTCCTTTAGTGGTATGGTATGAGTTATGAATACAGGATCAAATATATTTAAGTATTGATATGACCATGCTATAATGTCTTTATACTTGGCCATCAAATCTTTAGATTTTCTCCATTTTTCATTTGTATAGGCTATACCAATATTCACTAGTTGGGGTTGACCTTGTGTTCTTAAGTCAAATAATTTTTAATGTTTCCCATTCACTTTGGGAACCTTGACATTTTAATCTAGTTTATTTATATCAAATATTATTTCTAGGGCAATCATGCCCTTAAGAATTTTATTGTCACTTAATTACGTAATCTTGTCATTAATATCTACTTTATCAAGAGCATTTTCATTGGCCTCATCAATAATTTGACCCTCAAATACTCATAAACTATTCATGAAGTCTAAAATATATTGGTCATAATTTAATACCTACAAATGGTTGATATTATTAGGGACTAAGGGATAAATGACCAATTAAACACTAAGGTGTCCTAGTTTATAGTATTGGTTGGGCATAAGATTTTTCGCTAATAAGGTTAGCTCATTAACAAGATTTTTTTATTCCCTAGGAATTGAGATAATTTTAAAAACATAAAAATACTCTATCAAGTCCCAAAATATTAACTTATATTTCTTAAGGTAAGATAGTTTACACTGGTCCCTATTTCTAACTTGATTAAATACTAGTTCAAAGTCACCATGAACCAATAGTTCCTTGACCTTGTAATTGATGGAAAATGGCATACTATAACAAGTCATTAGTGCATAAAAACTAAAGTCAATAATAATTAATAAATTATTTCCCAATATGATTAATTAAAACAATTCCTACCCCTAAACTAGACTTACATATAACACAATCAAAGTATAACTTCCATATTCCTACCATAGCATGAGTATCACGTACCTTAGAGGTGTCGAGGTTATAAAATCTCAACTTAGAGATAAGAATGTTTACCCTTTCATTTTTAAAATTGTATTTAATAATCATATGTTTCATCTTGGGCTCTCTTTCAATTTCAATCTGATTTAAAACTCCCTTTCATGGAAGCCACATGTGTGAATAGTTAGTGGACTTGTAACCATTCAAAGACCTTTTACAATCTCTAAAAATTAAAATTCCATAAGTATCAGGGATATCAACCACTTGGATGTCTATAAACTATTATATCCTTGGCTCAATTGTAAGCTACATGTGAACATTCAACAATTATCTAAGTACTTTCACCATAGATTTATCTAATTAAGTAACAACCCTATCAATTTTAATTAGAGTCAAACCTAGTTGCTCATTTATATATTTAGGCATGATATAAGTAGAATCACCTAAATCTAGAACATGATTATGCATATTCTTACCAAAATTTTTGACTGTTAACAAGAAAGGTGGAACATCTACATTTTTCTGTACATAAAAACATTAGCATTTGTAGCCTTGGGTGACTTACCAAGCTTCTTAGATAGACATTCAAGTAATAAATCCCTTTCATTAGTTATTTGGGTTAGCTCATGTAGTGTGATGTTAGACATAATATTTTTCATGTCCTCAACTATATTGTACCCACCTATAGTAGAAGTATTAGATGAATCAACATTAGGCTTAGAATGACTTCCATTTGGAGGTTTAAGATTGTTGTCAGCTATAGGATTAAGAGGAGTTTAAAAGTTATTTGGTGGAGTTTAAGTGGTGAAAGGGTTCTTCTACTCCCTATTACTTAGAAGGTAAGTCTTTTTTAGCTACTACTAAAATGTATGCACCTCTTTAGGAGTATCTTTAGAATAATTTTCCTCTAAGAATGGGAAGACAAATATCTCCACCATCAAGGTTGTATTTATAGATTTAAATGAATTGGAATATCTAGATGTACCTACTCATGCATTCAACTCATCTTATAATAATTTAAAGGCATTATAGAATTTAATGCAATCCAACTCACCTTGCTTTAAATTATTGTGAACCCTACAATATTTAGTTAGAGAAACATCACAAATATTAATCTTAAGATTTTTTTGGTTGATGATGACTCATTATTGTTGTTATTGGTATTTTTACCACTGTTAAACTAGTTGTTAGGCCTATTGAATCTTTGATATGAGTAGTTTTTATTGGAGTTATCCCCAATATTGCCTACTTTTTTTTGCAATTAAAGGAAGTTAGTACTCAAATTTTAAACCATCTTAAGTATGGATTCATTTTCATTCTTTGGTACCTCTGAGTTATGAACTTGATTGTTATTATTAGTTGTTTGAATCAAATCTCTTTATTCCTATGTATGAAATCCATTTGTAACATTATTCAAGAATCCTATATTTTAGCCAAGATGAGCATGGCTTAAAGGGATTTTTTTTCAAGATTGGTGTGTAATTTATGGAAGGCACATTCTGATTGGCATTAGGAATGACATTCGGTTTAGGGAAATTGGGATTAACATTGGGAATGATAAATGTAAGTTGACCCTAAGGCTATATTTGTTCATTGATTATTATAACTTTAGCATAAGCTAGGGCCAATTTATTTATGACTCTAATACACCTTTTAGGAAACAAAAAATTCATGGTGTCTAAAGAATCCTTGTAGATTTATAAATCAAAGGCTTCATGAGGTCTATAAGGGGATATGGTTTTACTAAACATATTTTGGAATCTAACATTATAAGATCCAATGGTTTTACTATAACCTCTTTTAATAGTGGTGAATTACTAATAAACAATGCATTGACTAATGATTTTACCAAATTGATCAATAAATATCCTATTAAAATCATTCCAAATAGTGATAAAATTCTCTATAAGTTTAAGAAACCACTTATATGTAGCATATTTTAAGTAAATGAAAACAATCTACATGATACATCTTCATGAACTACATTTAAAAACCTTAAAATAGTTTTAAAATATTTAATATGTTCTTCAACTATGTCAACACCATTAATATTGAAAGATGGAAAATATTTCTTAGGTTTTCAAGGTAGATCATGTACCTGACTAGGCACATTAATGGAATGTCCACCTAACCAAGCCATACCTTAATAAATATTGAACACAAGATCACCAAAAATAGGTGAAGTAGGTTGAGATTTAGAAGCCTTTCACTTATCTTTATCTACTCTCTCTTTCCTATGAACTTCTAATGAAAGGAGAGGCAATCTTGATTTACACCATGACCTAATCATAACCCTTGGTAGTTCTAGATTGTAAACCTTGAGTCCTATCTACAATATAACTTATAAATCTTATCTTTGCAAATATGAATGATATTTATATCAATTATTTAAAATAAAAACCCAATTTTTACCTATGAGTAGATTTGCACATTTAATATTCATAAATTAAGCAAACTTTACATAAATTTATATGAATATCTTTAAAAGACAACTATCTTTGACTGAATAAGATCAAAGATATATCTAAACTTCAGAATATCAATGATATTTACATGTATAAGTCTAAATCAACCTAAATTTGTAAAGATTCAATCAATATTTGGGAAAATTCATCATCACTAATTTCAAAGGAGGAAGATTCACCAAACTTGAGTTACCTTTACAATATTTACCATGAATCTTCAAAGAATGACAATCTTCAGCTAAATGAGCCTCAATATTGGTAAAAAACCTTGAATATCAGTGATATTTACACAATTATGCTAAAATAAACACAAATATGCAAAGAATTCACTGACCTTTGAAGAAAATTCACCAAAATTAACAAAGACACTATAAATTTTCAAAGATTTAAATAAATCCCTCTTTCTAGTGCCAGTAAAACATGTTCCCTATTGATACATGTAAGTGTATCATAGGTGGTTATGATTTTTTAAGAACACTACTCATTTTTTAATATAGAGAATCCAATAAATGATTCATAGGTTGTGATAATCTTTTTGTCTTTGGTGGAATAATGACATAATAAGTGAACTATTTCACAATATTTATAATGTTTGGTTGTTGGGAGCAATTGTGGCCTAATAGCTAATCTATGAAAATGAGATCAATCTTGACTATTTGAAGTAAATTATTCTCAAATAACTAAATATAAAATCTAAGCTAAAGTGAATATTTACAATGAAAACTAATGTAAAGTGAATTGGTCAAAAAATTACAAAAAGAAGGGTAGGGTAGAGAAGGAATATATTGATGTTGTTGATATTCATTCTAGGCATAATGAAAAAGTTCAAATATCATTCAAATATGCACTTGAAACCAATGTATAACATGAAACAAATTAATCTCAAATCACATCATACATCAAGAAAGCATCTAAGGAAAGTGGTAGAATGCAAATAAGACCCATATGTTATTTAAAGATTTACCCCTGTAAGCAAATAACATAAGCACATTTACAAGAACAACAAATAAAATAAAATGAACCTTAAAACATTTAGTCATTCCATCACTAACACAAATTATCAAATCTACAATTGAAAAGTTCATATCTAGAAATCATAAGATCCATTCAAATCTAAAATTTAGAATAGATAAGTGAGAGAGAAGCCATCATAATAATTTACAAAAGCAAATGAGATATTATTTTTAGAATTATTTTATTGTATTAATTATTCCAAAATTAGAACAAAGTTTTCTATCTCAAAAACTCCCTTTGTTTTTACAATTAACAATACCCCTTATATAGAAGAGTAAGGAGGTGTGTCGATCAGTTATGTACATTTTATAAAGAACTTACCTATATTTGATGTGATTTATAGGTTTCACATACATTTCCAAAATAATATTCCTTTTCAAAATAAATACATGCTTAGTTTTGAAAAGAATATGCTTTAATCAATAAATTCAACTTTGAGGCCTTCCTACTATTGTAATCCCCTATTAATGTTGTAGGATCTTCATTAATTTTTCATGTTTATCATAAATTAACTTTATATTGATAATAATCTCTATGAATATTTCATATTATTGATCCACCAAGTCTTTGAGATCTTTGTCATCTCTTTCCAATGCTTCCTTTATGCTCCTATCCTCTATAATATTCTTTTTTATAATCATAATCATGTCTAGGATCCTACCATTATCTACTCTAATATTTCCTTGGCTCTTGTTTCTTACTTCTTACTTGATATGGGTATCATTAATCTTGAATTATTCATTTGTAATTAGACCCATATGACTGAGTGAATTTGGGTCAGTGATCATTCTCCAAAGTATATGATTTGTCCTACTTTCTAACTATTTTCCATCCTTAAAAAGACATTCTAGGCCCTTGGACCATTTATTTAGACTCTTGATTTTATCTATCAATAACCTGATGACCATGTTCATATGATCCAAGATAATTATTTTGAAATCAATAATTTGATCCTCTATTATGATGTTCATCAAATCCTTTACTTTACTTCTTAAGTTCCACTGGTGAACTAGGTTCATGGCTACATTACCTTATTGTCTCAATACACTCTATCTAGACTTTATTGAATTAAAATAAGTAAAGATGCTAAATAAAGTATATTCAAACATTTTTATCATTGCATCTGGAACTGATAAGATATCTTTTTATTTCAAGTGTTTCTTTTGATACTACATACCTTTGATGATAACTTGTAATTATTCAATTTGAGATTGGGCCAACTCCAATGGATTCTCTTAAAATATAGGATTTTGTCTAGGATTTTGTGTTCTTACTTGGGTCAACTCATCCAAAGGCTCCATATTTTGATAAGTCATTTCTCCACCACCTAGGATGATCATTTTATCAGTCACCCTCATCAACCTATCAGTCTTCAAGTCAAACTTGAATCCAAATTTGGATTGAGTTACTTAGGGAGATAAGACCTATAATTTTTCTCCACTTGATTGACCTATGGAAACCAATATTATTTCATACTAATTTTTTAGATCCAAAATCCATGGCTTGAAATCTTCATGCACAGGGATGTTGATGGCTTGCATCATAGCCCAAGGATGATGTATAGTAGGGACTTTATATAATCTAAGTCCATAAATGAGCCACTATAGAATAGATGGACTATATATCAAGTTTTCCTCACTAAATAGATTAACTTCACTCAAAGGAGGAGTAAAATTCACTTTGGGTTTCTTGGCTCTTATGACAATGGCCAAATCAGTCTTCCTTTTAGGGTGTTAATAGGAATTAGGTCCAATACTACCTTCCCCTTTTATTATTTGGTCTCTTCAGTGTTTATTTTTTCATCATCTAACTCTGACTCATAAGCCATTGATAAAATTTTGTGTGCATCGTATATAGTTTCATTAGGGTCCAATTTTATCATGTGTACCTCCACCTAAGGAAATTCTTTCTCTTCTACCTTTGATGGTTTAGGTATTGATGAAGAGTATACTATCTCATCAGGTCTTTTTCTCTCTAGTATTTTCTCAATTTATGCCTTAGGTTTATGCTCCACTTATGGTTTAGGGAATGGAGGTATATTGAGTGCACTTTTTAACAAATTATATTACCTAAGCCCTAGTTTCCATCTATAAAATACTTTTTAGATCCTCTTCAATCTAGGATGACGTCTAAGATTATGTTCCTTCAACCTTCTTGTGACCACAAATTAATTGGATGCCTTGGTATAAATAGGATCATAAGCACCATGATGATTATCATATGGTACACTTATAATATTCTTGACCCTTAAATGCTACTTGACCCTCCAATAAGGGTGCCACTATTTTAGCTCATTTGTTTGTAGATTAAAAGAAATCCTATGTTTGGATGCTTCCTAGATGTTGCCCCATTACTTTAAAATGGTCTTCCCAATTTTGATGTAGAAGTTTTGAATATGGTCTTTTCTCTTGGTCTTATAGAGACCATATATACCATAAAATAGTTTATATTCTACCTCTTTCTCTATTATCTTGTTAGTGACATGGATGGGTAGCCTAAGAGGAGTGCACTAGGTTCCCTCAATCCTAATTATTATAAAATATATATATTACTAGATATCTCCCATAGTTTCAACATATTTCCTAATTAATGGGATGACTCTCTCGATGGGATGACCATTTATGGATTTACTAAGGGCTATATGGACACAATCACAGATGAATTAAATTTTATCCCTATACTTTAATATGTGGATCTTGGAATAGTATTGTGAAATAGTTTATGTTCCACTAGGTGACTATTCCCTTTGACTTGGGATCTTGTAGTAGCACAAAGAGCATCCAAAAGGTATCAAATCATGTAATAATGGTTTTTATTACTTTGATTGATGGCATAAATTTACCCACTCAAAAAAATGCTAATTATTTCACCTAGAGGAGGGGTAATTAGATTTTTAACCATGAAATAAACAATTGTCACCCAAATAGGATCAACATAGGCTGTGGTGGAATTTCCATATAGTTTTTTCAAAATTGTCATAATCATCCTTATTCCTCATCTAAATAAAATAATTAAGATGTTCTTACTAAAGTCTAAAAGGACTTGGTTCCTGTAATATAGCCACATGGAAAGGATGTCCTTTAAATAATTTTCTTTGGCCTAGGCCTTGATGGAAGATAGGTTGATTTGTGGTTTGGGCCATTTAAAATATTTTTCAAAATCCACAATATATATATATGCCACATTTTTATGAGTGTGTTAATTAATTATCTAACCTTTATCTATATTAGTTTCTTTAAAAATAAGAGCAAGAATGTTGTTATACAATGGAGTGCCATAGGTTTTAATACCTCATAGTGAAGACCAATCATTTGAATTACAACTATATCATAGTATAACCTCTTGGTAGACATGTTCTTCTCGTCCTCCCTGGTGATGGCCTATTCATTCTCAATTATCCAAAACAAAATTGACCAATTATTTTCTCCAGTGTTCAAAGCATTGGTGACAAATTATGTGTCTTTGAAAACCCTTCCTTCTACATCTATGGTCAAATAAAACTTCACATCTTCTTTTGAGACACCCTTTCAAGCTGCCATTGCTATAATTTTGATTAAATTGCTCATTAGTGGATTATGATTCAATGTTAGACTTTTCCTTTTTGGGTCCATGAGATCTCTTGATTTTAGTTGGCACTTATGTGGATCCATCATGTTACATAGCTCATTAATATTTAAAATGTGACCATTTATCCTTTAAGATATGTGTCAACACCTCATTAGGCCTATGTTTTTTAAAAATTCTACCTTGTCTCGCATTATTGATTGGGATCCAAGAGATTGAGTGCTATTGGTTGATATTTATACTTGACATCCAAGATTTTCCAATTTTTCACTTATGTGGGCCTTGTTTATGCCTCCAACTATCATTTTCCTCCTGAGATAATGTCTTTGCACCACATGCAAACTCTACACACATCCTAGGTTCTTTGACAAGTCAACTTTCATTTTGCATTGTTAGATCTTGGTTTCATAGATCAATGTGCACCATTGATCTTGATCTTCTAGGTTCTATCCTTTGATCACATGCCATTGATTTATTGAATCAATTTCCATGATGATGGAACTTGTCACCTTCTCTCTCTTCTTGGGAATTTTTTGATTTTTTTACTTAATGCTCACCATCAATCAAAATGTGTTCGCTCAACCACATACCATTAATATTTGGGATAGTGATCGATCTTTAATAATTGAGACATGGGTGTGACATTTATCATCTATGTGATTTATCATAGGGATATTAACTTTTTCACTTCCATCTCACACCATTATATCTTAGTTGCTGACTTTAATGCATCTCATTAGATTTAAATTCATGTAGTCAAACATGATTGGTTCCTGTAGAGAATGAAAATGATTAAACTAGAACTTGGGGAACATATGGAACTTGGGATAAAGTCATTAACTTAAGGTAATGGTCACATTAGTAAAAATGATTGAGAACCTTAAGGTAATAATTTATATTGGTTGTAAAATATAATAAAAGGATCTTGTATTTAATTCACCCGTTAAATCATATAAAGAATTAAGGGGTCTCAGGATATAAAAAACTTAACATGAAGGTTTAAACTAAGGTTTTATTCATGTTAATAAAAACAATTAAGCTATTAGGATAAAATATAATCTAATTTTTAAACACATATAAAGTGTTCCAATGAAAATTTAAATAAAGAGAACCCATGTAAATTTGAATTTTATTCAAAATTCTTAGGCTAAAATAATTATACTAAGGGTTTGTTAGATGTTCATACATGAATTCAGTTGAATAATTAAAGACCAATGATTAATAAAAGAGTAAATTTATCATTAAAGTGTTAGATATTTGTCATGATGATTTGATGGTGGTATCATGGAGATGCTCTCATGAGTGGATGAAGTGATTTGATAGCCTATGTGATAATGACAAAGTGTATAGTGTGCTTATTCTTGTTTGCTTGAAGGTGTCTTGGTTAATCTTCAATGTTGGCATGGTTAGATATGTTTATGGTTGAGTATGGTGATTGGAGCATCTAAAAAATGTCCTTAATATGTTATATGTGCTTTGAGAAATTGTGTGCATAAGTGGAATTCATTTGGTTGATCATAGTTTTTATCTAGACACTTTTGGTCTCATGACATAAAATCTAAGTTGGTAGTTTGATGATGTCACCATTTCCATGTGAGAATAAGTCAAGGGGAGATGTTCATATGGTTAAGATCATATTAGTAACTAGTTATTATGAATCATATCTCAGGTCATGTATCAAAATATGGTCAAGGATATGAAGGTTTAAAGTTGGCTTCTTAGTCAAAATTCATTGTTTTCCCATACTTAGCCAAATTTTCAGATTGGCCAAAAAACACTAAGTAATCATGTTGATGAGATCATCATTCACACATGTGGATGTTTCAAGAGAAGGTGATCATATGGGTTTGTTTAGTTTTTAACCTAGTTTATTTTTGATAATTTTTAGATCATGGGATATAGAATGTCAAAAGATATACATATGCAAAGTTGGGTTCTCACATAGATTGATTATGTTTTCCCATAGGCAATTTTACAATGAGGTAGAAATAGTTGAGTGAGAATTTTTATGTTTTTATATCTTGTACATGTGAAGGTGTCAAAAAAAATGATCATATCGGTTTATTTAGTTTTGAGAATAGATGGTTTGTGCTAAATTTAAGATCATGCACTAAAGCACAATAAAACTTATGGATGTTCAAAGTTGGCCTCTCAGGTAGATTTGAACATAGTAGGCTATGTGATAGAATTTTTTTATAAGGCACTTTAATGGCATTATATCTTGTATGCATAAGAGGTATAGGAGTAGTATGTTACATGTTTAGATTCTCATATGTGAAGAGATCATGTAGTCCAAATTTTAGATCCTACATCAAATTGAAAAATAATTTATTAAGGATCAAAAATGGATTCTCAGGCATATTGATAGGGTTCCCATACTTGGTCATTTTTTGAAAATGTTAAATCTCAATCAAGATCAATGGTATGCATTGACTCTAAGTAGTTAATAAGTATAAAGATGAGGATAGGTTCATGATGTTTAACATTTGAGAAAAGTTATATGATAAGGATTCAATAGTGAGAAAAAATTCATATATATGATTAAATGGTGAATGTTGATTGTTAATCACCTGGATAATCTATAGAGATTGATAGACCGCTTTGAGTCAAAGTTCCTAGATTGGACAAGATGAGGTCAATGTGATAGATGTTTAAATTTTTGATTTGGTGGTATATGTATTAAATCTCAAATAAAATTGATGGTGCAATATTGATCCTAAGTAGAGATTTCACAATATTTGATCATAGTGTTCAAAGGATAATTGTGACCATTGCCATTTGAATATTTGAATTTGTGAAGGAAAGAACAATGTCTAGTTTTTAGACCATAAATTTTGATAGAAGTCAAATATTATATTTTATTAAAAATAAAAATTTAAGATGAATCCATGGTTCATCTCATGAAATTTATTTGATGATCTAAAAGTGAGTATAGTCAAAGCTATTAAGGTTATAAGTTGACTATGTGTTCATGCTTATTCTACAAATGACTCGAGAAGGATATTCAATCTTGTATTAATGCTACTTTATTATCTCAAAATGAATTAGATATTGGATCACATTGTAGAATCTATAAGGATGTTCGATGTGGATTTTGGAGGTGTGATCAATCTATCTTGAGTATGAATAATGCTTAAGAATCTGACCATGTGTTTGTTCATGGTGACTATGTACACATGTCAATGTTTGAGTTATTTAAGCATATGCATAGGTGAGATAAGTTGACTATAATAATTTAAGGATGTATAAATGGACATAAGTAATGGACTCATGTATTTTAAATTGGTCTTGTGTTTGTGTTTTACTTGAGGGAGTGCTAAAGGAGTGAATGGGTTCACATGAGATTTGTAAAGAATACAAGTGCCTTATTAAAAGGTGTAGTTAATTAAGGGTAACCCAAGATGTTATGGATGATCTATGAAGATATTATTAAACTATGTATTCATTTGAAAGATGCCTTAAGTGCTAAGGCATGCCTAATGGCTGACCAAGGTAGTGATTATCAAGATTGCTCTATAAATAGTGAAACCAAAGATGATGGGTTTTAGACTTATAAGTGAGAGACTAAGGAGTAACTGGAGAGAGACTTATGTGTGTTTTGCTGAGAAAAGGAGGGATAGAGTTCCCTAAGGATGTGTTGAAGAGAATAATAGATTGAGGACTCTTTATATGACTTGTTGGTCATAATTATTTTAAGAGAATAGTGCACTTGTTATTTGAGTGTGAGCGAGGGTGAAGAGTGATAAGATGAGTCCATCATCAAGTGTTGTTGACATAAATTTAAATTTGGAAATGTTTTATATGTGTTGTTATGGTAGATTAACATCTAAGGTGGTTGTTTCCTCATTATAATGTAAAACTTATGCAAAGGTCTAGTTGTTGTTGCAGCTCAAGTAGACAGGTGTTGTAACACCTTATGAGATTGAAGTCTCACTAAAGAGGGATTTTAGTTCCTTGATCAGTTATAGCTAGTCTAAATTGGATATTTTTATTATAGGACAATAGTCCAATTTTAGGTTCTAGTGGGTTTTATTCCTAAGAGGGTTTCTCATAGGTGTCTTGTGTTATGTGATTGATCTTGCATTGTCTCTCTTGTTCATTGCTATGAAAGTTGTTTATGATTCATGAATGGTTATGGTAGTTTATTAATTATTTATAAATATTAGAATTGAATTTGGATTATTTAGTCTCGTATATTCATGCCTCCCTCTCAGTGATTGTATCTCTAAAAAATGGTATCAGAGAGATGTCCTTTGGTAAAGGCTTGATAGCTTGAAGGTGATCCAAGGTATAATGGCTAGTCATAAAGTGCAAAGTGGTTTCTATACTAAGAAATAACTAATGTTCAATAGATATAATTATGCATTTTGGAGTGTTAGGATAAAGACATACATTATGTCCATAGGATTTGATATATGTAAATCAATTTTGGATGTTTATGTTGATCTTGCTATTCCTATATCTAGTGTTGTAAACAAGAAGCTATTTGAGAAAAAATCTAAGGAAATGAATGACATCATGTGTGGTCTTACATAAATTGAGTTAACCAAAGTAATTCATTACATATATTCCAATGAAATATAGGATAAATTTAAGATTTTTTTTGAAGGAGATTCAAAGGTTAAACTTACTAAGTTACAGAATCACAAAAGGCAACTTGAAAGTCTCAATATGAATTAAGGAGATAATATGGCATCCTTTTTATAGAGAGTTGATGAAATTTTAAACATCATCATAGGTATTGGAGAGAATATTGAAGAGATTATTATTGTTCAAAATGTTTTAATTTATCTATCCCCCAAGGTTAATTGGAAAGTATCTACTATAGAAGAGAGTCATAACCTTACTCAATTGAAGATGAATCAACTGTATGGCACCCTTAATAGCTATGAAATTAGGAAGAATGATGATATACCACCAAAGAGGGAAGAAAAATTTAAGATAAAGATGAAGCCTAAGAAGAAGTTACAAGGTAATAAATCCAAAGAGGATGACATATCTTATATTGATGATGATGAACTAATTACTTTGATTACTAGGAAACTGAATACTGGGTCAGGAAAGTATAAGGGTAAACTACCCTTGAAATATTTTAATTATGGAGAGATAGGACATTTTTATTAGAAGTGACCTCATAAGAATGAGAATAAAGATGATGAAGGACATGATGAAGGAAAAGATGAAAAAAATAATACATAAAGGAAGAAATGATTTAGAAAGTTTAAAAACAAGAAGAGACCCTTCAAGAATAGGATGAGTCTTTACACTAGAGAAGATTACAACTGAGCAAATGAGAGTGAAGACAATGATTCAGAATATGATAATGAAGATGATGGTCCTAATGAAGATGAAGCCCTATTAATGGCTAAGGAAAGAAGTTTCTCACATCAAAAAGAGTCTACTTACAGTGATTTTGATGATGATGAAGATGAGGTGGACTATGAAACTATTTTGATGAATGCTCTTGAAGAACTAAAGATTGAGAAGAATATCAATAAGAAGATTAAATCTAAGCTCAAGGAATATGAGGAATAATTCATTATGTATGAGGAATGATTGAATAAGGATAGCAAGGAGCATAAAGATTTGATCAAGAATCTCAATTATCAATTGGAAATTCTATCTACAATCCTAAAATCTAAAGAGGATGAATGTCAAGGTATGTTTCTAAAAATGAATCTTTAAAACATGATCTAGAAAAGATAGATAGTAAAGTGAATAAATTTATGAGATTTGAAAAGAGATCATGTGATCTAGAGAACATTCTAAGTGTTCAAAATCATGCTAGTGATAGAACTCATTTTGGATATGAAGAAGAACAAAATAATTTTACTTAAGATAAGATGAAGACTAATTTGAACTAGGACAATCATACTTTCAAGACAAATCATTAGACAAGAAATGAAGGTACTAAAAGAGTAAAGATAAATTAGATTAGATAGCCAAATGCCATGAGGTATGCAATATTCAATGGTTACTATTATAAATGTAATCAATTTGGTTATAGGCCTAGAGAGTGCAAGAGACCTGTTATAAATGAATTTGTATGGGACTATGATAGGGGTCATTAGTCAAAAAATTTGAATAAAATCAAGTTCTTTAATTATATTTATATGGGACACTTTTCAAACCATTGTACAAATTATATTAGACAAGGTTAGTCCTCTTCAAAAATGGGAGGTTGTTTTGTTTGTCGTGATATAGGACACATTGCAGATTTTGTATCCAAATAAGGTAAGGCAAGATACATTTCTTGAGAGAGGTATGGTGTATTATAATTGTGAATATAAAGGTACCACTACTAGGTTATATAAGCAAAGGCATATAAGATAGATTAGATTTAATCTATCTCCTAGAGTTCAATAAAGAAGGCAAGTCAACATATGGAAGCTAAAGGTGATAAGGGTGTGTCATGATGAGACTACAGGTCTAAGTAATCTATTTTTTATGGTGTAGAATGCTTCTAAATTTGAAGAGTCTTAAGATGTCTCATTATTTTCTCATGTTGAGAATGAATAAATCACTCTCAAAGAGAAGACCGAGTTATTTGTTGAGGTTAGTCCCAAGGTATGTATGGATCCAAGCAAAAATATTGTTATTGTTGAGCATGTATCTTACAAATAACATCAATTTTTTGTGCCTAGTAATGAGGTTCCAACCTATAAGATGTATCCTTTAAATGAAAATTTATGTATTTAATATGTATTGTCTCCATTTATTATCAATCCAATTTTATAAGAAAAGGAGAGTACTATAGTGGTTAAAGAAATTGAATATCCTAATCCAAAGATAAGAAGAAGAAGTACAAATATCATATGAGCAAGGAGGAGATGGAAGATGAGGATTTGTTCTTGTTTTAGAGAATTAGGGTATATAAGGTGTCTCTATCTATCATTATTAATAAAATACTTTCATTCAAGAAGCAATTTTGTGTGCTAAAGATGATAATTCCAATTAGAGAAGGTTTTTGGTTAAGGGGGAACAACAAGTTCATGAGCTTATTTCAAAGGTTTTTGAAGGAGCTATAATACAGAGTCAAATTGGGTGGTTCCAGGTGGATTAATGAGATTTATGAAAATATAAAGAAGTGTTTGGTGATTATAAATGTATATACATTTTTTTGGTGTGATCTAGGTGTTTTTTAGGTCTGAAGGTATGTATGTGTCAATTGAGGATTTTTGTGTGCTTTCAATTTCTCTCTATTTTTGATTTAAGGGAAAGAAAACATAAAATGGGTTATAGGACGTATGGGTTACCAAAGGTATGAAAGTACAAATCTTGGTCCAAAAGTGTGTGATAGGTGTCTCTAGGTGTACAAGAGGTTTCAGAGGTGGACTTTGACTAGAAGGTGTTGTGTTAACTTTGTTTATTTTGAGATTCTAAGGTTTTGTGCTCTACTAGAAAGTGGTTTGCCTTGTGAATTTAGTTATAAGGCTTATTAATATGTTAAATGGTCCAAATGGGTGGTGAAATCAATATTCACAAATATTTGAAGGTTTTGGGTTCTCTAATTTTTTAATTTTTATCAATATGGAGGGCTAATTAGCTAATAGGTTTATGAAGGAAGTATGTTATAGAGGATGATTATGGTGATGAAAATTGGTTTTATTAAGGAGGAATATGATAGTAATCCAAACATTAAATTTTAGGTATTAAACAGATGTTTACTAAAAATTGTGGGCTCTACATGTTTCAGGTAGGGCTACAAAGAGGCTAGAGAGGCCTAGTTTGAAGAAGAGTGATTTTTTCTTAGTTTATCCAAAAGATAAAGGTATGGGGATATAATTATATGTTGTAAATTTGGTTTAGTACATGTTTCCTATTTTTTATATTGCATATGAAGATTTTTTGGTCATGGAAGGTCTTGAGAAATAAGGCTAGTAAGCCTTCATGGTGGTTTTTCATGGTGTGTGGAGATCTGAAGATGCTCATAAGGTGTAATTTATCAAATATATTAGGGGGAATCCATATAATATGTTTCATGGTAATTTAAACCATATTTTATTTCTTTTGTGTGTTCTTTCTTCATTAGTTGAAGTGTTTGATTTAAGAGAATGTTGGCATGGAGCAAGAGGAGGTTGTTAAGATAAGCAAAAGTAGGCTCAAAATGAGGGGGAGTTTGTATCATTTTTATAAGATGGTCCTTTCCTATTTTTATATTATTTTTAGGCTCTAAATAATATTTTTCTCCCACTTTTTCATTATGTCAAATGGGGAGAAAGTTCATGTTGGGGAGAAAGTTCCTATTGTAGTAGTGTTTTGAAGAGAAAGAAGGTGACTTATATATTTCTATATTGATGGGTGTTGACATCAATGATAAAGGGGGAGATTGTTGGAGAGTTTTCATGATTATGTCATCATGATGTCATGGATATTATATAGTGAGTGGATGAAGTGATTTGATAGCCTATGTGATAATGATAAAGTGTGTAATGTGCTTAATCTTATTTGTTTGAAGGTGGCTTGGTTGATCTTTAGTGTTGACATAGTTAGAGATGTTTAGGGTTGAGTATGGTGATTAGAGCATGTGAAAAATGTCCATAAGATTTTATTTATGATTTAATATCTTGTGTGTATAATTTTAATTCATCTGGTTGATCATAGATTTCATCTAGACTCTTGTGGTCCAGTGACAAAAAATTTGAGCTGGTAGTTTGATGACATCACCATTATCACATGGGAATGAGTCAAGGGGAGTTGGTAATATGTTTGCAATAAAATTAGTCCATATTTTTTATGTAATATATATATCAATTCATTTTAAAAGTTTGGCCAAAGATATGAGGGTGAAAATTTAGCTTCTCTATTAGAATTCATTATTTTCCCATACTTAGCCAAATTTGTAGATTGGCCAGAAAGAGATGAGTAAGCATGTTGATGAGGTCAAAATTCACATGTGTGGCTATTTTATAAGATGGTGATCATATGGATTTGTTTATTTTCTTACCTTATTTAGTTTTACTAATATATATATCATATGATCTAGTACATAAAAAGATACACATATGTAAAGTTGGGCTCCTAGATAGACTAACTATGTTTTCCCATAGCCACTTTTATAGTGAGGAAGAATGAGTTGAGTGATATATCTTTCACATGTGAAGGTGTAAAGAGAAAAAGATCATATTTATTTATTTATTTTTTAGCATATATGATTTTCACTAAATTTGAGATCATGCACTAAAATGTGACAAAAGTTATGGATGCTCAAAGTTGGCCTCTCAAGCGAATTTGGACATAGTTGGCTCTATGACAAATGTTTTTTAGAAGGAAATTTAATTAAACTATATATAAAATTAACAATTTTTTCAAGATCATTATGTCATATGGTTATATTCTCTTATGTAAGGATATCATTTGATCCAAATTTGAGATCCTACATTGAAGTGTAGAAGAAGTTATTAAGGATAAAAAATGGCTTCTCAGACATATTGATAGGGTTCCCATACTTGGTCATTTTTTGAAAGTTTTAAATCTCAAGAAACATCAACAATGTGTGTTGCCTCCAAGGAGTTAGGAAGTAATGATATGAGGATATATTCATGATGTTAAACATTTAATCAAATGTATATGATAAAGATCCAATAGTGAGTAGGTGTTCGTATATATGATCAAATGGTGAACATTGATCATTAATGACTTGGTTTATTTTTAGATATTGGTAGAGCATGTTGAGTCAAAGTTCCCAAATTACATGAGATGAGGTAAACATGATATATGTTTAACATTTGTATCTGGTGGTATATGTGTTAAATATTAGATAAGATCAAGGATACAAGATTGATATTGAGTTGAGATTTCATGAGATTTGATCCAAGTGTTTGAAGGATAACTGTGACCATTGCCACTTGAATATTTGAATTTGTGAAGGAGATAATAGTGTCTAGTTTTTAGGCCATATATTTTGATATAATTATAATTTATTATTTTAATAAAAATAAAATTTGAATATGACTCTATGGTGCATCTAATAAATCTGATTTGATGATCCAAAAGTGATTATAGTCAAAGATATTAAGTCTATAAGTTAACTATGTGTTCATGCTTATTCTGCAAATGACCCGAGAATGATATTTAAGATAGAATTAATTCTAATTTTATGTCTCATGATGAATTATATATTGGATCATGTTTTAGACTCCATGAATATGCTTTTTGTGGATTTTGGAGGTGTGATCAATCTATCTTGAGTATGAAATATGCTTAAGAATTTGACTAAGTGTTCATTAATGGTGATTGTGTACACCAAGTTAGTGTTTAAGTTATTTTAACATATGAAAATGTGAGATACATTGATTTTAATAATTAAGGATGTTGAAATTGACATAAGCAATGGAATCATATTTTAAAGTGGTCATATGCTCTTATTTTGCTCAAGGGAATGCTAAAGGAGTGAGTAGGTTCGCATGAGACATATAAGGACTGCAAGTGCCTTATTAAAATGTGTACTTCCTTAAGGGTGACTCATATATTCTATGGTCAACCTATGAATATATTATTTATTTTTGTCTTCATGTGAAATATGCCTTAAGGGCTAAGGCATGCCTAATGTCTGACCAAGGTAGTGATTATCAAGATTGCTCTTTAAATAGTGGAACCAAAGATGATGGATTATGGAATTATACATGAGAGACTAAAGATCAATTAGAGAGAGAATTGTGTGTGTTTTATAGATCAAAGGAGTGGTAGAGTGCTTTGAGGATGTGTTGAAGAGTATAATAGATTGAGGATTGTTTTTATGACTTATTGGTCATAATTCTATTAAGAGAATAGTGTGCTTGTTATTTGTGTGTGAGTAAAGGTGAAAAGTGATAAGCTAAATTACATCCTTAGGTGTTTTTGACATTAATTTAGAGGTGTAAGTGTTTTATAGGTGTTATTTTGGTATCTCAACATCTAAGGTGGTTTTATCCTCCTTGCAAGGTAAAACTTTCTAAAAGGTCTAGTTGTTATTGCAGGTCAACTATTGAGATAGGTGTGGTAGCACCTTGTGGGATTATCATCTCACTAAATATGGATTACAATTCCTTAATAAATTGTAGTTGTTATAAATTGGATCTTTTTATTAGAGGAAAATAATCCAATTATAGGTTCTAATGGGTTTTATTCCCAAAGAGGGTTTCCCATGTATGTCTTATGTTATGTGATTGATCTTGCATTGTCTCTCTTACTCATTTATATGAATGTTGTTTATGCTTCATGAATGCTTGTGGAAGCTGATTAAGTATTTTTAAAGATTAGAATTGAAGTTAGATTATTGTTTCTCACTAATTCAATCCCATCTCTTATTGATTGTAGCTCTAACATAAAGCCCAATACCCCAAACCTTGTTCTCAATATTGAGACTCCGTTAAACCTAAGACCTGGAAACACAAAATGAAACCATTAGTAACATTAGGAAAAATAAGATAAGGATCACATGGAGACATGTAAGTTAAGATAGATGATAAACATGTGTTGATGATCTTAAAATAAATAATTCTTATCAAGTGGAATTTTGAATTCAAAGCACAAAGTTGCAAAAATTTTAAACAAGGGTCCCCATTTTTATAAATGGGGGTATGTTAACCTCAATAAGTTTCTCAAAAAATAGTGTGAGTGTGGGAATAAGGCATGGAATAGAAAGTCAAGGAAAGGGGACATGCATAATAGAAAGGTATGAAAGGTTGGCAAGGAAAGGAAAATGGCAAATGGTATGATATGACTCTATTACTCTTATTAAGGTGGAGATGAATACATTGATTAGCATAGGGTGAAAATAAAGTGGTCAATTATTTAAAGTAATATCCCAAACCCCTTCTAAATAGATATTTTGTTAAGAACCTACTATTGATTTAGATTCTAATAACATTTTTGTGATCTTTGTTGGTCATTGATTTTGTTTCTTCTAAAATTCTACACAAGATGTATTCATACCCTCTATAAAGGAAATTACATCCATGGATGGTAAATAAGGATAAACATTGGATAAAAGGTATGATTTGGAAATGAAATATAGGTATGGAATGGATAAATGGATCATAATGGATTGTATAATGGTTGGGTAACAAATTAATATTGGGATTTTAAGTCACACACAATGTTTTTGATTCTAGATTCAACATAATTTTGGTTATGGTGGGGCCAAATAATTATAAATATGCTCTCAATAGGACCACCAAAGTTTTATATTTTTTGGGCATGAGAGATTTTTCCATATCATTATGATATATAATGTAATTCATACTGATGTTATATTCAATAATGTCTTCATCAAGCAATGAATAGATGTTGTTCTTATTTATTGGCATCTTGAAGAGGTTTTCACCAATAAAGTTGTCTTGATTTTCCCATAGTGCCTTAGATAATATTTCACTAAATAACATTAAATTTTGAAATTATCTTCTAGTGCCTCAAATAAGGTTTCAATAGTAGATGTTGAGCTTGGACTTTGATTACCCCTTATCACCTCTGAAAATCTTTCCATAAGATATTATTCATTTTTTGCATGAATGTAGCATTGGTCCCCCTAGTATTATATAATTGATATGTTTCCATAGATGTATTTCAATAATGTGTGGTCATATTAGTCCCAATCGACAGTTGTGGAAGGTGGAATGCTGATATAATGTCTAAATTGGTTGGTTTTAATGGAAAGTGAAATGGTAATAGATAACACAATCGTCATAGAAGATACTAAGATACCTTGTGTCTATGTTAAAGTATAAATCCTTTAAAAATGTGGAAGGATCACAAATATATTGAAATTTATTTTCAAGGAGTGTGTAACCAATGTTGTAACATCCACTAATGTATTTTGATTCTAAATCTGAGTCTGACTCCAGGGACTCTGAATTTGATGTTGAGATTGACATTGATCTTACTTCTAATGTTAAATCCCATATTGGTTTAATTTTAAAACCTAAATTTAATTTTTATTATTATTTTAGTATGGTGGCAAAGATGTAATTTTGAATTTTTGGTATTATATGAATAATGGAATGTGGTTGAACAATGCACTCTTCAAAAATAGTCTTATCTAAAGAGGTTTCAACAAAGACTAGCTTATCAAAATGAAACTTCTCAACAAAATGGAAATGTCAACATGAAACTCTAAAAATAATAGCTTGTCAAAGTGTGTATCTTTAGAGATATGGAAATGGTCAAAGGGTGACTCGGCAAATACTAGCTTGTTAAAGTGAGGCTCCTTAAAGATAGGGAAACAGTCAATAAACAACTCCATAAAGACTGGCATATCAAAGTGAGCCTCTTTGAATAAAGGGAAAGGGTCATAAGGTGTTTTATCATAGGTTAACTCATCGTGAATAAGTTTTTCAAAAAAAACATCAAGGATTGGTTAGTTATCATGGTCATATCATACACTTGTTTACAAAATCTTGCACTTGGGCACAATTAGATATTTTATCATGAAATATTATAATGATGGCACATGGATAGGTAATGATTGGTTATATTTTAACTAATATATTTGCTCAACTATTGGAGGTATTTCTTATTTCCAAATAATATTATTTAATCATTCTTTAGGAAATTTAGATGGGCATTTGGATCTAGCTATAAATGATTTTAGAAGGGCTACATCTCTATTCTCAACAATCCATATATTAAATTATATTTTAAAATGAGTTGTTAATAAACTATTAAACTTAAATGGGTGCACATTATAAGGTAATAATTGTTGTGGTTATGGCTTAATCATGATATTACCATGATCAATCACTATTTGGATATGTTATGTGAAACTCACATGTCTATTAAGTGAATGACCTTGGATCCCATGGTACTCATAATATTTTTCCATTTGGTACTAGGGAGGTTTGAGATCATTCTCACCAAAACTTTGAGTATGTGGACATGTAATAATTTTCATGTGACCAATTGATAAAATATGTCTCTCAAGTTGTCATTGGGTAAATTTTCCACTTGGGGGCCATGGTTGGTTTTAAAGGTTTGGTCCATGAAGTTGGAATTGGCCCAAAGAGAATGATATTGATTTTAGTATTTGTTATGACTCTAAATATAGAAAACTTAGTCTAAGTGATTATCTCAAACAAGGATAGTTTTTTAATATGACAATTAGCATTACTTGTATTAATAATTAAAAATTATCCCAAAGAGGTTAGTCTTTGTCCCTGATAATTAACATGGCCCCAAAGAGGTTGAATTTGGTCTTAGTAATTGGAATGGGTTTTATTGACATAGTCTAAGTCTAGGTAATGAAATTGATTTTATTGGCATGGTCTAAGTGGGATAAGAAATGAATCTAATTTGATTATAATGTGGGTTAAAAAAAAATTATTTGGCATGATTTTGCAATTTGGTTGAAATACTTTACGTTTGAAAAAGGTCTAGATTTGAATGTTGTCAATTTGGACATGAAAATTTACATGTATAAATTTGGTTTGGTTTAATGAAGTGGTTTAATGTGAAATTGACTTGGTCTAGGTCTATTTTTAAAAGTAGAATTAGTCTAGGAATAGGTCTCGATTTGAAAAAAAATAGTATTTTGAATATGTAATTGGTTGTGGCTTGAAATGGTTCTAATTAACATGGACTTGGAATTAGTCTAGGTCTAAATGTGAAATTGGAATATATCTAGGTCTAGGTTTAGGAACATGAGATTAGTCTCATAAAAGAACTTGGTCTAAGTTTCTCTGAAAACAAACTTGATCTAGGCAAAGTGAAATTAGTCTTAAAAACAAAATTTGGTCTAATCACATGAAATAGGTCTCAACAAATAAAGTTTAACTAGGTATTTGAAATAAACTCAATCTAGGCATGCAAATTTTGAAACACTTTTAAGTCTAAATATCCTAATTTGAAACAAATGGAACACTTTATCTAAGATAGGAACTTGGAATCAAGGTAAGACATGGTAAAAGGAAACCTAGTCTTTAGGCAAAGGTCCTAAAAAATCAATCTAAAAATTGATCCAAGTTGCACAATCTAAACACAAAAAATGAACAAATTAAACCCATGATGTATATAAGACTCAAGCATAAACCAATAATTTTAGATCTAAAGTTTTAAATATGAATTTCAAATGAGATTTTGAAATATTTTAATGAATAAAGGTCTAGACTAAAACTATAAGTGTAAAAACATATCACTTAAAAATAAAGGCATAATTGCTCTTGGTCTTGGGTTGTGCTAAGGTAAATGGCTTGAATGATTTATACATCATAACAATTATTTATGTAAAATGGTGCATGCATTTTTGTTTTTATGTCTTTTAACTTGATTTTGACATGCTTTGACACAAAAAAAATCTATATCCAAAAATAAATGAAAGTAAAATAATAATAAAAACACTAAATCATACATCCTATACTAAAATTGATAAGGTTTCATAGTATTTTCCAAAGTTTCCACCAATATACCAATGCTTAAAAGGAATTAATTATTAATAAAAATATTAAGATCACATGTAGGTAGAGTTTTTAAATCCCTCTTCTATCTCTTAAGCATTGATACATGTCAAGAACTTAGTGTTAAAGCAAATTGGCATTTGACAGGATGTTCCATAATAAGTGGGGTTGATCTAAATCATATTTTTTAATGCATTCTATATGGTCCATAATATGTGTATGACATTAAAGATTAATTATTCTAAATGATTCCAAACCACCTAGTCTATTCCTCTTCATAACAAATTCATCTATGTAATTCTTAGTGAATTTTGATGACTATCTGTGACATGGCCTATGTACCCATTAGCATGGTTAGGCTAAACACTCACCACTATCCCATACAATGGTTTGAAAATTTATATACCCCACAAAATAGTGGGGTTTGAATAGTTCTAAGATATTAAACCCTAGGTCAAATTCATCTTATATAACTTATGAGGAGGCTATGAACTCTCACTCACAAGTCAATGCAAAAAAGAAATAAATAAAAATGGAAGAACTTTAGGGTTGTTTATGAGTCACCCAAGTCACGCAGAGATTGGGGAGATAATACAAAAAATTTAACACTTATAATAATAAACCAAACAAGAAAAAATTATGCACTTTTGATCACCCAAAATCCCTAAAGGGGATGGGAAGATAGCATACACATGAAGTTTTGCTAAAAAGAAATTGTTTTAGGATAAGAAACTAAGTACTTTTGCAAAAAATTAAATCAAAAAGAAAAAGATATTAGCTGAAATAAATATAATTTTTTTGTTCTTTTTATATCACATAAAAAATTTGAAGTTAATTTTTACCCTTTGTGTTTGAACTTATAACTTTGAAAAATAAAAATTAAATTTGTTTTGCAAGTGATTTTTAAGCACCAAAAAGATAAGCATGAATGATTTTTAAAATGATTAAGACCTTCTCTTTTATACCAAATTTATTATAAAAAGTGTTAGTGGATTCACTTGTGTTTATTTAAAATTATTATTCAAAAACAATTTTCAATTTTTAAATTCTTAGGTTTTTGACACAAGGCAAAGTCACCATTTACAAAATAGGATGATGTGGCTGATTTCTTACAAAACTAGCATAGATAAAACATAGTATTGGTGAAGTCACTGATTATTAGAGGTGAAGTCACTAATTATAACCAATGAATTAATTATTTTTATTTAAAAAAATTCAAACATAGAATATGTTTAACTAACAAAGTCACCATTCTCAAGGGATAGAGTCACTATTTTCCTTGGACAAAGTCATTGTTTCTATAAAGGTATGTTATCAGTTGAAGTCATTGATTACCAAGGAGATAAGTTTATATTTATATTTAATTCATCAAAATGTAGTGGTGAAGTTACCATTTTATTAAAAACATAAGAAAAAACAAAACATAAGAAAAATGACAAAGTCATCGATCAGTAAGTGCAATGACATTAATTAGCAAGTAAAAACAACATGACATTTTAAAGAAAATAATATAAAAACTAATAATTTAAGTGACTTATATTTTAATGGTTTAATATCACTTCCTTAGTGCATGTGGGGTGCATATTATCATCTAGCATGCCATTATGTAGCATAAGATTAAAATAGAGATCATCAATCTTCTTTTGTTAGTGGAATACAAAATCCCAAATCAAACAAATCAATGTAAAAACACTACCTTACCTAAGTACTTAGGTGAGTAATAACATAACTAGTTCAAATATAATTATAAGATAAAGAAAAGACTACCTTTACCTTTCTTATCAAATGGATCTTATTCATTATAACATAAGAGTGTTCATGCTCAAATTTTGTGTCTAATGGAGTCCTTTGTCAATACATTTTATTTATGGGTAACACCTCTCCTTGTCCACTTGTGGCTTAGATTGGATTTGCTTAGCATGTGATAACAAAATGAAGCCTATCTCTCAAAATTTTGACATTATAATTTTTTCTTGAGATTTTCTTAGAATAATGGCAATGGCATTTATATTTATAGGTTCTCAAATGAACCTTAACTCAAGTGTGGTTAGATTATATTTAACTATGTTTAGGTTAGGGAGGGGATAATCAATTAATATTTTGGATAGAGATCACATTTATTAAGCATGGCTCACCATCTCTGAATTTAAGGCATTTATGAAGATATTTTCAAATCCTTGACTTTGAGGATGATGACATCATCATGACTTCATTTTTATTGAAATTTCCATTTTATAAAATATATATTCACTAATTGAACATAGAATTTTCATTTATGCAGTTAATTAGATTTGATTAGTTAATTAATTTTGTTTAGGGTTTTGGTATTTTAGGAATTGGTAAGGTGCCCCTATTAATGGGTTAAAAGGCCAATTTATCAATATATTAGGATATAATTTGACTAGAGATGAATCGATGCGAGGTTACTAATATGCACATGATAATACCCCAAATAGGCATGCCTCAACATGATTTTGGGAACTAACATATAATGTGTGGATAAAATTGGGACATTTGGTGACTTATAGGCTTATTTGCATTGTTTTGGTAGAAATAAATTTGAAGTATGATTAGAATATGGTTTTGGAAAAAATGGGATGTCTAAAGTTATGAGTTTAAATTTATCATGAATATGTTAGTTAACTCAATATCAGGAAGTGCATGTGGAAATCTACTATCGAATGCTCACCACCATTGAAGATAAGCAACAAAGATCTCTCCTAATTTTTTAACAACACATATGTCAACCATTGTTAACTCATGCTCAATGTTATAGGAAAATTTCTTAATAAAATTATATAATAGGTCATCAAAATTGGTGATAAAACATTTTGGGAGTTGTGTAAACCATTCTAAAGTAGGACCAACCAAACTTGATGAAAACAAGCGAAGTATAAAATTAGAGTTATAGCTTACTTCTTGGTAAGAAAAAAAAATAGGCTTAGGTTCTCTCTTAGATCACATTTTAAAATATATTTTAAAATTTATTAATCAAAAATATTATATGGAAAAGGAATATAAAACATACTAAAATAAAATGGATATGAACATACATGATCTATCTTGTATTTTCAATTTGACTCCTAGATTGTAAGCTTAATATTGCATTTTTAAAAACCTATAATTCTAAGGAAAATAAGGTATTATGGGAAGTATGTGGGGGATTATTTGATTGAGAATGTAATTATTTTTTGTATTTATGAAACTCTTGTATTTAACCAATTATAATTATTATTTCTATTGTTAGGATTTGACTTGTTAGGTGGAGCTTGATATTAGTTATGATTAGAAGAGGAATTAAAACACATTGTTGTGTATGAATAAATTGGTATTAATTATGATTTAGAGGTGGAATGGAAATTCATTATTACATCTAAGGAATTTTTTACTCTTGATTAGGGAATTGTTGTTGAGTGATTGAAATATTTTTTTGAGTAGAAGCAACTTGTTTGATATAAGGAACTTTTTGTTATATATTAAACCAAATTTGATGAGTATTAGAGGGAACACTAGAATAATTATGTTGGGGAATATAGGAAGTGTAAGGAATATTCCATGTATCTATGGGAACTTATTGTAAATGACTTGAAATATATAACTATTGAGAGGGAATTTGTTTAGATAGTATTGAAAATGTGGGATTACTAGAAACTTGGTGAGGATTAAGAAATTTTTGTTGGAGATTTTATAAAAATAGTTTTAGATAATCATCAGGCATATGTTGTTAGGAGCAACAAATGTCTAAAAATGAGCTAATGGATAAGCCAATGAAACCTTTTTTTGATGTTTAAGTGGAGGATAAAATATTGGATTGAGTAATAAGGTGGCAAGGTCACTGAACACTTTACCAGCTTGTTGTAGTTGGGCTAACATACTAGGTGAAACTTGGGGGAAAGATAAAATTAAATCCATACCTTTCTTATATGTTTATATATTTTTTGAAAATTTAAAAAATAGGGGATAATGACTTGAGGAGGGTATATCATCATTCAACTCAGTAATTTTGACAATATTTTTTGGCTATGATTTCTTAACTTGACATAAAGTTTCTAAGAGAAAATTATGAGGGACCTTAACAAACAAAGCACAAAAAGAATTTGTCTCTACTATAAAATAATTCATACTCAAATTGAGTTCAATTTACATCATATGTAGGAGGCACATATTCATAATTAGGCTAGTTAACTTCTATGTCATGAGGATTCATAGAATCCTCTTGATCATGGGGAGTAGTTTATATGCAAATGAGTTTATTTGACTTTGAGTCAATTGTCATCATAATAAATGTTATAATGTATACCAATTATTATGTAACAATTCATATTGGACCTATATTTAGAATAGACCTAAATGTAATGGAAAAATATGATGTTTGGAAATGACATGATAAATGTTTATATTTGAACATATTAGATTTAAACACAAGGAAATGGTATCAAGACTAGAAATGTTGGCTTAATAAAATTTGATTTGAAATGACCTTAGAACTAGAAACTTAAGAAAAAATACTATAATAGGTTTAAATTCACATAGAAAATATAATGGTATGTTTAAAAATAAGAGAGGTGTAATTTTAAACAATTTTGGACACAAGATGTAGAAAGGAACAATTTTGACTTGGAACATGGACAGAGTAACACCTTTTTGTGTAGGTATATTATAATAATGTCGTGAACTTTGGTTTTGACCTTGGTTGATGGGATTATTTTTTAATATAAAATGAAGTAATAACATGAAAATCAAGCATCAACACATAAGCATAATCAAGAAATTAATAACTGACACAGGTGCACATCACATTCATTGAACCTTCAGTATACTCATCTTGAGAGATGATTAAATGTTTCATATTCATTAAAAAAATTATTTCAATTATTGGTGGTGTTTTAAACACACCTTTATCTCAAAAATTTTGTATGAGTAAGGCAATATTTAAGGGGAATGTTAACCTTTATTCCCCTACATAAATGAATTATCCATGGAAAAAGAGGTATCGAATAAGCAATCCAATATTGGGATATTCATGAGAGGGTATTCTCCCTTCACAATAAATTTATCCATAAGGGTCTTAGTGAAGTGCTATCAGATTTGGGGTTTACTTATATTTTACTTTGATTTATTTATGGTTGATATATATAACCCATAATAGGTGGTATATGGGCATAGGTCCATAAATGAATATGTTCAATATTTTTTCTAATATTTTTCCTTTTGAGGATGCCATACCTTGGCCTTGAGTATTGGAAATAACTCCTTGAGGTTCAATCCTCACATGATGATGTGCAAGCACAAAGTCAAGCTTTCATAGTGGTAATTCTCTTCAATTTGTATATCCCTATAGATAAATGGGGTTTGGTATGAATTTTAGGTATTAATTTCCCAATCGTTTCACATAAATACTTTTGATAAGGTGATGAAATACAAACCGAATATCCAAAATAAAAAGGAAGATATTATCATTTTGATTCATGCAAATCCCACTAAGGTCGAGTGAAGAGAACTATAAGTAAATTATTATTAAAATAAATAAGAACCTTTCATATAAGATTCACCCAAAATGGGAGAGAATACACTTAAAATATCCTCACAAAACTCTCAAAAAACAAAAAAACTTGTATGAAATGAAGAAGCTATAAAAATAAACAAGTTCTCTTATAACTAAAAATAAAATGTGTTTTTTTAGAACACCAAAGGAAATGTGAATAGATAATGTATTTTTTGAATAAATCACCATACCCTTTTTGGAACCTAAAATAAAATAAAGTAAATAGTTTTTCTTGGTGGGTATTTGACAAGTGAAGGAGGTTGATTTTCTATTTATTTCAAATTTCAAGTTTTGACACACAAAAATGAATTTTTAGTCTAAGAGGAACAATTCACCAGTTTTAAAAACATACAAAGAAAAGAAAATAGAGCATAAAAAAAATAGACAAAAGTTATTTCATTGATTATCAAGAATAATTTTGTCAATAATAGAGTAAGTTTACCAATAATAAAATAATTTTGCTAATAAGCAGTAAACCAAACTATGATATACCTTAACTATTTCATGAATATTTGAATAATTTTACTAATTACCTTAAATATTTTGCCAATATTTAAACAAATTCACTAATAATAAAAAATAGTCACAAGGAGAACATATAAGAGATAAAAAGAAAAAACATGATTTCATTAGTTATAATTTTAATTTCATTGATAAACATGTCAATTTAATTGAAAGATAAGTCATTTTTTATGAAATACATGTCAATTTCATCAAAATAGTGACCAATTCAACAATATGTAGAAAATAAACCTATGAGTGATTTTATTGCTTTTTCAATGGATTTCATTAGGTACTTTATCAATTCCATCAATATTTGAATCATTTCATAGATTTATGAAACTTCCATAAAAAATAGAGAACATAGAATAAGGGATAAGGATGATTTCAATGATTACTAGGTGATTTCATCTATTAGTAAAAAAAATTATTTTCACCATTTTCACAAAGTGAATTAACTAATATTTAGAAACATAATATGGCAGAAAAGATAAACCAAAAAGTGATAAAATGATTAGACATTATTTAAAGGCAAATTCATAAAGAGGCTCAAAAGAAAGGTGTGTGCTACAAGTCCCATCGAGCATGCCATATGTGTCTATAGGATTATTCACAAGTAGTATTTTCAAAAATCTTTGTTAAGTCCATCAAAAAACAAAAAAAATGAAAAATACTTGATCCTAGAAACTTGTGAGCATACAAAGATTAAGGAATAATAGATAATATTTAAACAAAAAACATGCAAACCTTTATTGGAATGTCTTTATATAATATTTAGATTAGATGCAGTGTCAAATGGTCTTTTTCAATGCCAATTCATATTGAAACATCTCCATTAAATCTACGTAATAGTTGAATTTGATTAAGAATTAAACAAATGATGAATAAGGGGACTTGAGAAATAAGAAATAGTTTGTTTTATATCTTGAGAATGATGAATTAGAATGCAATTAGGTCTACTTATAGTGGTTTATGATCAGTGAAGACCATTCATATTAAAATCAAGATGAATGGTTGTAAAATAGCCCTTAATAGTGTGCACATGGATTAACACATAGATCAATAATGTGATCCCTTCATCTTACTCAAGATTAAGTTTGTAGGATGGTCCTTGTAAATATCAAAGGAAGATTAATATAAGGCCTTCATCTTGTTTCTAATATTAATGGTGGATAATTATCTTTCTAAGATATTTGTGAGAGTCTATTTAGACCCTTCATCTTATTTACAATATTAAGGGAGGATAATCATTCCCATGAAGACATATGCATCACCCATGTGGGCTATTCATCTTGTTTCTAATATGAAGGTTTGAGAACTCTCCTAAATTATCCAACAAGATTCATTAAGGGTCATTCATCTTGTCTTAAAGATGAAGGGTGGAGAATAGTCTTGTATATTAATTCACTTTATCAAAATTGATTAGCTCATAAAAGAATATTCCATAGTATCTCAAGATTCTTTCTTGAATGAGGATGCCCCTTAGAGAGAAAAGAGAAATTAATTAAATGAATGAAAATTACAATTCTATTTGTAATAGAAATGTAATTAGAATAATGATTTATAGAAGAGGTAATTAATTACATTAATTGATCAATGAAGGGGAATTAGTGATTTGATCAGAATAGGATAATTCAATAGAGAAAATGACTATAGTTATAATTGAAGAGATCTAATATTATTAATTGTCCCATGTAGAGATGTCCCAAGGTGAATTTTAATGCATACATTAGATGAACAAATGATTTCAGACGAGTTTGTACATAATTTCTTGGAATCATTCCATTTTAATTTTGACATGGAAGTGATAAAAATGGAATGTATACACCTATGAGAAAACATGTAGGAACCTAAGACCCCTACACACACACCACATATTCTAACCACAATTTCTTCACACTATGATGGTCTAGAAGACATCAAATTTAATGGCATAAAGTGTGACATTATTCATTTCAAAAAGTGGTGTATTTTTTGGATTATATCACTCACACATAAAAAAAAAGAGGGAGGAAGAACACCCATAAAATGTCTTATCTCCTTGGTCATATGGGAGATAATCCCCTGGTCATTTCTAACTAAAAATTTCTATTTGTTTTTCCAAAGGGCCTTAATAATTTTGGAGAAAATTGATTCAATTGTTTTTTCAAGATTTTGTTCTAAGGGTTCTCAAGTTTTTTTGTAAGTTGATTCATAATATTTTCCACTTTTATTTACACCAAAATTTTTCTTGCGATCTTAGATTTTAAAATAACTATAAATTTTGATTAATAACTAACATTTAATGTCATCTTTTTCAAAAGTGTTTACTTGTCATGATCTACACATTGGTGGTAATATTGATCCCATTAAATATATATTAAAACCAAGTATTGTACACTCTAAAATACATTATCAACTAATCTTGAGATCCATATAGTTATTTCATACTTATGTAAATATTATTCAAGACACATTATTGATTGTGCTTGATGTCCATATAAACATGCTTATATTTAATTTTTTTTTTTGGGTTATTATGATAATTATAAGGGGGTAATATTTGGTTCTTTGAATTTATTTTTATACATTTATTATTTACCTTTTGAAACATATTTTCATACTACACTATATATTCAAGTCTAATAAGTATGCTCACACCTTTTAATTATCATTAATGTAAATCTAAAATAAAAATAATTTTGTAATCCATGGGTTATCATAAAATTATGATGGGTATTAAGACTAAACCTTCAACAACATAAGTGAAAATAAAATGGATCAACCATTTTGATAAAGTATACTATGAAATTCCCATTTAATGATATACTCTTTTACATACAATCTAGAAAAACACCTACTCAAGTGTGGACCACTCTGAGAACTCTCTTTGGGAAGTAGGATGTGATGAGAGGCCATGAGTTGAAGAACAAGCTCATAAATTTGAGCTCATATGACTATGACACTATATACTACTTCTTATACAAGTTTATAAGTATGAGGTTATATTTTAAATAATGTGGAATTGATAAGAAAGATGAAAAACTTGTTCTATTGATACTCTCTAAACTAGGTCTAGAGTATTCTCTATTTGTGTCAACTTTACATGCCACAAAAATGCTCTTAGAGATACATGAAAGATTCCTTCTTTAGATACATTTATTTTTGACTTGATTCAAGAATAAGATAATTTGATATAGATGGGAATAGTGAATTACTCAAAATATCATGCACTTTTTTCTAAGATAGATAAGGATTCAAATAATAAATAGAAGAAATGTAACAAAAAGGATCAAGAGAGTGATGTAAATCCTCCCACCTACAAATAAAACAATGATACCTCTTATTATAGTGTTAATCATAATAAACATAAGATAAAATGTGGGTTTTTATTGAGAAATCATGATGAAATTTAATGTTTTAAGAATCATATTATCCAACTAAATAAGATGCTCAAGAAGCACAATATCAATGTCCCTAATTCTACAGATTATAATTCATCAACCCATGAATCATCTAAAGCAAATGACCATGGGAAAGAAAAATCTAAAGAGAATGTTAAGGAGAAATCAAAGGGTAAGTCCCTATTTACTATTGTACCTCTAAATTCTACATGGGTTATTGAATCTAGTGCTTTATAACACATGGTCTCTTTACAGATAGATTTTAATTTATTTAAACCATATTGCATGTCCTCTATGAAAATTGGTGATGACATTTATAAAAAGGTTCTAGAGAGAGGGTCAGTTGAAGTGAGCGGTGGAACATTTAATAATTCTCTAATCATTCCCTCACTTTTAACTAATATCATGTCATTTTACTAGATCACTTACCATGGTATGGACATGAGAGTTGAGTTCTCTATAGATTTAGTGTATATTAAAGAGTTGCACATATATACTATATTAGTAGTGGAATGGCTAGTCATTAGACTCAACTATATAACTTCTCACACTTTTATCCTAACTCTCCTTCAAATTATTCTTGTTCAAACTCACTTAAACTCGATAATATTTATAAGCTTGAGCACTCATCTGATATTGAGGAATCTTATTTGAGCATAGATGATTATAATAGTGATGGGTACACACTTCATATCATTATCACCTTCTAGATATTGATGAGTTATTTCATAATTGACCTACCTCTATTATAATTAAGACACTAAATGGCATAATTATATTGATCTAGGACACATTAGATATTAGATTATATATTACATAGTCTTAGGGAATTTCATAGTCCTTCTTAGCCTCTAATCCCATTGAACCTTCATTAGATAAAGAAGTTGCCCCTCCTACCTTGCACGAGGAAAAAATGCCTTGTATATGAATCATACCTTGGTTTAAGATACATCATATACTTGGTGAACAAATTCACTATTCTAGGGTGATCCACTCTTCACTACATTTACTTCTAATCTAGAGTCAATTTTTAGAACTCCTTTATGGGAAAAAAGATGGCTATAGGTTGTTGTAGATTCTATTAGGACTTTTTATCCCTCTTCTCTTCTTTAATATATTTTGGAGAGGTTTTTTGTCTTATGGTTTTTATCGCTTTCTCTATTTTATGGGAGTTGCATTATGCTTGGGCAATTCACTAGGCCTTATTTATAAGACTCAATTCTATTAACTACCCAAGCTATGTTCCATGGGAGGTGTTAGTGTAGGATTTTTCCCAAATTTGGTTTTATCTACATAATTTTTAGTTAACTTGATTAGGGTTGTGAATGTCATTAGGGTATATACACTTAATGTGTTTTATAATTATGAGTTAAGTTTTACCTTTTTGGTGACCTAATTTATCAATATATAATGTACCTCCTTTGTGTCTTTTTTCTAATCATTAACGAATATTATGAAATCCAATTTTTCTTTGCATTTATCTCACCTAATCTTAGGGTTTTATGAAATTTTTGATGTTCAATTAAATTTTGGAATCTTTAGATCCATATTATGTATCTTTAGAACTAAACTGTGAATATCCAAATCTAGACTATACATTTATGGATCCATCTTCAAACACTCATAAATTTTACATATCAATTTGGATAAAGATAATTATTTTTTATAAATTACATATTATTTTGAGATTAATCTATAAAATTAATCATATTTAAGATTAAATATATTATTGATGACTATTTTTCATTTTTACCACAACCTATCCATTTTAGTATTTTATTTTATTATGCCAAAATAATGAACAAATAAACACAAAATCACACAATTTTTTTTTGGTTGATGCAAGGTTGTTTTTATGCCTTGGATTCTCCTATATCACTAGTCCATATATATCAATATATAATTAATAAATATGGAGATGATTTATATATCTTTCTGAAGTTACTAATGATCTTCGAAGCTACTTCAATGTTTTCTCTATTTGGTAATTTATCACTTCAAAATTTAATATCTATATCGATGAATCATTTCAACCTACATAAACAATATTTGACATATAGTCTCCAAAAAATTACTATAAAATAGAAAAAATGTAGACTTAAATAACTCCTAAAGAATAAAATAGATATATATCTCATATTTCATTCTAAATAAACATAAGTTATTAAAAAGACATCGAAGCCCACTTTAAAACATGATTTATGAAATATAAAATGGTTCTATTTACTAATATAATGAGGCATTCTATGGTCTCATCATTTCCCCTTTTCCCCTATGTGAGATTATTTGATTGATGCATCTCTATGAGATCTTTTGTGTTTTTTTGTGACATTGTAACATGTATTTTATTTGGCCCTTTTCCTTATGTGTGTGTGATATTTGAACATGTCCTTGCTTTGTCCCTTGGCTCTATGTGTGTGTGAAATTTTAACATGTCCATTAATTTTTATATTATTCATGTCTATACATATTATTTAATACTTTTGAACATGTCCTTACTTTTTTCCATTGTCCCATCTATGTGTAGTTTTTATCATTTGTGCTTTTTTTTAGAGTATGTTTATTGAGGTATATGAGTTTTATAAGTGTAATGATCCATATAATGCATTAATAAGATAATAACACACTAACATAATTATTTCATTATCTTCATCTATGTATTATTTAGTCCTTGCCTCTTAATTTCTATGTAAATTCAAATCTTACTATGCTAACACTTTTTCCATATGCTATAATTTTCAGTGACAATATCTTTAATATTCATGTTTCAAGTTAAATTTATTTTGGTTTGAGTTAATTTTCAAGTTAAATTCCACCAACTCAAAATTCCAAAATTTGAGTGGGCTTCCCCTGTATAAGATAAGCCATTTAAAAAAATTAAAATTCAAGTATTTGGCATAATCACAGTATCAAAGTTGTAATATTTTGCAAAATTCATCTATTAGAAGATAAGGGGGAATATTTCATTACATATTCACTCATATTTTAGTTTAAAATATAAAATTCATGTATTTTTAAAATTTAAAATATATGTTACAAAAATCATTCACATACAATTTCAATTCTAAAATTCTATTGTGGGTATGATATAATTTCATGCCATTTTTTTATATTTTTATAGTCATAAATATGGTATCCACATCGATGTACTCCATTATATTTTGATCATACTTTAAAAAACTACATATAACCTAATATTTAAATTGAATCCCCAAGCCATCTATAGTGTTTGATTAAATTTAGGTGAATAGTACATGACCGAGGTTTATTGAGTACTCTAACATTATGTGTGAAAATATATTAGGAATTAAACCCATTTCACATCTTCGGGTTACATAGATCAGTAGAGATAATTTGAGTTTCAACTTCCCTCAATTAGTTTTATTTCATTTTAAAAGAGTAATTTCAAGTTGGGTTTTGGACACCCCTAATTTTATCCAATGGCTTAGTTAAGGATTTATCTTCTCCAAGTGATTCATGAGATGCACTAATTATACAATGATTCAAGGAACCATCATAACAAAAAAAAACTCATAAAAATTAGCATAAATTTCACACATATAGGTGTATTCATTCCGTAATCTCATTTAAAGTTTAAAATTATTTAAATAAAATCAAAATTAAATTTATCAAAGTTCATTTCAAATTACAAATTGTCAAAGCTCAAGCAAAGTTTCAAAAATTCAAATTTAAGTTTTATAAGGAATGAAATAAATAATTCATATGTTTTCAAGGTTTTATAAATTGTATGGTTTCTTGTGTGATTGAATCATGAATATCAAATATAAAGTGTATCTTACACACTAATGTATAACTTCCTTTAATCTAGTAATTTCATTTCTATATGAGGGTAATGTAGTAACCTAAATCTGGTCATGACTACTTGATCAAGTATATTTTACCCATTTTATCCTTATTTATCTTATGTATTTAATTGACACCTATTTCAAAAATTAAACCTATCTTAAGCCCAAGGGAGGACCTATATTATATTGTAAACATTATATGTTATACACAAAAAATATGATTGATAAAAACACCTTTATGCATCTGTATGCCTCAGTCTAGACCTAAATCCCACTATGTTTACCCTAGGGGATATAATCAACTGATAAGGATAATAGTGATTGTTAATCCTATCCCTATCTAATGATTATGTGTAGTCTACACCAACAGTCATATTTTCAAATGAAACCCTCCCTAAGGTCAACCTCCTTATTTTTAGGCTTCTTAACTTGTTCTTAACTTGATTAGATTTATATAAATAATAATTTAAATATCTTATTAAATAACTATAAATTTGAATTTATAAATATTATTAACACAAGTGAAATTTAACCAAAATTTATTTAGTTTTCCCAAATCAAGTTCTAAGAACTTCAAGTATTCCTCAACCAAGTTTTAAGCAAGTTTTATGCAACCCAAATACCATATGCTCAATTACTCAAGCTGGTTTAAATGCATTCATATAGTCAAAAGAACACAATTTCAAAAAAAAATTAAGTTAGATAACTACATGGAGGTTTAATCCATATTCAAATTATTGGTATGTAAGAAATGATCATCATAATTATGTGTTAATTTCTGCCACAAATCCAACTAGTAACATATTTTTACTCCATATCTATTTATATCATTTTGGTTCAATAAGGTATATACAGGTTTTCATGCACTTTCTAAAGATGAAATCAACACAATAAGACCTATTTTTCACTTTCACACTTGATTTTTCCATAATTTCCAATTTTAGGTAAAAATACACAATCCACGAGTAGGGACAATAACACTAGTCACTCCTAAACTCTTCTAGTCGTTCTCATCCTTTAAGGAACTCATGATTAGATTCTATAAGGTTTTTAAGTTTTATAAATTATATTTTTATTTTCAATTAATTTATGACTCAAAAAGCTAAGTTAATCTCTCATTTACATAGCTTAGTCATGTTTGTTTCTAGTTTGATTTATTAATTTCAATCATGTATATTAAATTTATTATTTAGAACTATATTTACAACA
This sequence comes from Torreya grandis, assembly GCA_037957365.1. Lineage (NCBI taxonomy): Eukaryota > Viridiplantae > Streptophyta > Pinopsida > Cupressales > Taxaceae > Torreya > Torreya grandis. Next base: position 66,042 of record JARHVA010004548.1, on the reverse strand, counting down.
CCTTTCATTATTTTATTCCATTTATTTGAATTAGGGTTCATTTAAATATTAATTTCAGCTCATCATAAATAAGTATACATGTTTTTTGTAACTCTATTTTTTAGATGAATAAGAACAAGCACAAGTTATTTAATCCATTACCTCAAAGTGGGGGGGGATATATCAAATCATTTTTGAATTAGTTTCAAGTTAAAGGTGGGAATGATATGTTTTTAAAAACTATTTCATAATGGTTACTTTGATAAAATCATTATCTACTTCCTTTATATATAATTGATAAGAGGGTTCATGAAATTGCTAAAGAAGTTGTAATGTCTAGCACTTGCCATAAAAAAATTCAATCAGAATAAGTGGAATGACTAGAATAGTTGGAATTATTATTCAAATTATAGTAGTATTAGATTTTATAAAAATAAATTTTATTCTCTCCTATGCTATTTTAAAATTTGTTTTAAAATTATAACATAAATTTTAAATCAAAATTTGAATTTACTTATTGTAATGTTGACTATTTATAGTGATTGGAATTTTTTTTCATGTATATCAAAAAAAATTAGTGTGGATGGATCATTACTCAATATTAATTAATACTTTCCACCCTTTCCTAGGTAGGTGAAGGCATGTGCTCAAAATACCAGTATTTATATATGTTAATTTATGCATGAATTCACTCATATGCACACATATAAGTAGTGGATTTGTATAGACACCTAAGTTTGATACAGTACCTTTTTCAATATTTTATTTTCTATTGTTTTAAATTTTGACCATACTTGTGTATTATTCATTGTTTTTAATACTTAGAATACCCTATCATAACCATCATTTGTTCCTTAATAATTATAAATGCATCTGACACTTATCTAAATCTATTAGTTCTCATCTTTGAGAATATTGGCACACATCCTTATATTTATATTTAAAATTTTAAATGTATTTTATTTATAAAAAACATTAGTCTTATTGATCATACTATGGATAGGATAAATGTGCCTTCCAATCATTTCATTCATCATTTTCTATGTCCATTTTTCCTTTTTATTTATTTTGTACTCTATATCATTGCAAGTTATTTAATATGAAATCAATAGAAAATGAAAGAGATTCATAATTTTATTTAGTTCCAATCATCCTAATCCATAATTAAATTTTGTTCCAACACTTTCCATATCTATTTCTACACTTGCAACAAAGGCATCCACTTATGCATCAAATCTTGTAACAAAATAGATTTTATTAAAAGTACATATTCACATTTATGATATAGGAGGGTAAAAAAAATTATTCAGTATTCCATTTTCACTATAAATAAATATTTTTAGGTTTTATTTTGACTTATGGGATACTTTGTTGTAACTCCCATAAGGTTTTTTTACCCATAAATTTTATTTATTCTTAGTTCATGGAAAACTAGGTTAATAAAAATGAATCATTTTTTCCCCATCAGAGTATATAAGTACATATATAGAAATGTAAAACATATAATTGTGAAGAAAACAAATGAATTATATTATTAAATTCAACACAAGACATGAATGACATTACGGGACATGAATATTGGTCAAAATAGGAAATAGAAAATCCTACCTAGGGCACCAATAACCTAGGAGTTGATCTTATGCCCACATATTTATTAATCCAAATAGAAAATTTAGTCAAATATATACTTTCAAATTATAAATTACACTCAAAATTAAAAAAATTATCAATGTGTGACTAATCCAATTCTTATACTTTTTGTTTAGACTATTTCTAGCTTTTAAAGATCCAATTTGACATGGTTAAAAATTTTAGCCACTAGGGAATAATCAAAGTATTTATTTATATTATTATTATTATATATGCTTAAGGAATTATATTTTATATTATTTTATTTATTAACACTTAGAATATAAAATAATATCCAACATTATTAGAATCAGAGCCAATGTAGTTCTAAAGCATGTAAATACAATCCAAATCCAAGTGAGAGCTAAGAATTAATTATCTCTCCCTATACAATCAATGGAAACTAATTCAAGTATTCACTTATTATTATTTTGAAAAAAATATGTAAATAATTTAACCTTTTAAATATTTTAAAATTATTAAACACAAGAATTATATATTGACTATTGTGCCTAATACTGTATTCCTTTTGATACTTATTTTTGGAATTTCTCTAAGAGGCCTTATCTGTAGAGACTTATAAAGTTTAAATTAGAAAAATTATTGGTGTGAAATATAATAATTAAAAATATGAAAAAATAATAATCAAAGTTCCATAAATTAAAAATAAGGAGGAGACAATAAAAATATCCCACATAGTAAAGAAGATATAATCAATAAATTGTTGATTTTAACCCAAATAGAATCAAAATAACACTTATTTTGAACAAAAGGAAAAAATACAAAGGGAATAAAAAAGAATAAAAAATGACGTATTAAAACATAGATAAATTATAAATGAGATGTAAAATTATAGAAGGATACTAACAATGGGACACACAACAAATAAAGGAGAGATAAAAACACACAAAAATGCAAATAAGACCTTGTATATACCTAAAATTGGTATTAGACACTTAAAAAACATCAACTTTTGCACACTAAGATATACTTAAACATTTCACATACATTTTAATATTATACATATTTCTCATAATCCTTATACCAATTTATTGTCTTGGCCAACCTAATTTACAAGATTCACATATAGGATCACCCTAGTCATACCTTAAAAAATCCTATATATCTTTTTGTGATAGCTTAGATGATTTTATTATCACTACTAGGAGCATACCAACAATTATATGATAGTTATAGTTTATAACAAGTGTTTTCCTTTATGTAGTGTCTAGGAACACTTAATAACTATTTTAAAAATAGGTCTCTTTGATATGCCTAGAGATGTTGCATGGGTTGGTCATAGAGGGAAATATTAGAGTTAGTTATAAATAATTATAAATAAAAATGATATACCCATCTTTTAAAGTATTTAAAAACTTAATAAATCAAGTATTAATATCTTAATACATTATCACAAAGTAAAAATATATAAATATCCTTCAAAAGAGAAACCTGATAAAAAATCTAAATGCATAAACAAGTAAAAATTACATGGTTCTAAGTGTTTAAATTCAAACATTGTGATATATTATAGATTGATCATGATGTTTCACACACATACACACATAAGTGGGATAATTATCTATGTTTTTAGACATCTTTAGAGTATTGGAATGTAGGCATAACTTAGTTAATAAATGAGGAGTGGTTATATTTTTCCAATCCAACATACTAACCCATTTTCAAGGGCCATGTTATGGTGAAAAGTGTGATTATGTTTTAAAAGGAAGGAAATAAACATGGATCAAAACATATATCCAAAGGTAAGAACATATGAAATAATCATCTATAGGTGCATACATAATGGTCTGATGAGTCACATAGTGTCACAGACTTTAGACAATATAAGTCACTACATGGGTCTTAGTTTCACTAGTAACATATGTCCAAGGTTTGAGTTCCTTTTTAATAATATGAGTGTTTATAAATTCTAAAAATTATTTTCAAAATAAATTATGAACACAATGAGAAATAAAATATCATAACAATCTATATACCTCTCTTCCATAGTGATTTTTCAATTTACATTTATGTAAGTGCAATATCAATCTACCCTTTTGAATTTAGATTTGTCTAATTATTACCCTATTTTCCATAATCTTAATATTTCTAGTTTTAATGTACTTATATCACACTAATGAACAATAAGTAAAACATTCTAGTGAACTCAATCATTAATATGACCATAGAAAGACACAGGTTTCCTCTTGAATTGGGTTTCAATTTTTTTACAGGATTTAGATTTATTCACTATTAGGGATTGAATTTTAGATATGATTTTTTATTTCCCCTTACCTACCTAATAAAATCATTGACATAAATATGATGGATAATAATTATTTAAATTTATCAATTCAAGCTATGATTTTCATAATTGTATGTTATTTTCATGATTTATATTATGTTTTATATCTCATAAAATGAAATAGGTTGAATTTACCTATAATAATACTAAGGATGATATAAATAATTATAAAATTTTAACTCTCCTTTTTAAAATCTATTTTAATAATATTAAATTGGATATTCTTTTAGTTATTGTACGTAATGAGATATGATTGACCTATAACTTATCATATCTAAGATATTTGGACTTGGAGAAGGTAAATAAAATAGATCCCATTGATAATTAATTTATTTTAATATGACCAAATGGATCCACTAAATCTACTAATAGGATCACTTATTACACAACATCAATAGAGAGTGTTACAAATCCTCTAGGTAATCAATATAATGAAATAACCCTAACTAGGTCTTCTAGTATTGGAATTGATATTATCTAGTATTTATAAGGTAGTAGCACAAATAAGGGGGATGTTTAAAAATCAACTAAAAAGGATAAGGAATGATGGTAGGAGAATGAGGGCCTAGGTTGTTATCCAAAATTGGCTACCATAGGTGAGTAGCATTTAAAACTTGCTATCTTAGCCTTGTTTAACTTTGTTAATAGCCTTTTAAGGTTCTGTTTTTCATCATAACTTGTCATGTCATGATAAGGATGTGATGTTTATACTAATAGTGATTAAGATGTTATAGGGTGGTGTATTCAAACTATGAATTCATGGTCCTCAATTGATTAACTAGTTGTTCATGGCTTGATAATTTATGAGTTGTTAGAATAATTTAATGTAATTTTTTAAAAGTTAAGGTAACTCTCCAGAATCCAAGCCATGATGGATTCACTATGAAGGAAAGACTGATGAGGTGTTTTTAAGCTATATGACATTTCATGATAGATCAAGACCTTTAGAACAAGAGTTGCTGAGGTGACCACATGGTTTTGAAGTCCTTTGTATAAGCGAAGGTAAATTTATAAAAATTAAGTTTTTTTTTGTCTTTTGACTATTGTAACCTAAAACTTACTTCACTAAATAGCATCGAGAATGAGGAGTTACACCATGCAAAGGAAGGTCACTTGAGGCCATGTGGAAATTATGGAGGGTGGTGTCATACTCCATAAGTTTTATACAAACTTCAAAAGTTGGAAAAACATTAATTTCAAATGTAAACCAAACTTGAAACATCTTTTACTCCTTGATTTGACCATAATCATGGCATGATATGAAGAGTTGGCAAGGAGGGTATGTGATGAAGAGTTTATATGTTACATTTGCATAATGATTGATAGGAAGGACTCCATTAATGTCCCCCATAAGAATCCAATAAGGTACTCATTCAAATAATCAAACTCCCCTCTCATGAAGAACTCATTTAAATGAGTTTTTTCATTATTCCATCCATAAATACAGTATCTCTAGCCAAAATATCATGGAACCAAGTTATGAAGATTATTCACAACATCATATAACCCCCCAAAGTTCATATCCATGCTCAATAATGTGTTATAGGTAAAAAAAAAACAAGTCTCACTCAAGAATCTCCATCAGGTCATTAGTAGACCAAGAAAGGCTAAATCTACAATTTTGTTTCTTAGAGGATAGAGAAAACTAGGACAAATGCCATCATGAGAAGGAGAACACCCATATGCCATCCCAAATCATGGAATTAGTTTTTATATATATGTGTATAAATATATGAATCTTATTTAATAATATATGTTCCTTTAAACCACATTAAAACCCTAATAACTTAGTTTCAATAAATTTCAAAGCATTTTGGATCTTGTTGATGAAAATGAAGGATTGTGTGAGGTCTTTAAGGATTGCATAAAAATGAGCAATGAATGAATATCTTGAATTAAATGTGAAGTATAAAGGTCATTTGAGTTTTGAGAAGCGTAAAGGAGATGGTGAAAGTGTCTATAATCCCTTAAAGTAATAGAAAATCCACCAAGAAGATTCCCTCTCAAACTTTGAGAAGTGACATGCCTAGAAGAGAGCAAACAGGTCTATAAATATAAATATGAAGAAAATATGCATTTTATATCTAGGATTGAGACTTGAGGGGTATTTTAATATGTGATTAATAATTTAAAATGTTCCTAAAGTGATATTAAACCTTAAAATGAGAGGGGAACACTAAACCAAGGCTTGTAGGGTCAAAATAGGAAGAATAACCTAAAACCCTATGATAATATTAATCAAGTTCCAAGGATAAATGGGAATTAATATCCATAATAAATATATTATAGTCCTAGGAAGGGGTGTATAATAACTAAATGAGCCTTTTTAAATCAAACTAAAACATCAAAATGACTTTTTGCTAAAAAATGTAGACTAGGTTCAAACTTATAGGTGCATAAGATTGAGGATCTCAGTGTTATGCTTAGTCCATATATGAGTAGGTGTATGTTTATGAATGGTGTTTTGGTATGTTAAAATGGTTTGTGTTATCTAAAATTGTGGTTTTATAAAGTTATTTAGAGCCATATATTCTATGAATGATTGTTAACAGGATATACACCTCCCAAGCTACCTAAAAGGTCTAAAAAGACCCAATGAGTGTGTTTGCCCTCAAAATTACCTCAAACACCATTGGTTACCCTAGAATCACCTTTAAGAGACATATTATATCCATTAATACCTAATTTAATAGTTAGTATGGAATGTGTGAGCTAAAAGGAGTGTAAAAATGGCCTATATATGGAAGATTTAACTAATTGCATAGTGTCTAGGTGTAGTAAAGCTAAATAAACTATCTTGAGATTACTGATAGGCCTAGGTAGAGATATTAAATAACACTTATTAAACATTTAAATTTCATCCATGTTGTTAAGATAGCCCTCAAGTCAATGAACTAGGCCTAGATGTAGACCACATCTTTGTTTATACAAGTAATTGATGTTGTAGACCTATCTCAAAGCTTTAAAGATCATAATACCTTAAGAACATTATTTCAGATATCTAATGATATATATGGGATGTTTTTTAGGTTATTTAATATTTATAAGAGATAATTATTATCCCTTAAGTCTATCTAAATCCTATATGTTATGAAGGCTTCTTACCATCTCCATGTTAAGTAAGTTATGAAGATTCAACTATAATAAATTTAAGGAAAAGGATCAACATGATAATATATATGAACTCAAGCCACACTTTCACAAGATGGGGTAACTATTGAATATCAAATATGACATAGAAAAATGTAGAGCTTATCAAATAAGCTAGGTGTGAATGAGACAAATTGCAGCTCTCCTCACAATAAATGGTAGTTTTAGAGAGGGATGAGGTGTCACTCTTACACCACCTTAATTAAACCATCATCAAACTAAGTACACACATGTTTAAGAAATATTTTAGGATGGTTTCTTGGTAGTTTTTATTATTTATAATTAGTTTTATGATTGTTTGGTGTATGTAATGGGAAATGTAGTAGATCTATAAATTAATCATAGCTCAAAGAGGATAAATCCTACTTACACTTATAATTGTAGATACATTATATATTTGGGGTCATGACCAACATGGATCTATGATATGAAGCTAAGGGATCTCTTAAAATAATAATATCACTAGGGAGGGTTACAAAGCCTCCAGTCAAGCAAAACTATATAATAACCCTAACTAGGTCCTATGTTTTCATATTAACTAAACTAATAACAAGTAAATCAAAATCTAATATAGTTCTCACCAAAGATTATGTCATAAAGTGGGGCTAATAAACATGATAATTAATCATGCATAAAATACATATACTCATGTCAATGTATATACAATCCTAATTCATAGGATAGAAATGTGTATCTATCTAATCTTACAAAAGAGGAATAAAGTTAGGAATACTTAACTTTGAAGATGAACCCATCGAGCCTAAATCTCTCCCTTGGCCAAGGTGATTTTTAAGAGGTTGTTATGGTATATAAGGATGGAAAATATAAATAATATCTAGGATACACAACCTATAAATTCATCCAAAATGATTCTCCATAAGACAAGATCCATATCTCCAAAGAAATCATGAAACCCTAAGCCATGCTCCTCAAGTAGAATAGTGGATAAGTAGATGTGAAATATATATCTCTTCTTATTATCTTCTCTTATAAATGATTAAATAGATGTTTTTATATACATGGATCTAACCCTAGTCCTTTCTAAAATTTTAGGTTGATAAGGTTGACCCAATCGACCTTGTATCATTATTAAAATAAATAAATTAGGTCTTGAACTAGGTTGGCCAGGGGCCAACCTAGACCCTAAATAAGTTTTATCAATTAGAGTATAAGGTTGATGGGGCCAATAGTGTAATGTAAACCATTAAAAATGATTTTATGATAGTAAATGGATTATGAAGGTGGAAAGTGACTAGAGGAGGGTGAAAAATAGGATTTATAGCTTAGGGAAATGTTCTTAAGAAATGGTTATGCAAATAGTAAGTAGTAATAAGGGATAATAATCTTACAAGGCATTAATGGTCTACCCATCCCTTTCTTGGTGCACCCCTTAAGGAATTCACTCAAAGATATTGAGAATCGATGGGTTATTGTAAGACATAAATAATCGGTAATTGATAAATTTTGAAAATATTATATGCATACGTATGCCCCATTTAAATATCATCACATTTCACATAGGTGTAATATAGGATGGTGCTTTTAGAAAAGAACATAAAAACACACAATTTTTAAGATAAATAAAGTGTAGTAAGGACAGAATAAGATAAATGAAAGGATATAATTAAAAAACACATACCTTTTCTGACCTTAATGTTGTAGATAAATAAGGAGATGAAATAAATGTGAAGTTATCCAATATAGGGAATAATAGGTGAACCTATAGAGGCTAGCAAAAAAGAGAAAAAATATAATTTTTTGAAACTTAGACATTTAATAGGTGAAAATATCTATATTATGTAAATATTCTAAGAAATTTTATGATTTAGAAAAATAGCAAGAAGAGATAAAGATATGGTCAAAATAAGAAATATAATGATAAATATGTGAAATGTAACTAATTTTGAATAATAAATATAAATAGGATGAAAAATAATTCATTTTCCATTTTTATTATTCTACAAAATAGAGCTCTGAGAGACCTAACTGGAGACTAGAGATCCATCATGGTGAGGAGATGATAGCTAAGACAAGGAGGATGCATAATGGCCGTAGCAAGTGCATCATAGGCGAGTAACTATAAATTTCAAAATTTTGAGTATTTTTATTTGAAATTGAGCTAATTATAGAAATTTAATTGGTAGGAAAAATTTAAGCTCTAAAATGAACCCTAGGAAATTTGTAGTTATACTAGGGGTAAAATGGGGTATTGGGTAGGAAAGAGTCAAACCAATATATTCCCATGGAATTTATGGTAAATGGTAAAAAAGTCACTATTGTGGATGAATAGAGTTGACCAGGTCAATTTAGTCTATAAGGCAAATGATAAAAAAAATGATTACTATGTAGTAGTGAGTTGATTTAGTTTGATAAGAGAGGGAGGACCAATGACATAGCAGTTGGCTGAGTTAGTTTTTTTTGAAATGGTCAATGTAGTATTTTTAATAAAGGTTAAATGTATATAATAGGGCTGATATAATATTGTAAGGTAAAAAGGTGGTTGACCTAGTATTTTATAAGATAATTTAGTATAATTTTGATAGGGATAATTTTGTATCCCAAATGAAATATAGAGCTAACTTAGTATTGAATAAGCCAATTATGTAGAAAATGGAAAAAATAAATCTAACCAACCATTTTTTGTGAAATTTGAAGAATGTGTTTTGATTATTAATGACATGAATATCTAATACATCCTTTTTTATTTGATATTTTTTAGAGACTCTAAAGGTTCTGGTGATTGATCAATGTGTCATAGCTACCATATCTACTAGAGTGGTTGATAGATGTGGATAGAGCATGATTAGTTACACCAAACTTAGGAGGTATTATGGAGATGAGGCACATCCCACTCAATATTGATCTCATTATCATGTTCTTAAAATCATGGGAATGGTTGGCCAACACTTTTTTATGGGTGGTGGATGAGGATAACATAGATGTGTGTATCACATTGAAGGATGTCCACAAGTTTCTTGGACTACCATTAGGAGGGATACTAGTGATCATAGGGACACTAAATGATCTTGAGGAGAGATGAACACTAGCCAAGTGGATGATGTGATTAGATAGGATATACCTAGGTTTTTAGGTTAGTATTTATGATGTATATATTGCATATATTTTGGACATCTAAAAGGCCATGATCAAACTTATGATAACATGAGTATTATGTCACAAGTTAGAAAACAAGGTAATATTATATGTGATGGCCTTATACCAATAAATTTTGGATCAAGGGGTGATGTATGATTTTATGTCTATCATCTAGGTCTATCTCATGCATGATATGTATGGGATGATCTCCAAAGGGCAAAAGACAATGTGACCGATTGTGTTACTAATTACTTGGATATATGAGAGGTTACCTATGTATTGACTAGATGGGTTGCCCAATGTGATCAATGATATGTTACCTCAGGTGAATAGATGGTAATAAAAATAGGTAACATAGGTCATGCCCCATGTGCTAGATTTAAAAATTATCACATGAGGGGAGATCATGTGGAATCTATACACACACATTACTATTATTTGTCCTAGTTAGGCAACTATGGTAATAGTGTTGGATTGGGTGTAGATCATAGGCCACTATACCTAGTAGGTAGAAACATAGCCACTAGCACCTTTTATAAGGTAGTTTAGAATCTTAAACCTAGTTATTACTCTATTAGTTCCTACATTTTTGGAATGACATGATAGATAAAAAAGAGGAGAGGAGGAAGAACATCAATTAAGATACCAATGATTAGGTCACAATGTGTGAGACTATAGACTGGTTGAGCATGACATAAGGTGGTCAGAGGAGGAGAGGACATGGATGTTGATGTAGGGGTGTAGAAGGTACCACAACATGAAATATATTAGTATAAATAGTGATCACCTCAACCAAATCATAGATAGAGGCACCATCAGTATGAGTAAGCACAAGTGAGGGTAGTCACTACATAGGATAAACCTATAGCTAGTCTAAGACCAATCTTGTTGATAGAGGCACCTCTCTAGAGGGATTCATAATATGAATGAGTTATGACTCATATCTTCACATTGGTATGGAGGTGATTGATAGAGGAGGTGATTGAGGGATGAGTAGATGGAAAGATATTACTTGGCAAGTGAGTATATGGGGAAATGATGGTTTATGACACTTAGACTAGTGAGAAATGTTATGATTCTAAGTTTTCATATAACATACTATTTTCATGTGATTATAGTAGATAGATAGATTGATTTTGATATGTATATGATCTAATAGCTATCTATTTTATATTTTTAAAATATTATAATTGGTGAGGTCACATGGGCATCCCTAGTCATGGTCGTACACCATTATATTTTGGATGGGGTGCTAGCATCATACAACTTGACTAGACTGGATGATCCTATAGTACCATCTTTCCTAGCTCATATAAGATGGTTTAGACTAGTGGGGGATTTTGTGAGCTAGTTTTAGACATGTTGGGATGGATTGTAGCCACCATCAAAGGTGTGATTGGGAGAGGCACATGCATGTCAGTCCTTGGCTTAAGAGAGAGTAACACACATGGATACCATAGTATAGATTGAAAAAGTACATGACCAGGTGGACAACTTATAGGGATAAGTAGTAAAATTGAGATCCTAGACTACCTCATTATATTTTACTATGTAGAGAGGATAGTCATAGATATATATGGGTAGTGTGGCTAGGCTAAAGTATAGGCTTGATGGATCCCAAATATAGAGTTAGAGATATGTATTTTTTATTTTGTAGCATTATATAAAACAAATGATATATATATATATATAGATTTTGATAATTAGTTTTGATCTTATAAAGAGAAAAGTGAAATATCAATGAATTAAGAAGAAAACATACTATTTAAATATGTCAATCATGCCTGTGGCATGTAACTCATGATCAATCATGACTTATCTCAAATTTGACACACATGTAAGTTCATTATGACTTGGGTATTGTAAATTTTAATGAGGAAGGTTAGATCCTATACATGGTATTACACTGCAACTCACAAAGGGAACTATTGGCCAAATTTGGACTACATACAAAACTTTGCCTAGATCTAGGGTGAAAAGTTGATTAGAGTCCTGGTTGAGAGGATGATCTGATGGTAAAAGGAGAAAACATACTTAATGAATACCAAATGTCACTTGTAAGATTTTGAAACAATTTTTGAAATAATAAAGTGTGAATTTAGTGATTTTAAGGAACCAAGGCATCACCACACATCATGTAGGAATTAACATGTTAGTTTGGTTGTGAATTTCATAAGTATACTTGGGAAGTCAACCAATATTGAATAATTACATGAAAATGATGTATTTTGTACCAAGGTCAAACCCTACAAGTTTGGTGTCTTGATGTGCTTCCTATCTTGAGATGTAAGCCTTCAATTATGATCAAGTAGTGTGGGACATACCTAGGGACATCAAATTAAGGCCATAAAAATAGCCATTTAGGCTCAAAAATACTTAACAAACTTCAAGTTAAATTTAGGGATACTAAGTGTTATAATCTTGGCATCTTAGATCATAGATCAATGATAGATGGGAGATCTCACCAAGTCAACAATTCAAGAAAGATCTATAGTGAACATATAATCATGCAGTTAAAGATCAATGGCAAGTTTGAAGTCAAAATGTTAGAGGATCTTGAAAATGAACATGAAGATGCCAAGTGTCTCAATTATAATGAAATGATAACATCTTGACAAACCAAATTTGACCATATTATTTAGAAGGAGATTAGTGGCACACATTTGATTTGGTAAATCAAAGATTTGTGGCACATGTTCAACCATGTTGAAGTGGATTGATAATACATACCAAGGTCAAAAAGTCAATGAGCCTAGATTTCATGTAATGTCTCCATGTGGCATAAGTACATTAATTGAATGAAGACTAATAGTAACATATATAGAAGGAATGTGAGACTACCAAGTGACACATTTTTTAAATTCAAGATAAAGATCAATATGGGGTTGTCAAATGGCATAGTCTAGAAAGTAGATCAAAGATCAATTTCCAGTGTTGAAGTCAAGGAAAGGAAACTTTAGAGGAGATTGTTGAAATAAATTTCATTAGGTTACAAGGGGAGTAAGATGAAGACACATGTTTGAGGCAACAATAGTTAGGTTTTAAAATAAAGTAAGAAGTCTAAGGAGATGCCACATAGGTGGACACATCAGGTCAAAAGATTTCACCACCCAAGAAAGTAAATGTATAAATGCAAGATCAAATATGATCTAGGTGTTTCAATGAATTTCTTGCTTATTATTAAGAAAGAGGAAAGAAGAAACTAAGTATGGTTATGGTTGAAAAACTTGTTTGGTTGTGTGTGCATTGAATTAAAAGATTGTGAATACCTCTTCTTTGTCTTGGGAGGAAGACCCATAGATAAGAAAGCACTAAAGAAAACTTGTTCATTAGATAGATAGTTAGGTGGATTGCGTGGAGATATCTAGATCTTGGAAGTGAGAGATTCCTTAGGGGCTATCAATCCACACATTTTAAATATTTAAGTTGATAAAACTAAAAAGAAGGTACTTGCATCAGTTAAATAAGATTACAAAAACTAAACACAAGAATGATCATTAAGAAAATAGACTAGAAATGATCAAATTAGTGATAAACTGATTAATACCAATATTAAGGGGTTGGGGTATACTTCAATAAATTTGAAAGGGGTTTGTGAGTGGTCAAAAACATTAAAAAACTAGATTTGATTGGGTGTAAGTGGGTGAAAGTAGGTTTTTAGTTTTTAGTGCCATAAGTGACCATCGATAGTTGGGTGACTATCAGTGGTTATGCTTCACCATCTGTAGTTGGGGTTTGACCATCGATAATTGACTATGTACTTCTAGGTTTGATCAATAGTTGAATGACAAGATTTCATAGATGAGTTCTAAGAGTTAGGCAAGGGCTAAGCTGACTATGAAATGGAATAAAAGTATGTGAATACTAATAAATAAGAACTTATCTTACCAAAAGTTGATTGGGTGAGTGGTTGGCATAATTAGACTATGGGTGAAATCTAACTTGATTTCAGTAGAGTAATGGTACCTAAAGTCTTGGTTGAGAGGTGATGGCAAATTCACTCTCAATAAGATGGCTTGATAATGTGGATGACATTCATTGACCTGTAAAAGAAAACTCTTGAATGTCTAAGCTCCTAATAACTATTGTAGATGGAATTGACCTCTCAAGCCTCTCTCTTTTATAGGTACAAGTAAGAGGTGGAAGTGAAGGTGTAATTGGGTCATTTAAAAATAATTCATTCATGCAAAGGCTTGTAACATGAATTAGATAAGTTTATATTTAGAAGAGGTTCAATGAAACTTGCATGATTTTAGTGAAAAGGTGGATCTTGAACATCAATAATTAAGGGTTCCTAAGGTTGACCATTTATGGTCACCCTAATCGTCGATGGTCAAGGTCGACAGCAAAAGGGTCCTAAAGTTTAGGGTCACTCAACTTGGTGGAACTAGGTGCATATAGCTTAGGTTTGCCTAGATAGGTGTAGGTTGGTCCCAAGGGGGGCCTAGGTTGGTCCAAGGGTATTTTCAAGATTTAGAAGCATAGGTGTGTATATTTTTTATGTCTACATGTTTCCACTTTTTGTTGTGTGGCTTGCATAAATGACCTACAAAACAAAAATGAAGTATGGGTCAAGGGTTTGGTTACCTTAAGTGTGGGAGGAGGTGTTCCCCCTCTAAATAGGAATTGGTGAGGTAAAACTAAAGTAGGTATGGGTTTGATAAGTGGTATATGGTGAGTCATGAGGTGGTGACATGAGATCAAGCATTTGAGACAAAAACTAGCACATAAAATGAGACAAAAGGTGTGATAGCCAAGATTATAAAAAGATTAGAATTACCAAGGTTTGTAAAAATAAGGGTTTGTACTAAGTAAGACAAGTGACAAGTGAACCATGTGACCACTTATAGGTATGGTGGTCGGGAAAAATCATAAATACAAGTCTCTTAAGTGATTTTCATGTTTCTAATGGGTATCCAAGGTAGGAATTTCTCTCGATGAAATCACAAATGGCTCAAGTGTCATGGGTATCCAAGGTAGGAAGTGCTCCTAGTGAGACACAAGTAGGTTGGTATGCACAAGGTGGCACAAAATGCAAAAGGGGTCAACATGGAAACGTTTTCACTATGGTCAAAGGACCAGGTAATAATGTCACTAAATTACATGGTAAATGGGCCAAAAGAGATTGATCATAAGGTGACAAGGTGGTCAGGATAGTGTGAGAATGTCATCTTTAAAAGTAGGAAAAACCTTAGGATAGTGTGCTAAGAATTATAGGTTTTAGGTAAAAATTGAAACTATGGTTGGTAAGGTTTCCTCACCATCTATGGTCAGGGTCCCTAGAAGGTGACCATCGATGGTCACCATGACTATCGATGGTCAAGTGAAACCCTAATAACATGGATAGGTAAAATGTAAAAATAAGAGTCATTTTTATATTGTTATTATTTTACTTTGTTGACTTTGATGTGGCTAATTTTGGCACTTTACAAGGAAGGTGTTTGTTAAGGTGGGTGTTGCTCATTAGCCAGAGGCATGTGCATGATTGTATGGATCTGAGATGTAGGGAGAATGAGGACATGGATAAGTACCTACTCATAGGCATATACCATGGAAGAGGTCAGAGAATGAGGTAGTGGGTGCATTAAAATTGCTAGAGTAGGCTTGGTTTTACATTGTTGAATTTTCTTGAATGGGTAGGCCTAGAAATGTGCAATTTTCCTTGTATGCCCTAGGTGGGGGTTTTGAGGCTTTTAGGCAAATTGGTGGGTGAAATGGTCAATTTATAGGGTGGTTGGATGAATTAGGTAATACGCTAGGTGGTTAAGGTGCTTAGGCTAGGTTTTTGAAGTTTTGTTAATTGGTTGTGCCTGTGGAGAGTTTGGGTATTCTAGCCTTGAAATGCCCATATGTGGCCATCGATGGTAAGATATGACCATTAATGGTCAACAGCATAAGAATTAGGGGTCTATAACCATTAGTGTTTATCATGACCACTGGTGGTTAGGTAAGATAGGGTAGGTATTTTGGCTAAGTCTTTAGGATAGGTTTTTGATGGTTAGGTTTTGGTAAGCTATTTAGGGTGTGGTTAGGGTTAAATATATTGAGTAAGGGTAATGGGTGGGGGTTTGTTTAGGTTACTAAGGTTAAGTGTTTTTCAAAGTGTATTAAGGGTTAGGGTTAGGTCAAGTAGGTTAGGGTTAGATTAAGGGTAAATTTAGGGTTTTGGTTAATAGTTAGGTAAGGGTAATGGGTTGATAAGCTAATCTAGGTCATTAGGGGATAACATAGCTAGGGTGAAATGGGTGGGTAAAAGTGATAGGGGATTAGGTAAATTATATAAAATGTAGGGTAGATAGGCCTATTAATATTAAATATGCCTAAAATTTGGCTTGGTGTAGGTGTGGGAACATATCCAGATGCATGATTATGTACCAGATATCTTCCCTACACTTCTTAAGGGGATGACTATAAATCAATAAGCACACATGGATGAGGTAGGGCTAGGAGTGATTAGGAACTATAAGTATGTGATTAGAGACACATTGATTATAGTATCACTCATTGAGATATGAGATATTGTTACTAATACCTTCTTACTAATGATTAGGGAGATGACTATTCTCCTAAAGGATGTACATAGGATCACTCACTCCCATTATGTGGTGAGGTGATATACCAGATAGAGGAAGAATGGGATGAGTATGTTGAGTATATGTATGGAGATGATAGTGACCAGGCCTAGTGCCATTTTGGAGGGTTTAGCTAGATAGGGTTATATGAGAGAGCTCTAGAGGAGAGGAGATTGATGATGATGTTTATGGTTACAGTTACGTGCTTTAGGCTTCTAGATTCAAGTAATGAGAGGTTTTTATGTATTATTAGTTATATTGGTGGAGTTATTTCTTGGGAGGATAGTATTTGGTTGGGTCTTAGTTTTGATATTTTAGATTTATAAGGAGTTCTAGGGATTTATACACCACTAGAGATATGATATCAGCATGGGTTTGTTTCTACATTACTAGGCTTATGAGCACATCTAGGTTTTGAGGTTGATGGGATTGTTGTGGGTAAGGTACACAAAGCTGGAGTTCCTTATTCATTTTATGAGATGAATAGATGACTATGTTGTGTTAGGGGTAGGAGGTGGAGGACATGATGTCAATTAGTTCAAAGGTGACCTAAGTGTATTGGTAGTTGTGGACATCACTTGGAGACCATATCTATAGTTCTAAATCTAGCCAGGCTATAAGAGGTAGACCCTTGTATGTAGAGTTACAATTGGATATTGGGCCATCAAGAGGGTGAGGTTGAGTTGATTCAATTAAACTATTTTTGGTGTTAATTTGACTTGTTATAGGATGTACCATACCCACATCCATAATATAAGAGGGAAGATTTAGAGGTTTAGTTACATGTGCCCTAGCCTACTCATATAATTTTATATGGTGGTTTTGAGGAGATTCCTATTAGGAATCCTATGGATGATGTTGGGTACATATATGGTTATGTGGTTTGGTACCAACTAATCTATGTAGTAACATATGTTGGTGGAGATGATGGAGGTTCAAGGTTGATGGCTATAGATTTAGCTAGCCAGCATGGACATTTAAGGTTGGAATTGACTATAGCATAGTCTTAGATATAGGTGTTGTAGGGATAGGTGGCCACACTATAGGGATATATCACCATATTTTAAGGTCACCTTACCACTTGTATAGGTGAGAGAGACTAGGCACAGGCATCCCTAGATATAATTACATAGGAGAAAGACCTTTTGAGGTAGAGGGTTAGAGAAGGTGTAGTAGTACGATGTCCACTAGGGATAGTGCCATGGTCATGGTGCATAGCCACCATAGAGGAGTTTAAATACTATGAGGAAATGGTGATAGACTAATTTCCATAAGCCATGAGATATGTAGAGTATAGAGCTAGTTTGGCTAGTGGGTCCTTGATAGTTACTCTAGGTCAGTGGGCTACTATAGTAAGTCGGGTAGGGGTCTTAAGAGGACCACCACTAGGTACATTTGTAGCCATAGATGAGGCAAATGGTAGTGGTGCAGGCCCATGATTATGTTCATATGAATTATTTTAATGTACTATTTTGATACTGGCCTATGTGTCAGTGTAGCAAGATGTATATATTTTTGAGAGAGTTGACACATTGTTACATGTATTATTTTATGATCATTTGATGTACGTTTTTTGATGTCATATATGATGGATGATTATGGTTCATGTGGTTCTCATGTTTATGATTATGTTTATGGATTATGGTTCATGACTTATGGTTTTATGATGTTAGTGTTTTAGTTAGTAGATTAAGCTTATGATGCTAGAACGATAGTTATGATGTGATTTTGTTCATCGATATGATAGGATGTGTTATTAGTGGATGTATGTTATATGATAATGTAATGGATTTATTCATGGTCATATAAATGGAATGTTAAATGGTATATGTTATGATGTCTTGCTCATCTATTTGGTTTATGCATATATTAGTGTAATGATATGCTTATAGGCTCATATGATGTGATAATTGTAAATGGATAGGTTAATGTTTGTGATCTATTTTGATATGCTTACATTATGTTTGGTGCATAGAGAGATAGATGGTGTTTCTTATTAACATAGTTGATAATGTTCATGCTTTTGATGTGATGTTTTTTATTCATGATCATAGAGGTAGAATGTGAATATGGTTAAAGATGAAAATACAGGAAGTGGGTGAAAAACTAGATGTGTAGGAAAGTGATAAGAATCATGAGAGGTATATCCACAAGAAAAGATAAAAGATAATAAAAAGGAATGTGATGCCTTTTCATTGGTAAGGATCGACACAAAACCAAAATTTGGATTTTCCTAGTGAAGATAAGCATTTCAGATGCTTTGCATTAGCATGCTTAGGTGGATAAATATGTATCTTGATCATAATGTGTGAAGTAAGCTCATAGTCCCATGCATATTATAAGTGGAGGGAGAATGAAAATGGAACCATTAGTGAGATTAGCATGCCTTTTTTATAGGCTTCCAAAGAGGTAGTATAAATAAGTCTATGCTCATATATAAATTATAAACTGATCGATGCCGAAAGTTTACTAAGGAGAGTCGATTGTAGCTTTCCAATATTATTTTTATTATGAGAGCTGATTGTAGCTTTCAAAAAAATATTCTTGGGGATTTTTATGATTATACTTTTGCTTTGGGTTTGGGAAAGATAATTGATGTGGGAAGCTTCTAATAAATTACTATAATTGACAAATGATTTACTCAACCATCCTTCAAGAGAGTGGTATAGGTTTATGTGCTCAGTCCAAATGATTTTGATAGCTTCCTTAAAAGGAGTAGTCCACCTTAAGTTTTGTAATTTCAAATGAGTTTTTAATAGTTATCCTTCAAGGGGGCAGTCTATTAATGCCAAGGATGACACATGATTTATTTTTGACTTTTGATTTTACCTTTTTCTTTTGTTTGATTTTTATTTACATAGAATTGTTTATACATGATCAAGGGATTACCTTTATGAAAGCAAGACTAAGATGACACAAAATTCTAGTATGTGAAAAAGGGGTATAAGTGACAATGACCATAGGAGCCAATCTCAAAGAGATGGGAAGAACTATGAGAATCATGCCATGGATAGAGTCAGGGTACTCATAGTTTAAGATTAGGATATAAATATGATGGATAATCATATGATTATATTTTAATTTTATGCCCCTAAAAAGAGGGAAATGAATACTATTGTAAAGGATGAGTTTAAGTAAGACAAGTGATGATTGTGATTCCTTTTTAACAATTGAAGGGATGTAGATGTGAAGCATTGAGAGGCTTAGGTTCTAGTTTGCCTTTTAGAGAGGAAAAATGATAAGCTCTTGATCCATACTTATGGGTTATGATGTAGTGTCCAAGACAATTTAAATAAAATTTACCCCTTTTTATTTTCTCCATGTTATTTATATGTTGGTTTTCCTTTAGAACAAGATTTCTAATATTAAATTCTCAAAATTCTAGGTGTTTATTATAGACATGTTTGATTTATTATTGATAAACATGAAGATGGGAAAGGGTGGCCAAAATATTCTCATCAAGTATCTCAAGTTGGGATAAACATTTCTAATGATAGCCATCTTTAGAAACAAGGTCATGCAAAGATATGGAAAAACAAGGCATTTTGATGTCAAGAGGCAATGTCACCTCATCTCCAAACATGAGAGAAAAATGTGTAGCACTTTTAGGCGTTCAAATGATAGTACAATATGCCCATAAATTGAAAGGTTTTGTAAGTGTCAATCTTGACCCAAGGCATTGACCATTTTGGTAAGCATGTTGTTATGGGTTTTGTTAGAGGATTCTACTTGTCCATTTTCTTGTGGCTGATAAGGTGATGAAAATATAAGTTTAATACAAAATACATCACAAATTCCCTAGACTTGTTTATGTTTGAAGGATTTACCATTATCAGTGATGATTATTATGGGAACAACAAAATGGAAGATGATGTGATAGGTGATAAATTTGACAATATTTTCAACTTTTATCAAGACAAGGGGAATAGCTTCTACCCATTTGGTAAAATATTCTATTATAGTAATGATAGAATGATGTCAGTGTGAAGAGTGGGGGTTGATTTCATGAATAAGGTTGAGAACCCATTATGAAAAGGGATAAAATTCCATGGAAACATGAAGGCTATTACTAGGTGTGTGATGTAAATTAGTGTGTTGTTGACACTTGACACACCTTTTCACATAATCACAATAGTATTGGTTAAGGTTAGGCTAGTAATAGCCTATGTGGAGGATGCATTTGGCCACAATGAGTCCACTAAAGTGACCTTCCTAGATACCATCATGCATTTCTTTGATAGTATGAGATGCTTTAGGACTATAGAGGCAATATAATAGGAGGCCATCAAAACTACATTTGTAGAGGATTCTTCCCATAAGGGTATAATGAGAGGTGCTAAAAATAAATTCTCAATGGGAATTCTTAGAGAGGCCAGAAGTAATTATGCCAAGGTGAAGGTAGTTAAACATTTTTTTATACTAATGGTCAGGCATAACTTCTTCCACACTGATATGGTTGGAGTATCCAATTTAGTGTGAAAAGGTTTGGTGAGGTGCTCAACAATGATTGAAAGTTTCATGTCTAAGGGTATTGATAGGATCTTCAAGGCAAGAGAAGCCATGGTGTCATTTAAATTATTTGTAAATCATGGGGTGGTTTTAATATGGTAGTGTTTAAATGATGTTAGGAGTTCTATAACTAGTTGTTTATATAGTTACATCATTTCATTCTTACACTGGTAAATTTTGTTAACTTGTTTGACCATAAGTTAGGAGTCACCAAAGATATTTTTTATTCTGAATCCCAAGGCTAAGGTAATTAGAGACCTATTACTAGGGATTCATATTTAACCACATTATTGGTACATTCAAAGTCAAGTTTACAATACAAAGGAAGTGGTTCACCGATGAGGGGGATAAGGACGATGCTAACTCCCCCACCATGATAACATTTGGAACCATTAAAAAACATGGTTACTTGGTTGGTGAAATCTACTTGAGATAGGCTTGCTATAGAACATCTAAGAATTTGAGAAGAGGTTGGTTATCTGTTAGAGGTGCATCAACCAATTTGTTGTTAATGACTTACCCCTTAATATATTTTTTTTGGAGGAACTCAAAGTCAAACTCAACTAAAATCATAATCCACTTGGCCATAAGTTGGCTTTGGTATGCTCTAAGTGCATGTAATTTACTAGGTCAATA
This sequence comes from Torreya grandis, assembly GCA_037957365.1. Classification (NCBI taxonomy): domain Eukaryota; kingdom Viridiplantae; phylum Streptophyta; class Pinopsida; order Cupressales; family Taxaceae; genus Torreya; species Torreya grandis. The sequence continues at coordinate 44,166 of JARHVA010004548.1, read as the reverse complement.
TTGGCTATGATAAAATTTTAATGGTTAAGGAAGTAGTGGCAAAGTTTGGTGGCTATGAAGACTAGAGAAAAGCATAATTTATCAGTATGTGTGTACCGGGTCTCATACTTGACAAGTGTGTGGATAATGTAATAAATAGATTTCTCTGTGTGTTTTCATCTCAATGGGTAAGCATTTCCCCTAAGGAATGGTTTGTGGTAGGGATATAGAGGTAGGTAGGTTGGTCATCCTTAAAAGGTGTAAGGATAGGTAGATATATAAGGTACTCTTTGATTACATCAAAGGCCTTTTAACAATCAACATTCTAATTGAAATAGATGTCCTTTTCAAGAGGTGATGGAAGGGTTGACACTAGTTTGAGAGCTAAAAGATGAAGTGATTAGTGGATTGGATCTTCCATTATAAACTATGGATCTACTTAAAATTGGTTAGAGGTAGCATCCTAAATATGGCTTTGATTTTTGCTAGATTGACTTCAATTCCCCTAAGGGAAATGATGAAGCTAATAATTTTTCCTAACAAGACCCCAAAGATACATTTCTTTGGATTGAGGTGGATGTGGTAATGGATAATTATTTAAAAGATGATTTTGTCTTTATGAAGTTTTTATTTCCCAAGAAAGTCATCCACATAGTCCTTGACAATTGTATGGATAAGGTCATAAAAAATAGAGGTCATAACACATTGGTAGGTTACATCAACATTCTTTAGACTGAAGGGCATGAATCTCTAACAAAAAATCACCATGATGTGATAAAGGTAGTTGTATGATGTTCTTTAATGGTAATCAAAATATAATTATAACCCAAGAATCCATTCATGAGACACAACATCTCATGGCCTACTGTAAGATCAATAAGTTGGTCAATGCTAGGTAGAAGAAAGTCATCCTTTGGGTAGGCAAGGTTGAGGTCATGAAAGTCTAGACAAATACATATTCCCCTTATGGATTTAGTTATAGGCATTATGTTTGAAACTCATTGAGGATAATCAATGGGTTAAATGAAGTTGATAGAAAGGAGGTGTTAGATCTCTTCTTTGACAAGGAGAGGTATGTGAGGATGAATTCAATAGAGTTTACATCTAATAATATTGGAATTATGATTAGTCACAATGTTTTGGGTGGTAATGGCTGGGTCAATACCAATAATGTTATCATATGACTAAGTGAATGCAATACTATGGTCTTAGAGGAAGGTAGACAAGTCTTGTAGTTCTTCAGGGGTGAGAGTTTGGCCTAGTTTGTCAACATGGGGTTGTTTATATTGCTTATGTCAATATCTATGGTGGGTTAATTCAACATGTTTGAGGTCTCTATAGGTAAGGATTTGTGGATGGAATAATTAGGTGCACAAAGGTAAGCGAGAATAGAATCATCATCTTGACATTGAACAATGTAAATGGTAAGAAAATCTTCTCCTACTAGTTCATGATGGATTAAAGGGATATAAAGGGGTGCCCCTTCATTTTGATAAGATAAGGGGCGAAGGGTAATCATGTTGAAAAAAAAATTAGGTGGGATGATGTCCTCATCCTCATACTCAAGTTGAGGTGGTGTTGGTGAGGAAGGGCTCTCTTCTTCAACAATGGTAGTGGTAGGTTACATATCTTTCTTCTTACTGGGCAAAATGAATCCAAAGTCATGTTTCTCATGAGGCTTATGGGTCATAATCAATGTCAACATGTGTGTTCCATGTTCATATATTCCTAAACCAAATCCATTCCATGAATGCCTATGAAGGTATAGTTTAGTGAAGTTAAGGTTGTCCAATTAAGAGAAGTTAGAGGTGAATGGTTGAGATAAATGGTGGGTGGTGGAAGCATTAAGTGGTTTCTAAATTCCCCCATAGATAAAGTGGGTTTTATATCTAGGAGGTCCTAAATGAATAATGGTTCCAATGTTAGGATCCTAACCTGGTTGATGGTTGAGCTTTCTATATTCTTGAGGAGTTTAGAAGATATCAAGGGTAAGGAGACAATATTCTCCAAGAGTAAGACATTTAAAGGTAGGTTCCAAGGGATTAGTGATGGGTATTTGTTCCATAAGAATATATGAACTAGTATATCTTTCTATAGAAGGGGAAGCAATGGCTTTGGCTTCTATAAGTGAGGGATTTGTGGTGGACATTTGTGGTGTGTTGGATGGAGGTAGGAGAACACCATTAGGTCAGTAGGTCATATTGCATGTAGTAAAAAGGCTAGGGTCAGATTGTATGGTAATAACTTGACCTTCATATTTAAACTTGACACAATGATGGAGGGTGGAAGGTATATAACCCATGGCCCAGATCTAAGGTCTCCTTAGTAAAACATTGTACTAGAATTCACCTTTGACCACATAAAAGAGTTTGTGGAGCATGTGACGTCCTAGATGAATGTGAAGGATGATGATTACCAAGGTAATGGTCATAGTGTAATTAAAATATCTAAGGATGGCTGATGTTTTGGACATGACATTGTTCAATAGCTTGAGTTTCTCATTGGCATGGGAAGAGATGATGTTGATACTATCTTCCCCATTGATCATAACCCATTTGATGTAGGTTTGGTTGATATGGGTATTAATAAAAAGATGGGGATCTAGGTATTTGAGGTGGATAAAAGGTATCTCCAAGTCCTTTAAGGTAACAAGGGTGGAGAGTTAGGGAGTGCATAAAAAGGCCTCTATAGGTTGGGAGTCTCCTAGTCTAACCTTGATATCTTGTATAGCCTCTATCAAGGCCTGATGATGGTGGGGTGAGGTGGAAATGAGATTGTAGAGGCTCATCTTAGCTGGGATCTAGTGAAGTTGTCTAAGAATGCCCCTCCTGATGGATTCAAATGGGTTAGCCTTTATGGTGCCTAAGATAATAACTTTGGGCTTAGTTTTAGACATGGAGGTTTGGATCTAGTTTGGTTTAGGGTGAATTATTGGGTATGTCCATGGAATGGACACTTTAGGCTTCCCTTTACCCTTTTTTGGTGTGACCACATTAATGGTATGGATAGAGGGGCAAGGTGTAGAGAAGAGATGAGAGTGGACAATTAGGAATGTGTTGGAAAATGGATATTGGGTGTATTTGTAGAGGAATGGGTGGAATATCATCTAGTAACAGATCACCCTCATCCTAGAATTGATGGATAATGGCCTAGAGATCTTTAAAATTCTCCATGTCATGCCTAGGTGTCCTATGATAGGATCATATTTGATGGCCATTATACCAAGCCAACTTCAAACCAAGAGGATTGAAAGGTCTAATAGGTGGTAAGGTGAGGTAAGAGTCATGTAATAATCCTTGAAGAATGGTCATATAGGATTTAGCTATAGGTAAGAAAGGTTTAGATATTGTGGTTTGGGTTGGTAAGATGGGTGTGTTGGTGGAAATAGGTTTGGTGAGAGATGGTTTAGGTAGTAAGGTGGTGTTTTTGTTTGATGGCTTTAGTCTTGGTATGTTATATGGGGTGGAAAATTTTGATGGTATAACTATTGGTAATTTGAGAAGGAATGATGCATTGAATAATAAGTGGGCTAGTAATTAATGGTAGTGGGTGACATATGTTAGAAGGGGGTTAATTTTTAAGCAAAGTGGAAGGGTGAGGCCCTAAGATAGAGGGCAAGGTAGAGGAAGGTAGAGTCTGAGTCATGTGGACATTGAATGTTTTCATCCCCTTGGTTGGTGTGGGTTGAGACCTAGGATTAGGCTTGGGTGAGGATAATTCCACTTTCAAAGATGGGTGAACCAAACTCTGATTAGGGAAGGCACCAAGAGTTTTGAAAGGTTTGGTTGGTGGTGTTGTCATTTGAGAGGTGGCTATGTTGGTTGACTATGAAGGTGAGGGGTTAGTAGAAGTTATAGTTAGTTTGAGAGGTGATGGGAAAATGATGGACTAGTTGGTTAAAGTCATGATAGAAGGTTTATGTTTGTTGATGTAGGGAAGCCCTAATTATTTCCATAAAGTGGCTTGATCCATGTCTAGTTTTGTAGCCATACCTAACTTTTGAACGAGTTTGGAAAAATGTTTATATATTGTTCTAGCCTCTTAGGTAACAAGTGTCAAGGAGACACCTATGGGTTTAGGAAGATGGTTAATATCCTCAATCATTTCCTCAAGGAAGGGAGGTATATTTAGGCTGGGTGGCTACTTTATGAGTAGTTTTTTTGAAAAATTTGCTCTCCTAGGCACAATCTCCATAGTATTGGCTTAGTCTATAGTTATGGGATATGGTGGGTTAGGAATGGTTATTTTTAGGGTAGGTTATCCAAATATGTTTTTGGTGATTATAAATCCTCTATGAGTGAATCTAAGGAAAAAGGAACCTCCTCAGTTTGGGCCCCTAAAGGAAGGGAAAGTGACTCTGCCACCTTGATAGGTAAAGTGGGAGAGGAATAGGTAGATTGGATGATAGGCTCCCCATGGAAAAATGTGCCAAGGACCATATTAACCATGGTAGCATCATGAGAATATTTAGCTTATGTGTCCTCATCTTTGACATGGGCATGGTTGGGAAAAGGTTTCTTGAAGATGTCAAGAGCTTGACTTTTAGGGGCATTGGGATTATCCAACATGATTTCCCCCTTATCGATAAGACTCTAGACAACATTCTTGAAAGTATTAAAATAGTTGACATCATGTCTAATTACCTAATGAAAACCATAGAGGTCATTCTCATTATATCAAGTTGGTGTAGGATAAGAAGAGTCAAACTACTAGGGAGGTTTGATGGGCAGAAATTGTATAAGGTTAGCTTTCAGTAGCTTATTTATAGCTAAGGTATAATATTCTCCAAGTAGAGTGAATTATTTTCGGTTCCTTCAATTTTGGATTATTAAGCTTTGGTTAGTGGGATTGGGAGAGTTTTACTGATTGACATTAGGTGGTGGGGTAGTTTTAAGCACAACCACATTCATAATTCCCTTGTTCTTGGTCCCAATGTTAACTTGGTTGCCTATTTTGGAGGAAGAGGCTTCATTTGTTTTGAGGGTAGATTTTTTTATTTCATAACTTAAGTTTACCCTCATCTATGGATCAATTCTCTAACTTGCATGCCATGTTGAAAGATTCATCAAAAGTTCTAACACTTTAGATGTGTAGTATAAAAGAGATATGTTTAGCATAGGATTGAGAATTTTTTTTTATAAGTTTAGGTTGAGGCAATGAGACTGATAGTCAATTGATTAAAATTCTCCAATGGGAAACATAATCAGTATTGGACTCATCATCAGATTGCCTAATAGAGTAGAGGTCTGTGATAGAGACCTTCTAAGAAATGTTAATGGAAAATTGATCTAAGAAGACTTGTGTTAGTTGGGTGAAAGAAAATATGGAATGCTTGGTGAGGGCACTATACCAGTCGAGTGCTAGGCCAAATAAAGACATGGGAAAGGTTAAAAGGAGAAGGTAATCATCATAAGTAATCATGTAAAATGCATTCATGAAATCCCTAAGGTGTTGCTGGGGGTCTTCCTTGCTTTGAAATTTGGTAAATTTTAGAAGATCCCATTGAGGAGGGTAAGGTCTAATGGGGACACATGGATGAATAGGTTTATTACAAATTTGATCATAGGATAGGATGTTATGAGTACCTAAAATGGATGACTCAACGTTGGCCATCTTGTCCATGAGCATTTTCATTAGGTCTATTTGGGGTGGTACACCAAAAGGGTTGTAAGGTTCAAATTGTGCTTGAGGTTGGGAAACATATTGGTAATTATTTGGTAGTTAAGAGGCTACCATATGTTGTAATATGGATGATAGAGGTTGGGTAGGGTAGGTGGATGATGGTGGTTAGGTAGTGGGTAAATACCCTTGTGGGTTAGGGATATATCCTAGATTGGGTGCAATGGGTAACTACTAAGGAGTCCCTATAGATTGGGCATGGGTGGTAGTTGGGTTGGTGATAAGAGGTGAGGTAGTGACCTTTGTGCTAATAGGTGGTGAAGTAGAAGGGATAGATACCCTTAATCTTGGTAAAGGGGTATTGACCAATGGGTAAGGTTTGACATAGGGGAGGTTGGTAGTGATAGTGGTGGGTACTCCAGAAACAAGTGGAGGATGATGGGTTAATGGTTGGATTGTCCCCAAGGTAGAGGAGTCACTAGTAGGGGTAGAAGGTGTAAGGGTAGTAGTTGGTTGGATAGGTTGGTTTTTAGTTATGGAATCAAAGGGGTTAGTAGACAAAGATGCCTAGGTGGTTAAAGGTTGGGTGGTGATCATGGAAATAGGAATACCCTTCATAAGGTGAGATGGCATGATATAAAGAGAATCCTAAGGTGGAGTTGAAAATGGGATATGGTAAAGGGAGGTGTTAATATAGTGCTAAAGGGAAACTAGATTATTGTCTAAAAAAGTGATAAAATCCATGTCTCTTTGGGGAAATAATCAAGGAAAATTAGGGATTCCTAATGGACAAGGTGAATATTTTGCCTCAAAGATGTACACCATAGATGATGAGGTAGAAGAGGTTGATTTAAGTGATGGGTTCTACTCTACTAGGTTTTTTCATTGCTATAAAATGAGAACCATACAAGAAAAAGGGGAGAGAAAATAATTAAAAACTCACCACTCAAACAAGAATAATAAAATAAAATGATCAAGGTAATGAAGACACACACTATGAAATGCATTAAGCCTAGAGGTTAGTTTTAATCTCAATTTTGGCTTATCCCTTAGTTTATGTGATAGAAGTTGGATAATAAATTAGTTACTATAAAAGTATTCTATGGTTGGGTTTAGGTTGTTTAGGTGATAAAAATAATCTATATTGGAATCAATACATGACTTGGTATTGGGGCCTACCCTCTCACTTCATAGTCTCATAATGATAAGGGTGTTAGGTGGTTAGCCAATATATATATTGATATTCAGAGTTTATACTCAACCAGAGAGAAAAGTTAGTTCTACCCTTGGTAATGACCTCTAAGTAGGATTACTATAAATGGACAAGGTGACTTCTAGGTGATGAGATCCCAGTCGAGCCTTGTCTCAAATCATATTGATGTTTGATTTATGAAAATGGTCTAGCTAGTGTGTGCAACAAAAAGTGATGCTATGATAATATTATTGTCCTTTAATTCAAAGTTAACTAATGTTAAAATAAAGTAATGGATGCAGTTGATTTTAAACCCAAAAGAAATTTTAGTTTCAATTATGAGCATAGATAGAGAGAAGAGAATACAAATTCAATATGAGTAAAGACTCTAGGTCCCATCAGGCATGCTAGAATGTTTCAATAAATTTCTTAATTATTATTAGGAAAGAGAAAAAAGGTAACTAAGTATGGGTATGGTTGAAAAAACTATTTTATTTTGTGCAGATTGATTCAAAATATTGTGAAGATCTCCTTTTTGGTTTGCGAGGAATACTTGTAGATAAGAAAATACTAAATTAAACTTGCTCATTTGATAGATAGTTAGGTGGATTGCCTAGTGATAAATAGATCCTAGAAGTGAGAGCTTCCTTAGGGATTGTCAATCAACATATTTTAAATAGTTAAGTTGATAAATATAGAAATAAGGTACTTGCATCAAATAAATAAGATTACTAAATTTGAACACAAGAATGCTCACCAAGAAAACAAAATAGAAATGATTAAATTAATGATAAACTAATTAATAATGGTACTAAGGGGTCAAGGTATACTTTAGGAAATATGAAAGGGGTCTGTGAGTGGTCAAAAACATATAAAACTAGATTTGATTTGCGGTAGGTGGGTGGAAATAGGTTACTATTTTTTGGTGCCATAGGTAACCATCGATGCTTGGGGTGACCATCAACAATTATGCCTAACCATCAGTGGCTAGGGTCTAACTATTAGTGGATGACTATGTATTTCTAGGTTTGATCAATAACTGAATGATGGGATTCTATAGATGAATTCTAAGAGTTGGGCAAGGGATAGGATGATTTTGAAATGGAATAAAAGTATGTGAATTGTAACAAACAAGAACTTGTCTTACTAGAAGTTGATTGAGTGAGTGGTTGGTGTAGTTAGCCTATCAGTGAAATATGGATTGATGTTACTAGAGTAAAGGTAATTGAAAGCTTCATTGAGATATGATAGTGAGTTATCTCTCATTATGATGTCTTGATAATGTGGATGATTTTGATTGACTTGAAAAATAAAAATCCTAAATGCCTAAGCTCTAGATAATTATTGTAGATGGAATTGACCTCCCAGGCCTCTCTCTCTCTCTCTCTCTCTCTCTCTCTCTCTCTCTCTCTCTCTCTCTCTCTCTCTCTCTCTCTCTCTCTCTCTCTCTCTCTCTCTCTCTCTCTCTCTCTCTCTCTCTCTCTCTCTCTCTATCTTGTAGGCACAAGTAAGAGGTGGAAGTGAAGGTGTAACTAGTCCATATAAATATAATTCATCATGTAAAGGATAAAAACATGAATTATAAAAGTTTATATTGAGAAGAGTGTTGGTGATGCTTGCATGCTTTTGGTGAAAAGGTGGATCCTAACCATCTATAGTCAAGGGTTCCTAATGCTGACCATCGATGGTCACCCTGACCATTCATGGTCAGGGTCCATAGGAAAAGGGTCCTAAAGGTTAGGGTCACTCAGCTTGGTAAAATTTGGTACATATAGATTAGGTTTGGCTAAATGAGTGTAGGTTGGTCCAAAGGGGGGCCTAGGTAGGGCTAGGGGTATTTTTGACATTTAAAAGTGTAGGTGTGTAGATTTTTGGTGTCTACATTGGGTTACTAGAGTAAATCTTATAAGGTTGTATGTCACCATTAAATATCATCTAGACCTATCAAAATCCTCTAAATGTAAGTTTTACATCTTTTTTATGATCAAAGGACTATGTACCTATAGATCTCATCAAAATTATATTTATATGAAAACCAATAAGGGAATTAGTTTTCATCTATAGTGGACTTATGTTCAAAGTTTGGAGTAAGGGAAGAGTGTTTATTTTGAAAATTATATTCTAAAGGGACATCAGATGAATGAATAATGTAAAAAACACATCAAGATGAAGCACAATTTTATAAGATAATTAAGAAGATGGAGAGTTTAGAATATGGGAAAGGTAAGTGGATCATTTAATGAAAATTTGAAAATCTCTAGGGACTTTTCCATTTTAGTGGACCATGACTCATCATATTCATCAAGGTCTTATCTTCTAGTGTGTTTTTAAGCCAATCACAGGGCTTGAAAGCTATTTGGATCTAATGAATGTTAATTTGTGGAGGTAGGGTTAATGTTAATCGATCAAAAGTGGTTGGGCCTCATTTATTGATTTATATTTTCTCACTTCCCTCTCTCTTCCCATTTTCTTATATATCTCCCATTTCTCTCCCAAAGGAAGAGACTCTTATGCTTTTGGCATGCCCAGGCTATGCCAAGATTTGTACTATAACACTTATTTAATGTAATAAAAAACTAAATTCCTCTTTTCACAAGCTAAATTGAAGTTTGTTCCATGAATTCATTAATGCGGTTAAGTGAATGTATGATTTCCTTTGCCTTTGTTTAAGATTTATCACATTCATGAAGTGTTTTATAGGTCTCACAGGTCATTCTAATTACCACAAATATTTTATTGATTGGTTTTAAAGTGGATAACTACCCTTCAATTCTAGATTGATATCTAGTTAGTGTCTTTTATGAAATACTTATGCAAAATTTGATCAAAGAGTGAGTGAAATGATATTTATAGGTATGAAAGTGTTTGATAACATGTTATGTACAATTTTTAGTGTTAAAAATATTGGTGCATCACCTCCTTTTACATGTTTTCATGAATTATTATCTATTTCTTTCCCTTTTCCAAGTAATAGCTTAATTTAGGTGATAAATCCAAAAGGAAGCCAAACTTGTACAAAGTTTCAACCTCACTATAAGATACCCACAGCCTAAGATTTTTCTCATTTTGTGGCTTAGTTAGAGAGATCCCAAACAACCCTCTCCATGGGTGAAAATTAAGACCAAAATAGATTCTATCATGCCTGGTGGGACCAATTATCCTTGGAATAGATGAATTTTGGAGCTAAGGATATGTATATGTAGTAGAAGAGGACATCCATCATCATCAAAATCTAAATATTCTTCAGGTTGTAGAGTTTATAGCATTATTTAAGTAATATTCTCATGATAAAGGTTACCACAAGGCTAGGTAGTGAGGTATTCATCTCAAATTCATTGAGTTTCCTTCTAATTCATATAAAAGAGCAAGAATTAGTAGGATAAATCCATATCATCAAAGATAATATTCATCTCCTAGTCATCTTATTATCCTAAGCAATGTAATTCTCACTATCTAGATGGCCATAAAAAATCCAATGTTTGTTCCCTTCAACAGAGGTAGTCTACTAAATTTAGCCCATTTTGATGACATTATTATGTTTGATCTTAATATTATCAAATTATTCTCAAGATAAGATCAAACAATTCCTATAGAGAACATCCAAGATATTGCTAACCTTTTTTTAGTTCATAATATTATTCAAGAGAATGTAGCTATTCGACTATTTATTGCTTCCTTCAAAATAAAAACACTACAGTGGTATATAAAATCTCCATTCAATTCCATTTCTACCTAGGATTAAGTAAGTGAAGTCTTAGTCAGACAATTTTAGGACAAACCTGATCACCTATCCTTAGTTAAATAGTTGACTACCATAAAGAGAGCTCCTCATGAGTTCATGTTTAATTGTAACCTCAAATGCCAAAATACATGGACAAAGATACCTATAGTTATTAAACCATCCCTAGAATATGCCTTTTTATATTATTTAAAATTCCTCAGCTTTGATATTAGTGTAATGATATAGTCAATGGGTTGTATTACCTTTCCACATGTTTATGAGGTTTTAATAAGAGAAGAGAACAAATTTATACAAGAGAGTAAGCTCTCTCCAAGACCTCCAATGCCTATATTCCTATAATTAAAGTCTATACCACACCCTCAAGTTCCTTAGATTCCATATTTAGGTCTTATTCCATTCCCTCAAACTTAAGTTGCAGCCCCTTCTAGTTAAGCTAGTGAGCTTAGAGAGTTGAAAGATTCATTACAATATTTTGGAAATGAAATAGTGTGACTCAAAGGGTAGTAGTAATAGGATAATAGGCCTTACCAATAAGAAAAATAGACCACCTATTATTCCTTTAGTCACCAAAGGCCTTCTTATCAAGGGTTCAGAGAAAATAAACTAACCTACCAACCAAAAGGATCCATAATTCAAGCTAAACCATATGAAAATATTAATATTAATGCACCTTTCACTTCAAAAGTTGTTTTTCCCACACCACCTCAAAAAAAATTGATGTAGTATTGAACTTTGCAGCCCCCTAATCTCAATGATTCTTAAAACTAAGGCTCGGTATCACAAAACATTACTATGCAACAAATGACATAAGAAGAGTTTTCTCTTCAAGTAAGTTAGTATCAAGAAACAAGTTGGGAATCAAAAGGATAGAAACAAAAATTTAAATGGTAGTTTGATGCCATTAATGTTAATTTTCAAATAGATGATCATGTTGTATTCAATCAATCTGGTGATACTAGTAATACAAGTGGTTAAGTTGTAGTTCTAGCTAGAGCTAAATAGAGAACCATTGATGAGGCTCAATATGTGATTAGTTATTCAATTACTCATAATTTTGGTTCCAAGAGCATCAATGATAAATTTTATACCCATATAACATATAAAAATTAGACTACAAAGGTTAAAAAATTTCATTAAGTACCTCTAGTTTATGAGTAACCAGTGGTTCAAAAAGTGTAGCCAAAGTTTAGTCGGGATCAATTCAATATAGTGGATCTAATGAAGAATCCAAATATATAAATAATCATGTGGGACCCCCTCTCTATTTAAGGGCTTTTATCTCTCAGATTGTCTCCAAAGCTGGTTGAGAAAGAAGGTGTAACTAATCCAGACTAGCCATCTAAGAAATAAATACAATAGCTACATAATATGGTAAATATGGACAAAATTGAGGTAAAATCAAGTAAATATCCTCCTTTATACCTTTCTTTGATATTTTGTGACACTTTTTTTCACAAATGTGGATAGTGGAGCTAATAAAATTGTTATGCCTAAGCAAATTAATGATAAGCTTAGTCTTATTTATGAACTAAATAATAAAGGGTTATTATATCTAGATGGATCACAAAAAAAATTATTAGGCATTATTAGAAATTTTAGGTTGACATTACATGATTTTCCTAATGTTACCATTCAGTAAGATGTAGTTGTGGTGGACTTACCTCCCTACTTTTCCATGTGTCTATCACAAGACTTCACCTCTAAGATGAGAGGATACTTATCGATTGATTAGACATATTTTATTTTTAGAAATTGGTATGGTACTAAGGTAAAAATACATTATAAAAAAATATCATGTTTCCATTTGGATCCATATACACCAAGTTTTATGAATGGTAATTGTATCATCTCATATGAGGTGTTAAAAACTAGTGGAGTTGAAACTAAATCACCTTTAGATAGAATTATAGACTTGATCCTTGATGAATGGGCCTCTAATTTACATGATAATGATACTTATAAGCTAATTTAATAAGGGGTACTTGGTGTTTAATTCCTCCATAAGAATGATGCACCAATTCCATCCATGATTAAGGATGATGAGTCTCATGATGGTCTATGACAATTATACTTTGATAGATCAAAGAATAAGCATTATACTAGGGCTAGAATGATACTTATTTATATATAAAATTAAATATATTTATCTTTTATTAATTTTTAGTTTGGTTGTTCAAATAATTTTGTAGAGTATGAAGCACTAGTCCATGGTTTGTAATTGGATAGGAATATGAAGATCAAAACCGTTCAAGTTTTTGGTGATGGTGAACTTGTAGTCTACTAAGGAAGAGGTATTAATGTATGAAAAAATATATTGATTATATCATATAATCATAGGGTGTGGAACTTACTTGAGGATTTATAGGCTTTCAACATTCAGGGAATACCAAGAGATGAGAAAAATAATGAAGATAGATTATATGAAATTAGGGAATAATTTGGTATCTTAGCTGAAATAAAAAGTGAAAATTTAGTCACACATTAAGGTTGATTTAAGGCTTCCTATTCTAGATAACCATGAGAATTAGAAAGTGTTTGAAGCTAAAAATAAAATTTCTAGGTTATTAAAAGAAGATATTGAGTTTTCCTTGAGAAATCAATCAAAATTATTGTAGAAATATCATGACCAAATTGTGAAACTAAAAAAAAATAAGTTTCATAAGGGATTGGTCACATTGAGAACATATTCAATGGTGATGATGAGTTGAAAAAATAAATTTCATATTTGTCAACAAAGGAAGAACACTATGCCAATGTGGATATTGTAGCTGGTAAGAACTTGAAGTTGGGTAAGGTATGTAATCCTTCACAAAAGGAATATTTCATTGAATTATATACAAATTTTTTTGATGTGTTTTCATTGAAATATATTGATCTCAAGGGATTTGATCCAATAATATCTCAACACACCATTGAGTTAGAGGCTGAAGTGAAACTAGCGAGATAAAGACAAAATCCTATCAATCCAAAGCTTTGAGCCTTTGATGAGAGCTGAGTTTCATAAGCTCATAGAGTCATCTATTATATTTCTAATCAAGCACTCAACTTGGGTGACAAACCTTGTTTCGGTAGGGAAGAAGAATGGTGAGATTAGGCTATGTTTTGACTTCCATGATTTAAACAAGGCTTTCCTTAAAGATCACTATCCATTTCCATATATGGAACAAATTTTATAGTTGGTTGTAGGTTTAGAGAGGTTTTATTTATTGGATGGATATAATAGTTAAAATCATATTTTGGTCAAGGAAGAGGATCAACTCAAAACAACCTTCACTATAAAATGGGGGACATTTGAATATAAATATGCCTTCAATTTATCAAATGGTAGAGAAAACTTTTAGAGAGCCATAGATATGGCATTCTATGGCCTTCTTAATAGGTTTTTACTTTTTTATATGGATGATATGATAGTGTTCTCAAAGAGTTCAAGTGATTAAATGATTCACCACAAGCAAGTGTTTTAAAGGCGTAGGAAATTTGTGGTGTCTTTAAATCCAAAAAAGTGTGTCTTCTTAGTTCATGAAGGTAAGTTCTTTGGGCATGTGACTTCAAAATATGGTCTGAGTGTAGATATGGAAATAATAGATTCAATTATTTCACTTTCCTTGTCAAATCACAAAAAGGATTTGCAAAGCTTCTTAGGGGAAATCAATTTTATAAGAATATAGATTTTAGATTTTGCCACTTTAGCTAAGCCACTTACATCCATTCTAAATAAGAATCTAAGTTTCAACTGGTCCAAGGAAGGAGTAAAGATTTTGGAAGAGATTAAGAATGCTATAAATAGTGCTCCTACACTCATAAACCTAGATTTTAAAAAGGATTTCATTTTTTACACTTTTGCTAACATAGACACCATTTTAGATATTCTTATGCAACAAAATCATAAGGCTTTGGAGTAGTTAATAACCTTATTTAGTCAGAGATTGGAAGAATATGAAATAAAGTACTCTTTTTTGACAAACATTTAATTTAAATTATAAGGTCTCTCAAGAAATTTAGATAATTTTTGTCTAACAATGAGATACACCTAATGGTTTCCCATCCAAGTGTCAAGGAGTTTATATTGAAAAAAGACATAAATGAGAAGAGAGATGGTTGGATAACTAAGGTAATGGAGACATAAATGAAGATCAAAAAGCCGATTAGAGGTAAAGGAATTTGTGAGCGTTTGGCATAAGATTTATAATAGGCTAATGAGGTGGTTTTGGTGTCAATTGATGAAGAGGTTGTAGATGATCATACCTCACCTTCCATCTAGTTTCATGACTTGGTGAGATATCTCCAAGATGGTATTTATCCATCCCATCTAAATGATTCAAAAATAAGATAATTAAAGATGAAATAAATTCCTTTTATTCTTGTTTAGGGTGTTTTTTCAAGAAAGATATCAATGGCATGTTGATAAGATGTATAGAGCCAAGCCAAACACAAAGATTACTTGATTAGTTCCATGATGGACATGGTTGAGGGAATTATTATACAAGGATCACAAAAATTAAGATAATGAGAGGTGGGTATTTTTGACCTATCATATTTGGTGCTTTTCATGTATGGATTAAGAAGTGAAAACAATCTGCTATGTGTAGGAAAAGTGAAACTTACATCCTTACTTCTCTAACCAATTATGGTGGACCAGCCCTTTATCCAATGGAGATTGGAGTTTATCAGTATCATTAACCCTAATTAAATATTAGGACATACATGGATACTAACTAATATAGATTACTTCACTAGATGGAAAAAATAATTAACATTGAAATAAGTAAACGACTCTAATTTTCTAGATTTTTATGAAGGTTTGCTTACTAGATTTGAAGTTCCTTCAACCATTATTTATGACAATGTTATGGCCTTTGTGGGTACTAGGATCAACCAATGGTTTGTTCAACATGGTGTATATCTCAACACTTTATAAAATTACTATCCAAAAATAAGAACCTATTAAAGATCATAAGGAATAATATTGAAGATAATCAGAAGTCATGGCATCTCAAACTGAAATCAGCTCTATGGGATGATAATATCACCTATAAAATATCAATATTTAACTCTCCATATAAGTTTGTATATGGTAAGGAAGTAAGATTACCTATTTCTCTTGAAATTCTTTATTTATAACTAATACATTAAATGGTGTTATTTGAAAATGAACCAATGGAAATTAGATATGTTGAGCTTATGGAGCTAGAAGAAGTTCAAAATTAGTCCATGATAGCCATGGAAATACACCAAGAAAAAGTGAAGAGAGATTTTGAAAAGAGAGCTTCTTCATGAAGTTTCAAAGAAGGAGATTTGGTCCTCAAGTGGGATTAGTATAGAGATAAACTAGGAAGGCATATAAAATTTGACTCTCTTTTGAGTGGTCCATACACAATCTCTAGATTCAAATCCCACAATGCCTTTCAAATTATAAAGATGGATGGTAAGGAGTGTCTTATCCTAGTTAATGGGATGCATCTAAAACATTTCTATTGAAGAGATATATTCTTTGTACATAATTAGTCTATTTGTTTTCCTCCATATGTTTTTATAGAAGATTAGTTTGTTATGTTCTGTCCCAAATAAGTAATTTATTTTCACACTTGATTTTCTTAGATTAGTTTCCCTACATTTTGTGTTTCCTTCCTTGTCTTGGTGGAATAGTTATCTTTTTCAAGTCAAATGTTTCTTGTAGTCATAGATAAAATTTGTCATTACTTGTGAGCCTAAGAGTCATGTGAAGGGTCTAGTTCTTAAGCATAGTAGGCATGCTTCCCATTTGAGTCACCAAAGATGTTAGCTAGATTTGCCCTACATATGAAGCTTTACCTAGATCTGGCATGAGACGCTGAGCTAAATCCTAGTTGAGAGGATGATTTGATGGTAAAAGGAGTATATAGACTCTATGAAGACCAAATGTCACTTGTAATCTTTTGAAATAATTTAAGCAAGCTTAAAGTGTGAATCTAGTGATTTTAAGGAACCAGACTATCACATGTCATTTAAGAATTAATAAATTAGTTTGGTTGTCCATTTAATAAGTTTTCTTGGGATGTTAACCAAAACTAAAGAATTATAGTAAAATGATGTAGTTTGTGTGAAGGTCAAACCCTACAAGTTTGGTGTCTTGATGTGCTTCCTATCTCAATAAATAAACCTTAAAAGATGATCTAGTAGTGTGGGACATGATTGGGGACATAAAATTAAGGTCACAATAAAAATCCATTTGGGTTCAAAAATTCTTAACAAGATTCAAGTTGAATGCAGGGTTACCAAGTGGCACAATCTTGATAGCTCAGAGCATAGATCAATAACACATGGAAAATCTCAAGAAGTCAACAAGTCAAGAAAGATCTATGGTATAATTTAATCATCTAGTTAAAGATCAATGGTGAGCTTGAGGTTAAAAGGTTACAGAATCTTGAAAATGAACATGAAGATGCCAAGTGTCTCAATCATGGTGAATTAATATCATCTCAATAAATCATGTTTGATTATATTATTCAAAAAGAGATCAATGACACATATTTGATATGGTAAATAAAATATATATTTCATGTATTCAACCATTTAGAATTATATTGATGGTGTAGACCAAGGTTAAAAAGTCAATGAGACCATATTACATGTAAGGCTTCCACATGGCATAAGCACATTAACTAGATGGAGACTGATGGTAGGGTCCATAGAAGGAATAAGGGACCACAAAGTGTCACATTTTTAAAAGATGAAATAAAGATCAATGTGGGGATACCAAATGGCACAATCTAGAAAGCATATTAAATATCAATGGCTAGCATTTAAGTCAAAGCAAAGAGACTCCTAAGGAGATCGACATTGCAAAATTGATAAGGATCTAAGGGTCATAGAATGAAGACGCATTTCTAAGGTGACAATGGTCAGGTTTTAAAATAAAATAAATGACCCAAGGAGATGTCACATAGGTGGGCACATCAGGTCAAAATATTTCTCCACCCAGGCAGGAAAATATATAAACATGAGATCAAATATGATCTATGTTACTGAAGCAAACCCTACAGGGTTGTATGTCACCATAAATCTTAACTAAACCTCTCAAAATCCCCTAGACATATGTTTTACATATTTTTCATGATCAAGGGACTAGGTGCCTATAGATCTCATCAACATTATGGCTATATGAAAAACAATAAGGGAATTGGTTTTCATCTACAATGGACCTATGTTCAAAGTCTGGAGTAAGGGAAGAGTGGTGATTCTGACAATTGTGTTATTAAGAGACACCAGATGAATGAATAATGTAAATAACACATCAAGATGAAGCACAATGTTGTAAGCTCATTAATAATAAAGAAAATTTGGAAGATGAGAGGCAAGTGGAACATTCAATAAAATTTCAAAAGTCTTTGGGACTTTCCTATTTTAATGGATTATGACTCATCATCCTCAGTAAGTTCTTTTCTTCTAGTTTGTTTCTAAGCCAATCATAGGGCTTGAAAGCTATTTGGATCTAATGAAGGTTAATTTTTGGAGGTAGTATTAATGCTAATCAATTAAAAGTTTTTCAACCTCATTTATTCATTTATATTTTCTCACTTCCCTTTATCTCTCTTCCCCTTTCTTATATATCTCCCAATTATCCCACAAAGGAGGATACTCTTATGCTTTTGGCATGCTCAAGCTATACCAATATTTATACTGTAACACTTATTCCATGTAATAAAAGATTGAATTCCTCCATTTTCAAGTTGAATTAAACTATGTTCCATTAATTTGTTAATGTGGTTAAATGAATGTATTCTTTCCTTTGAATCTAAGTTTTCTCACCTTATTGAAGCATTTTTTAGCTCTCATAGGTTATTCTAAGTGCCTTAGATAGTTTATTAATTGGTTTGGAAGTGGACAATTGCCTTTCCATGCTAGATTGATAGCTACCTAGTGCCGTTTTCTGAAATAGTTATGTGAAAGCTGATCAAAGAGTGAGTGAAGTGATATAGGTAGGTCTAAAAGTGTTTGATAGTGTGTTATATATAATTCTAAGTGTTTAAAATATTGGTGCTTCACCTCCTTTTACATGTTTTCATGAATTATTATTTATGTTTCTCCATTTTCCAAGTAAGATATTAGTTTAGGTGATAAATCTAAAATTAATATAACCTTCTCCAGAGGTTCAACCTCACTATAGGATACCCATAGCTTGAGGTTGTTCCAATTTTGTGGCTTAGTTGGAGAGATCCTTAAGAACCCTCTCCATGGGTGCAAATTAAGACCACAATAGGAACACCAATGAGGCTAAAAACAACATGAAATATATGTTAAAAGGGATATTTATAATGGATGTTTTGTAATTTATGAGGAAGGCTTGGCCATATCCAAGGTCTTGCTCACAAATGGAATCCCTAGGGAGAGTGATCAAAGAACAAAATAATATTTCTCAAGGGGAAATGTTAAGATTGCAAGAAATGAAAGAGGGAATGTAAAACAAACAATATACACATCTATGAGAAGATCTTAGGAAACATGAGGCATAATAAGGACATGAAAAGACACTAAGTGACTAGTTACTATCAATATACAAAAGATACCCCTTCACAGTAAACACAAATCTATATATGCAAATAAGTGAGATACAAAGATCTATTCATGTTGGTTATTTGAATACAAAAATTAAAATGGACCTACCTTCACACAATATGTTCCCCATTCCTCAAGACCTCTTAAAGATCCATTGATCTATTGTGAATATTGGGTACTTGTGCAAAAAAGTAGGTAGCACTAAAATATTTTTTTATTCTTCTTTCCCAATCTACTAGCCTATCACACCCCAATGGACCTCAACTCTATCATTAGGCCAATTGTATAGTTTGAGATTTGATTATAAAAAAGTAAATATGATCTAAATCACATATTTTATTATGATTTAACTTTTATAATGGTTATTGTTGACTTTTGTATCATTGTCTTTTGTTAAAATGAAAATTTTATGGATTTTTAGGTTCCTCCTCCATATGGACATGGAATAACCAATCATGAGAGATAAATTGATATACAAAAATGAGATTTAGACTTTTTTTAAAGGATATTAAGTATCTAAAAACATGATTGACTAGAAAACTTAGGGTTACCTATGAACCAACATGTTATCTCAATTTTAAACTATGTGTATGATTAGTTCTCAAAATGAAATAAGGGGAGTAAAGGGAGATCCAATATGGACTAGTAAAATAACATTATAATGAGATAACTTTTTTGTTAACTAATCACATGGTAAAGAAGGAATGAATAATGAGAGAAAGTTTTGTATAACCAAGTCACAATAATGATTATTCATGTTATAGAGAGAAGGTAGTGAATAATCATGAGAAAGAGATAGGACAACCACACATAATAAATAAAAATATAGAGAAAAAGCAAGTAATCATGAAAATAAAACATAAGAGGATATGAGGAATGAAATGATGTCATAGAAAATATGTAGTCCAAAATATAAATAACCATGTAAGATATATAAGACTTTGACATAATGTTAAATGATATCGAATAGATAAATGTAAATTTGGATCACATGTCTAGTCCAAAATGAAGAAACACCATGTGGTGTTTCATAAAATATGTAGATTTATCCATAAAAATTATCCATAACATCTAATAAATCTTTGTGAAGCTGTAATTATACTAAAACAAGGGTCTCATTGATCTTGAGAGAAATCTAGGAAAATACCTCTCATCAAATCACCTTAACATAAAATGTAATTATGATTGAAGGATCATGCTAATAAGGTATATCATGTATGGGATACTCAAGATAATAAATAAGAGTGAAATCTATGTGACATGAAGGAGTCACTAGTGGAGAAGGGACCATAGGCAAAGGATGATCCATGGGTGGAGGAACCACATGTGGAGAATGAACCATAGGGGAAGAAGGGGCGATGGGTGGGGAAACCACAAGAGAATAAGGGGGAGTATTCTATCATAGATGACCTATGGGAAGAAGGATGGTAGATTCATGAATGGTCACGGGTGATCTTGGAGATGCTATTGAAGGACATGATAATGATTGGTGTGTTGTGTAGTACATTGGTACCACAAATAATATACCTCTTCATATTTGGGAATAGACTCAGGTAATAATTTTGGGGGAGGTATAGCCTTATATATAGGATGAGGAGGAGTAAGATTCAAGGTGTTTATATATTATTGAAGATTTATACAATGATTATATGAATGATTATTCATGCCATGGAAGTAACATATATGCTTTTTAGCAGACTTTGTGGTTGGACTAATAAAGGGAGTGTAAATAGAAGTCATGGAAGGTTGGTATAATGTATAGTCACTAGTGTAAAGACTATAAAATCTATAATAATCATATTATATTTGATTGGACCATTAGGTGGGAAAATGAGAAAGTTTTAGTTAAGGGAAAAAAATCACCAAGGGAAGGTGGGGCTGGTGGAGAGACTAGATGAGGCTCGACTAAAATAAAAATAGTATCAAAATCATTAAAATGTTTAAATAGAAGGAAATTAGGAATAAAATATAGACTAGGCTCAAATTAGGGATAGGTGGGATGTATAGAAGGTTGAAGGATAGTAACAATAATCTCAGGGGAAAATTGGCTATATGGATCTTGGTATCTAGTAAAGCAATAAGGACTAATCATAACATGATCCATAAGCATGCTCCTAGGAGTTTCTTTGGAAACTAGAGGTGTGCACACCATCTCTAACTTGTGAAAAAGAGGAATAATTCTAAAATTATGAAATATATAAGATGAAATATGATAATATAAATGGAAAGATAAACAAATAAGAATGATAATGAATGATATTTGCATCATGAGATTGAATAAGACCTCCTAAATGAGTCATCTAAGGTATAACCATCATCATATTCAAGTATATAAATATAAACTACACAAGTAAGAATGAACTTATCATTAGAGGTGGTGTGATGAATAGAGTGTTGAGTCCTAGTTAAGACTATGGGCATATCATCATTAGGTGGTTGACAAGAAAACAACTTCAGAGAAGGTGGAAGCTAGAAAATGAGATGAGGAGATAGGTTGGAAGTTTTTATCTTTATCTTGATCTCGTTAGACTCATCTCATCAAAATCTAAGAAGTTAGGTGGTATATTCTTGATGACTTATGGGTTACCATGGTAACCTCATGCAAAGTTGACGGGATAGTAAATGTTTTGAAATTATCAAAATGAAACACTTGGTAGGGGTTCAAGAGATGGAATTTTGAATACACCATGATCTTGGAATTGTGAAAAATTCCAAGGGATATTTTCACCTTCAATCCTATATATATTACCATTATGAGGTAACTTGATGTATTTATAGGTATAAGAGGTAACAACCATCATGTGATATGTCCATGGCCTACCAATAAAGATGTTGTAAGAGAAAGGAAAATTTTAGATCATAACCTTAACTCAAATAATGATAGGTGGGATGATGATATGGAGCCACACATAACCTAAGGAATACATTTTTCATTATTCATAACCTTGACACATGTTATGTGTGGACTTAATATTACATTCAAAGTATCTAAGGGTTTTAATAAAGTTAAGAGAGGTGACACACGTACCTAAACCCTCATTAATAAAGGCATGATCAACTTGTATTTCATCAATTTAAATTCTTATAATGAGGGGAGGATCATCTACACAAAATATAATCTCATCTAGAATCATATAATCAATGGGTAATTTGATAGAGAGATAACTGTCCATTATTTCACCAACATGTATAATTGTAAAATTATATATTCTTATCCAAATAAGGTAACTTCATGTATTTTTAGGGGAGGATGATGGATGTTCATTTTGAATATGAAATTCATAAGGTGATTACAATGATGTGGAGAGGTTTATATGAGTTTGAGAAATCAAATTTGAGATGGGGGACTAGTAAGTTCTGTGATAGGATCCCATTCATCATAACCCATGAAGGGACTATTAGATAGAGGTGTGTATTTTTGGAGGAGTTCCTCAAAAGGATTAGAAGTGAATGTAAATTCATGTTGATAGGATGTGGGAGGTTTAATTGGGGTATAATTTTTTTGATTATCATGGAAAGATGAGATAGTTTATTTAGGCTTATCTTGTGATAGATTTAAAGAGGTTGTATTATAAGGTTGAGTATCATTGGTGATGGGTAAAGATGTTAGATGCATTGTATAAATGGTATGAAAAGTGATATCCAATGTATGTGTTTTCATTAGTTCATAAAAATATATAAGGTCTTCTTGCCCTAACTCTATTAGGTGGGTGGGGAAAGAATCTTGGACAACATTTTAAGTGTGAGATGATTGGTGAGTCTGGGTGGGATGAGAATCAACTAAGGAAACTACCCTCCTCATATTATTCATGTGGACTACATTATATTTGGGAGTTGGGTATAGAATATTTTCAACATTATTGGTGGAAGGAGTGGTCTTATCATTATTATCTTGGTATTTTGGAAGAGGTTATTTGTATATGTCCAAATGAGCATTATCCTAGTTTAAAGCTTGAATTTTGATTTGTATTTCAAGAGTTTTTAAGGTAATAGCATAGGCTTGTTAATGTTTACAAATGAGATAATTATGGTCAAATTTGGGACCAAGGAAGAAATATTTATTTAAGTTATGAAATTATCTAAAACCCTCGTGATAATAACCCCAACTAGCATGAAATTAGAATAATTTATTTTTATCATACCATGATTTCATATGGAGAGTGGGATCAAGCTCTCATGGAGGAGGCATTTGTTGACATTTTTGTAATTCCACTAAGGATAATAGATTATGAGCATTGATGTTACTTTCTAGAGAAAATTTAGGATTAGGTATGTGGTTTATAGGGAAATCTTGTTTCAAATCATGGTGTGGAGCAATAAACTAAATATTATGAATGGTATCATAAGAATCAGTGACATCATCATTAGTAGCATGATGATTTTTATTTTTTATGAGCATAAAAGTGACCATATAAGGTTTGGATGGCTCAAAAAGATGCATGAGGAAAACTTGGTGCTTTTCTTTGTCAATGACCTCTTCCAAAGTTCATGGAGAGAAAGTCCAGACTCAATATTAAAATTTAGGATAGAGAGCATTATTGAATATAAGAAATATGTTGTCATTTACCATGTTTTTTTCACAATTTTCAAAAAACTTCTTCCACAATTTGATATAATATTTTACATTTCCCATCTCAAGTTGCTTACAATTAATAAAATGAGCCAAGGTATTTTCAAGGAGGTTACTACTTTGAAACTCTTGTACTATAACATTAACCAAATATTACAAACTAGTGATGGAATGAGATTTGAGTTGGTTATAACAATCTAAAGCATCACAAGAGAGGGTTTTGTTAATAATTTGGTAGTGGAAAAGGTGTTTAACTTAACTCAATCTTTATATAGATTTCCAAATGCTTTTAAGTTTAGGGTAGGGTTAGTTGCTCCATTATAGCTAATGGTAGGGGTAATACCTCCTATATCAATGTTGGTGATTTTAGGTGTAATATATTTATTTTTAAGGTTTTTGATTTTTTTGTTCACAAGAGGAGATTGAGGGATAATATTTAAATGGGAATTTTTAAGGTGGGGTGGAGGTCATTTTGGTTGTGCACTCCTCATGAAACCTATTGAGGGTGATTGTGGAGATGAATATGATGATTTTCATTTGAATCATTTTGTTGGAATTATTAGCTTGGAAAGCATTCATTTTGTTAATATTTTTTGATAATAATTTATGGGTTTGAGTGGTATTATTTTTAGTATGAGAAACATTAACATTGGTATTAGTGGCTTGGGTACCACTATGAGTAGTAGAATGTGTGTTATTAGCAGGTTGAGAGGAATTATTAGCATAGGAGGCACTAGTATCATTATTTGCTTAAGTTTAAAAAGATGCACTAGTAGAAGGATTATAATAAGAAGCACTAGTGGCATGATTACCATGGATACAAAATGATGCACTAGTAGAGGAATTCAAGAAAGTAGGTCTTCAAAATGGCCCACTATATGTGTAACCTTCTATGTTAGTAGAGATAATTGGCATGGAGGTTAAGTAAATTAAGGAAGAAGAGGTCATAATATGAGAAGGGGTCAAAAAGGAAGGAAGAGGTTGAGAAGAAAAGAAGATATTACCCCAAATCTATGTGATAATGTGGGGGATGGTGAATGTCGTTCTTCTATTTGATCACTTATCATAAAGTGATAAATAATAGAAGGGTCTTTTCCTCGATGTTGAGGAAATTCATTAATGAATAAAATAATTTATGGAGTATATTCTAATTTAGGTTGATCTTATAACGATAAAAGAGGGTTATAAATTGAATAGTTATGAGGAGGGGTCCCATAGTTTTTAGTTTGAGTGGCCACATGCACATTAGTTTCATCTAAAGTAGGATCTAAAAGCTATCTATGAGAAAACCTATTAGCATTGGTAAATATAATCATATTTATTGATTTAAAATTATCAGTTTCCTTAAACATGAATTTCATGATGAGAGAGAAAGGTTAAGGACAAAGATGATGCATAAATAAAGTGAGAAAAAAGGATACATAGTCATGTAGGTTGAATATATACTATAACCCAATAGGCAGAGAAGAATATAGAAAGATTTAGGTTAACTCTATATTACTCACAAGGAGAAAAAAATAGGCTGATAAGGATACATAATTATACAATTCAACTATGTACTTATATAGAGAGAATTGAAAAAGAGAGAAATAAGAATACATAGTTGCATAGGTCAATTGTGTACTATTGGTCAAGAGACTACATCAACTATAATGATAATTTTATGAAATAGGGAAATTTTTTGCAAGATAAGTGAAGCAAGAATGAAGGAAAAAACAAAGAATTATGTCAATGTGAGTGATCTAATTAGAGCACATAACATGAAACCTTGTACCAATGTTGGCCAATGTATGTTTTTTCAATACAATTTGCAATCATCAGAGAGCAAGCAATCAGTTGAAAAATAAATTATAACTAAGTGGTAATCCTAAGTGTTAGATTATTAGAAAGTTTTGATTTAAATGTGATATGCGAGTTAGCTGAAATAGGGAACTAGAAAGGCAATCTATGGATGGTTTCAAGATGTTTGGGCTGAATGGGATTTGTGTTGGCAATGGTACGAGCTTGGTATTTAGGCCTACCCCCTCATTTAATAATCATATAATGATAAGTGTATTAGGTGATTTGCCAATATATACCATTAACCACATATTTATACTTGGCTAGAAAAACAAGTTGGCTTCATCCTTGGTGATGAAATTCAAGTAGGTAGGCTTTGGGAAGACATAATGTTTAAATGTGTTTTGGATGTTATGTGATCTGGTACTATGTTAAAAAGAGTAAAATAGTGTAACTATAATGGTAATTTGAAAAACCACCTTTTTAGACTATGTGAGTTACTATAAGCATACAAACAACTAAAAATGAAATGTGAATTAATTACTAGTAAATAGTTGTTAGTTCTTTAAATAGGAATACTACAGAGTTGGTTTAGGTGACATTGTATACAAATAATAAATAAAAAATTTGAATATGTCATTAATATTATTTAAAATTAATATTTATTAAGAACAAGTCAAATTGATCGATTATGTCTCTCAGAAGGCAAACTATAAAACTAGGTTGACCAAGTCAAGCTACTTAGCTATAGGGTTACAATTTTGAAGAATTCTAGCTTGTGATAAATAGAACTGAAGAAAGTAATAAAATAATAGATAGAGGAAGGAGAGTAACCTTGGTGGTCTTAAATATGGTTAATATTGTAAATTTTATGAATGTCTTAATTCTTGATTTTATATTCTACAAACTAGGTCGACTGGTTCAACCAAGTTCTGGAAAACCCTATATGCTGAAGAAGAATAAAGAATAGGGTCAACCTATCTAATAGTGTTTATTGACTTGTATGCTGGTCAAAAGAATTAGAAGGAAAATTTGTTATTTTTTATAGTATATGTTAATCTATAAATGAATAATATTATTGTGTCAACCTATTTGATCTATTAACCTCTAGTTGATGAAGACTTGCATAGACAAAACAAAGCTATTTTGAGGTGCTCATGTTAAACCTACACATAGAAAGTTAGAACTATATTGATTAGTTTGATACATTTATAAAATTATGTAAAAATATAATAAAATGATAAAATTAATGTCATGAAATAAATCCTACAAGGGTTAGATTCATATTGGTTTCACAAAAATGTATGGAATGGGAAATGTGGTAGATCTATAAATCAATCCTAGATCGAAGAAGATAAATATGACATACACTTTTGATTATAGATAAATTATATATTTGGGGTCATTACCAAGATATATCCATTATAACTATCCAAGGGATATCTTACCATAATAATATCATTAGGGAGGGTTCCACAACCTCCATTCAAGTAAAACTATGCAATAACCCTAACTAGGTCATATGTTTTCATATTCACTAAACTAATAACAAGTAAATAAAAATATAATACAGTGCTCACCAAATATTGTGTCACAAAATGGGGGTAATAAACCTAAAAATTAAACATGTATAGAAGACATATACTCACATCAATGTATACAAAATCCTAATATAGGAAGAGAAGTCCAAATGCATATGTATCTACTCTTACAAAGGAGAATCAAATTTAGGAATACTTAACTTTGAATACAAACCTACTAAGCCTCAATTTATCCCTTGGATAATGTGATTTTTAAGAGGTTTTTGTGGTATGTAAGGATGGTAAGGATAAATCAGCTCTAGGCTACATAACCTATCAATGCATCCAAAAGACTTTTCCAAAAGACAAGATCCATATATCCAAAGAAAGTATGAAACCCTAACCATTTCTCCTCAAGTAGAATGATGGATAAGTATATGTGAAATATATATATATCTTCATTTGATATTCTATTAAAAATGATGAAATTTATGTGTTTATATAGGTGGATCTAACCCTAGTCCTTTTCAAAAGTTTAGGATAACAAAGTTGACCCAATCAACCTTATATCATTATTGAAAAAAATAAATTAGTTATTGGTCTAGGTATACTAGGGGATGACCTAGACCCTAAATAATTTTTATCAATTACTATACAAGGTTTATGGGGTTGACAATGTAATGTAAATTGCCAAAAAGGATTTTAGGCTAGGGAAGAGCTAATGAAGGTGGAAAACAATTATAGGAGGGCATAAAATAAGAGGAAAAGATTAGGGAAATGTTTTTAGGAGATAGTTAGATATATATAAAGTGGAAATAAGGTAAAAAAATCCTATGAAGCACCAATAATCTGCCCAACCCTTTCCTGATACATCCCTTAAGGCATGCACTCAGAGAGATTGAGACTTGACGGGTTCCTTCAAGATAAAAAGCATTAGTAATTGATAAAGTTTGAAAATATTATGTGTATAAACTTGGTAGCCATAATTGGTTCTTGAAACCTCTCTTATCTCTCTCTTTCTCTCATATTCTTCTCCTATATTTACTTCCTTGTTTGGCATTGTATGGATCCTCAACTTAAGTATGGCAAATCCCTACTCAAATAACACTTGTAATTTTCTTTGGAGATTAATACAAGATGATTTATAGCCTTCTTAATTTTTTAATTATTGTATACTCATGGTGGTTTATGAATGTTAGTAGTAGTTTCATATCTTTCTTGCATTTATACTATCTCATTACCTACTTACTAGTTATTAGTCATCGTAGCAGGTCATATGGAGTGTGATACATGGTCTTGCAATGGCTAAGTGTGGATATTACTTCATTAGTGTCTCATATGAGACCTTTTGATCAAACCCTCCTAATTATTATATTTTTTTTCACATTCGTACTAAAATACTAATTCTTAGAGTCTCATATTGAGTTAGTGTGATAGGTTTCAATATTTGTTCATTTTCTTAGTGTAGTATAGGCAAGTGGAGGGTATTGATTTTGTTGCATCACCTCCTTATTTTGTTTACTTTTTCTCTCTCCATTTTAATATTAATTAATAGGATTAATTATATTTTTAATGTGAATCATTGAAGGATCTATCCCTATCTATATATTCACCTCTTTATTAGGCCACCCATAGCCTACATATGTCTCTATGCTATCACCTAGGTGAGGAGGCTTGAACAAAATCTTCAAAAGTAAAATTTAGTATGATAATAGTTACCTAAGGTGGGAAATGGAAAGTTAAAAAACATTATATCCACACTAATTAAAAGTGTATAAGAGGTTCAAAAAAATATTTATATATTCATTTAAACTATTAATTATGCAATTTTTATCTATCAAATGAAATAACTATGGTTAGAATATACTTATTTTGAACAAAACATGTCTAACATCAGTCCCCCCATTAGACAATAGTGTTTTTCAAGATATTTTTATGGTTTTAAGGATAAAAAAATTAAATGAATTTATAGGATATAATTAATCCTCCTATTTCATCAAAAACTCCACAAGACAAAATTTTTCCCTCCGAGACAAGATCAAATGTAGATTTAAACATAATTGTGAGAAATGATATTAAGAAAACTAATGTTCCTCTCTACTGGATTGAAATGGGGAATTATATTTATAATTGTGAGTGATATTAATCATTTCTAAAAAAATTATTAATGTTTTTATACATCCTTGATGTAGTTGAAAATATGATGGTTTAACCTCAAACTAGGTTGATCAAGGTTGATTTAATTGTAAATCATTTACCAAGTTGACATAGTTAGAAAATATGGGTCTTGGTATACAAGTATGATGGAACTATAATGGATATATGATTGATATATTAAATAAAAATGTCTCTTGTAAAACACCAATGGTCTACCCACCCCTTTCTTGGTGCACCCTTTAAGATGTGAACTCAGAGAGAATGAAACTTGACAGGTTGACAAAAAATACAAAGTGCTTGTAAATAATAACTTTTAAAAATATTATGTGTATACATATGGCCCATTAAAATCTCATCATGTATCATAATATTGTAACATGGGATGGTGCTTTGAGAAACAAAATATGACACACCAACTAAGCTAACAAATTATACTAGAAAGTGTAAAATAAATAAAATTAAATAATTTGTAACTATATACCTTCAATAACCTTATTATTTTTAAATATAAGTTTCATGTGAATAAGATGAAAAGAGGCATCTAATGTGTGAAAAATAAATATACCTAAAAATTAGATAAAGTTCATTATGTTACAAAAATATGGTGTTAGCACTGAAAAATTATTTACTTTGTCAGGATTATGAAGCTTCTTTTGGTTTGTGAAAAGGACTTATGTAAAAACATTATGAAAAAAAATACATAACATTTTTGTAAATGATTGAAGGTTTTAAATTTTAATATAAAAGGGGTGAATTTCACATTTGTTATTTTTGGAAACTAGAGCTCTATGTATCCAAATTTAACAAAGAGATAGATGATATCCCAAGCTTGAGGTGTTTGATTATTTAGAGGATTGATTATAGTGACAACTAGTTTAATACAAGTATGGGGTGAATTTATTGATAATTTTTATCATTTTCTAATTAAAATATATTAGACTAGGAAAAATAGGTGTCAAGGAAAATCCATATAATGGAATTTTCCCCAAAAATATAATAATAGAGTCAAAATTAAAATGGGAAATAGGTAGGAGACAAAATGTCAAAAAATAGGTCGATTATTTATTAAAACCTATTTATTACCTATATAATATGTGATAGGCTAAAATGATGTAGTTACAAAGGATGAATTTTTATATTTGGCCAATGATATATCAATGGTTGATATAGTTCTATAGAGTGGTCAATGTAGTATCAAATTGATGAAACTCTTGTAATTTTAATCTAGGTTAATAATTTTCTATATGATCGATAACATAGAAGATGGTTGATGGAGTGTAGATAGATAATTTATAAAGTACATAAAGTTTGATATAGCATAAATTTAGACAAGATTGATATAGTCAAGTACATGGTCGATAAAATTGAGTTTAGTATATATTTGATGCAATTCTATACATGGTCAATATAGTTATAAAGATATAATAAGTTTTATGTAGTATGGTACATGGATTATTAAGTATTTAATTTCATCATATGCTTATTTTTTATTTTAAAATATAATTTATATCAATTTTGGGGTAGATATATAATTAGTTATCTATTATTTGTAATTTTTAAAGGTGTTAGAGGCTCTGGAGATAGTGGATGCACTATCATTACTAGATTTAATAGTGATATTATCCATCATAGATCAAGATTAACTTCCCACACTTGGTTTCAGTGTGATCATGGAGATGCAATAGATCCCAATAAGTGTAGAGTTAGTCTCCATGTTCATAGGCATATGGGAGAGACTAACTAATACATTTAATTAGGTGTGGATGGGATACCAATCAAGTGGATATCACCCTAGAGGATGTTTATACATTATTAATATTACCACTTATTGGAACACTAATGTGTATAATATTATAGAATCAATAGATGATAAGATAGCTTTTGCTTTATGGGTAATTGGCTCAGATATATGATCATCCTTGGTTGGTGATATAGCTATTTGATGTGTATGTTTTGGGCATTATAGATATCAAAAAGGCCATTATTAGACTTGTGACAACATGAGTGATATATCACAATTCTAATGGGAATATACCATTATATATCATAGATCTATGTTATAAAATGTTAGAGCATAATACATTATATGATTTACATTTTTTAATTTGGGTGTAGTTAGTGCATTATTTTTATAATATTTTATCAATGAGATGATAGATGATGGGGACCTTGTGAACTTTTCTAGTTAGATGTATGAGAAATTTCCTATGTATATACTGGTAAAGTTATCTCATGATATGGATGATTCCATACCATGTCTGTAGAGGTTGGAACAAGACCATGTGGCATAGATTATGCCACATATCTAAATGTCATAGACTATTACTTGGGGTCAAATTATTTGGCAATAATATTTGGGTACTATAGATATTTAGTACTTGACAAACATTATATAAGCACATGGTCATATTAGGATTACATGAAACTATCCTTGGTTGGTGGATCCCCATGTAATTCATCATGTATCAAGGAATTTTGTATTTACACCCTCAATAAATCCTATAGTTGTCCTTGAATTTTGGGCTTAGTATGTGAGGAAGTGACATCATGTGTGAGGTGTAGGGGTTCCAATAGAGGTTCCCATTATATAGCCTCATCGAGCAAGGGATATTAGACAATAATGCTAGTGATAGTGAGGAGGGGAAACATGAATGATTATAACACATCAATACATACCATAACTACCACCATAATTGTAGAGACATATATGATTCTAGTGCTACCACTAGTACAACACAAGCACAACTAGAGGCATTTACATAGGGATATCTAGTATCGCTTCTTATATTTATTTATTTTAATATTAATCATATATGTATTATATTATGACATTCTCATGTGGTTTAGTCTAAATAGTATAAAAGTTTCACAACACCATGAAGCAATACAATGTAAGAGTGCTCAGTGGCCGAATAGATGGAGATATTATTGGTTAGTATGATTTTTTTATAGTGGATGATTGTCCCTCATAGATAAACATTAAATAGGCACAAGGTTGTCTTAGGATTATAGGACACTATCCCTAGATGGTGGAACCCCATTTATTTCATCATATATCAAGGAAATTTAGATTTACATACTTGATGGATCCTATAGTGGTTCCTATAAGGCTTGACATGTAAGGGAGTGGCATGGTGTGGGATTTGTGGGGGTACTGACGAAGTATACTATTATATATCCTCCTTGATGAATGGATATTAGATGAGAATATAGACCATGTTGAGGAGGGGAGGCATTAGTGAATATGCCACATTAGTGGATAATATGATCATGAAGATAAAGATGTGGTTTAGTGGCATAACTGATATAAACATAAAGAGATCATATAATATAACATACATTAAATTGGTCTATTATGTGTAATATGTGTATAATATCATGGCATGATCATGTTATTTACCCCACCAAATATATAGGTTTCACACCACCATGAATCCATACAATGTATAAGGTGGTCAGTGGATGAGTGGATGGATCTACTATTGGTTAGTGGATGTATTGTACAATGATTATTTTGAGTTTATACACACACACACACACACACACACACACACACACACACACACACACACACACACACACACACACACACACACACACACACACACACACACACACACACACACACACACACACACACACACACACACACACACACACACACACACATATACACATAAACACACACATATACATACATATATGTATGTGTTTGTGTGTGATAGATATTGTATAATTTTGGAGATGTATATGAGATTTTATGTGATTTTGGTTTGCATTTTTATATTTTTTACATCAGATGAGGCCTGAAATAGGACCTTGGTGGAGATATACTATTATGATATTTTGGATGACATGTTACCACAAAAAAATACTACATAGTTGATTGATATATTTATGCCTTCATCCCAAAGTTATTATGAGTGTTTTAGGTTGGTCAGGGAGGTTCCTCAAGAGATACACAAATTATCAGCTATAACTCAAGCTACAATACTACTATGAGTTAGTTAGGGAGAGTTATCAACATGTTAAGAACTATCTTAGGAGAGATCCTCTTAGTTGACTATGGTTGGACATGTATCAAGGTTATAGGCCCATGTGAGCAATGTACGAGTTCAGGTTGAATGGCATATAATCATGAACACATCTACTATAATAAATTGTTTATACAAGGCAATCTTAGGCCTCTATTGGTAGTGTAGCATGTCCTTGGGTTGGAAGGAAAAATTATAGTGTTTTTTACTATGTATCATGATATATATATATATATATATATATATATATATATATATATTGATTCATATATATATATATATATATATATATATATATATAGAGAGAGAGAGTTGTAATTCATTTTGACTCATGGATGTTTATATATAGATGTATTTTATTTCTAACATGGAATTATGATTTATTATGCTATGGGAAAATGTATGATTTATATTTTATTATTTTATATAAAATGTGAGAAAAATCATGGTTAAAAATAATGCTAAATATAAACTAAAAAAAAGTTGTAAGTAGATAGAAAAATTTCAAAACAATCAATAAATGGTAAAAATGAATGTAAAAAACATCACAAAGGATGAGATATACAAAAAAATATTAATAAATGAAATCAAAATTATAAATGTCAAACAAAATAGTGAAGGAGTATATAATTAAATGATGAATAATTTAAACTAAAAATAATAATCAATAAGAAATGAAAACAAGGAAAAACTCGAGGAGAGTGAAAATTTCAAAAAATCACTTGTGTTATCATGTGATGGAATAAAGTATGTACATTTAAATTAAAATTCTTGTGATAATGTCATATGAAAATATGTTTATGATGAAATCTTAGTCCTATCCAAGGTCTTAGACCGCAACTCATAAATTAAGCCAATAGGCATGAAAAGGTGGGTATTTGAGAGTAAATATTGGTCCCAATGGTCATATAGTGAAAATCATGAAATTAATACCAAAATGTGTATGTATAAGGAGTGATAATATATAATTAATATCCATTAAATGTAATATATGGGATAAATAGGAAGTAAAAATATGGACTGAATCACTACATAGGTGATATAAAAATACTTAGCAATGAAGAAATAAGCTAAATAAGTATCCAAATGATAATAATTATTGAAACCAAGGGTCTATAGACACATAAATCAGCATTTAAAGCTAAAAAAATGTACTTGTGACCACTCTTTTACACACTTATCTCTAGACCTATCTTAGGGCCCCTTTTATCACTTTCAAATTGCTTGTGCATGGAAAACTTACTCTTTTAAGTTGATAAATGAACCTAAAGTGTATTCCTACCTATTCATCTCATCCTTAGGCATGTTGAGGCCTTAAATAAAACATAGCATGATTAATTTTACATATTATACAATAGTGCCCTAGGCGATTATAGCATACTACTCTAGTGTCCATGCCCCCTCTCTTGTCTTCCAACCAAATAACAACTATTTTTTATAATCAAAAGTTATGGAAAGGTTATACTATGTCCCTAGTGACACCCATATAAATGAAATTCAAGGATATTAGTAAATAAAGAAAATTTCATGAAGGAGACTTCCACATCCAAAAATACTAGTATCATAATTGCACATTGATAGAAAAACACCTATTTCTCATAGTTACAATTATATATAGCCCTACTAGTCTAGATATCAAGTCTAAATACAAATTACATGTCATTATTCATGCTTAAGTAACTTATTAACACAAATATTACACTAAATCTAACACATTGTCTCAATTCTTCACACACCACCATAGCATGGGATAGCCACAATAATTTTGATCCATCTTCAAAGTTTTGGTATGTAGGTAGTGCTCAACACATAGGGTGTTTAGGTCTCACCCAACATAAAATATTGACCTATTTTTACCCATTTATTTTAATTATCATTCACATGTTGAATTGTTAGGGTTTTTAACTAAAATCATCCATGTAATGGTTTATGAAAGTGATTTCAATCTCCTACACCAGATATAAGATCTGAAGATGAAGGTATAGAGAACCTAGAAACTCTAATTTTATTAGTATGATTAGAAAAAAGTGATAACATAGTGGATAATAGGACCACCTCTCAAGTGTATATATGATGGTGTTATTTTCCATTGATTTATCTAGTGTCAAATCCCTAATCCTCTCTAGTATAAAGTCACACTCAATAAGTATCAACCTAGGATTCATCCTGCAACATTGATTTCCATCTAAGTATTTTTATATATTATACTTTTATATTTTTTAATTTTAGATACTATATTTCAATTATATATCACCTTAGTATTTTACACTTGGTGAATGTGGACCTTGGTTATTCTTTTTAGTTCTAAACCTTTTCCCGTTAATGAAAGGTTCACATATACTATATCTATGTGATAATTTTTTTATCTCTTATTCTTACCAATGTTATTATTATAATCCATTCCTTATATCATGATAAAAATGTTATAAACCTACATATCATATGTCTCTATAATTTTTGGACTTGTACCTGCTTTCCAATTTCCTAGACACTTACATCCTAGTTCGACACTTATGTCACCACAAGTGTCCTACTAAAACACAACAATATAATGCCATAAATTCATCCAAATTTTAATTTTAATGTATCCCTACTTTTAACCTAAGTTATTTATTTAAACATATTTCTTTAGATCACTGGTATAAATGCACGATCAATCCTCATTCATTCATCACCTAGAAAACATCCTACCTCTCATAAGGTAAAGTACCAAAAGCATTCAATCAAGCATTCAAGTGAGATGAACTTCCCTATTTTATATTATTTATATATTACTCATATGGAGAACACATTTACAAGTCTTAATTAATTTAGTATCACTCCATGAGATATATTTTCCAAGTTAAAAGATAGGTCACTATTATACATTCTTATCACACATTGCATCTTTATGCACACACAATCCAACACATAGAGGAGAACTACATGAGTCTGAGGCCCTCCTCATAGGTGTGTGTGTGTGTGTGTGTGTGTGTGTGTGTGTGTGTGTGTGTGTGTGTGTGTGTGTGTGTGTGTGTGTGTGTGTGTGTATGTGTGTGTGTGTGTGTGTGTCTATATATATATATATATATATCACCCATTGATAGAGGGTTATTATGTGTGTGTGTGTGTGTGTGTCTATATATATATATATATCACCCATTGATAGAGGGTTATTTTGGGTTATTTCAACACTATGATCCCATTAACCCATTTTTTCCATGTTCACTTTGAAGATAAAGAGCTAGGGTTTTGATTATTCAACAAGAGTGATAACATGCGTACAAAATTAAAACACATCAAAACAAAGGTGAAAAAAACCTTATAAATGTACAATTAACAAATCCAAAAAAGACACTATATTTCAGTATGGACACTAACTTCCATATGCAGACATTATTATCGATGTAAGTGTATAGATATACCAAAAGTGTTTGAGAGAGAAATAATAAAAATACTAAATAAATAAAACACATAGGTTATAAGATTGAGATGGATTTGAGAAATATTAAAATTATATAATTTAAAAAACCAAGATAATCTCTATTATTCCTTATTTATATTTATAATCATTTCTATATTTATCACACATGCTAAAATGAATGTATTTTCAAAATATTGTAATACATTGCCTAGATCTGAATATTTTCATATTGCATTTAAATCATTTGATTTGATTAGTGTATTTTTATATTTATCCCATTTATCATAAAACATTATGGTGAACCTATCCTTTATTTTTTGAACCAAGCACTAGTTTTCATGTAGGATATTATTCTTCTTCCAAAATTTATTTCAGATTCATTATCTCTACTTTAGATCTAATTTATTACATGGACATAGATTAAGGAATAATCACTTATATATTTTATATAGGCATTATGATTACTTTATTTTACATTAGGTTGAAATTTAAAGTCCTTATGGAGTCCCTTATTAAATTCCATTCTGAGCCCCATCCTTCGGATAATCAATTTAATGTTCTTGATGATAAATGCATTACATATGAAGATATTATGACATATAAAAAATAGGTTCAAAATATTTTTGATTATAGTTATGATAATTAAATAAATAATGATTTAAATTCAATTATAAATGAACAAGTTGATAGTCATATTATTGTATAATATGTTTATGAGTGTGATGATCTCCCTCTTGGATATGAAGAGCCTAATTATCCTATTTATTTTTCTTTCCAATGATGAAAGGCCTAAAAATTTACAAATGATAAAAATTATTAGTGTCTCACATAAGTATAATATAATTGACATGTAAAAATTTATCATTCAATGTGTTACAACTTAAATTTTTTCATGCATTTATTCTCAAGATGAATCAAAATTTGAATGTTTTTTTTCCTATTTTGAATGATGCAAATGCTGAAACAATTGATTACTCCCCTTATATTTCTAATTATACTAATAGTGAAGTAATTAAGTGTGATCCTTATTTGAAAAATGATTTTAATATTGACTATATTATTCATTTTTTGGAACACCCAAATGAAAATAGAGAAATTACTCTTTCTCTAATTATCAATAATTATAATGAATGTAATAATTCATTCCCTATCATGTATGAATGGAACAATGAAAATGCATGTGAAAGTCCTAAGAAAACCACTACTAAAGTTGAATTTTTTGGGGATATATTTTAATTAAAAAGATAATTAGATTCCTCTCTTTCTAAATTCAAGTCATATAAATAAAATACAATCAAAAGTGCATTGCATGAAAAAAGGAAAACGTTGCATTAAATCTCTCTTTCTCACATGATAATGATATACTAGAAGTATAAATTATCATTGCATTTTATCTCTCTTATTTTAAAAGTAAAAATGAAATGAAACATTGCATCTTTACCCCTCTTGATGTTGGAAACAAAGTAGAAATTATTTCTTATCCTCCCTCCTATTTTCTACTCAAAAATATATATTTTTTACAAGTGACACTACTATCCTACTCCTACTTCATGTCATGAAATTTTAAGTAATATGGTGCCTTTCAATGATAATACTATTAGCCATAGTATATCCAAAATTATATAATTATTATCATGCCCAAAAAATTTAACCCAAAATCCATAATTCTTTTGTTAATTCATTTTATTGATGTTTATTAATTAAATGTAGTTCCTTAGTGGTTAAACTATTATGTAATTTTCAAAAAACTATTAAAGGAGTGTGATACACATAATTATATAGATAATTACATAATTTATGTAACGCAATTATTTTCAACCACAAGGCTTCCCTAAGAATAATAATGAAAACACAATAGGATGAGGTCATGAGCTAAGGTTGTTTTAGAAGTTGTTTACTTAAGTACAAGGGAAAAACCCTAATAATAAGGTGAAAATAATACTTTCTAATATAAATATAATTTTTTGATTTAAAGTATCACAAATAATTAATCGCACATAACCTAATCAACACACTCAATGAAAAATAAATTATCTAGAATGAAAAATAATTTAACAAAGAGTTCCCACTTTAGTGCTCACAAAGGAAGAGTTGTATAACATTATACAACTCTAATCTCAAGGCATACAAGGAAAGGAAAACAACCAAATTTAAATAAAAAGGATTGAAAACAACTAAAATATGATCATATTTTAATTTTTTTAAACTATTATAAAATATTAAGTTAACCTCAATAATAGCATGCAAGCCAAACATGAAGGATGATGAGAATAACACTAACCTAGCTTAAGAACCTAGACCAAATACCCCACCACCACTTGGGAGCCTACATATCCAATTTATGTAATTATGGTCTGATGTAGTTCTAATTAAATTTTTGATGTCCTCCTCTATGATATGTCATCATTGATAAATAGTTGGTGATCTAAGCCAACA
The DNA here is from genome assembly GCA_037957365.1 of Torreya grandis. Lineage (NCBI taxonomy): Eukaryota > Viridiplantae > Streptophyta > Pinopsida > Cupressales > Taxaceae > Torreya > Torreya grandis. Next base: position 5,200 of record JARHVA010004548.1, on the reverse strand, counting down.
AGGGATATAGTATGCCACACAAGTGAGCTATTAATATCTCGTTACCTATTAAAAAGAATAACACATTTAAAGGAAATAAATTACAAATTGAAAAGTTCATAAGGTGTGTGTGATACCTAATAACTCCCACATGATGATAAAAACATGAGTCAAGAGTAATAAGGAGCCTATATTCTCTTATTCTAGTGATGTTAATGTCT